>CM046663.1:104099922-104462422 GCA_025594165.1 Tamias sibiricus | reverse complement strand
TTTACTATGTTTCTTAGGTTCTTCAGTTAGAAGAAATCCCTATGTCTAAGTCAGGGTTAGAACCAGAATGTAAAATAATATGGTTGATCATGAACTGTAAAAATTATGGTTCTAATTCAAATTTTTCTCTTTGATTTTGCCACTTTGACTTTCAGCTTCTAATGTTCAACTTATTTTTATTTATCTTTAAAGCTCCATAAATCTGAGTAATATGTTCCTAAAATAATCTCTCTGCTGCTGTCATTCCAAGTTCTGCACTCAATGTTGCCACTTATTCTTAAGGTTACATTCCAATTTATTTCCCTTTTTTTCTAACTTTGTGTATATTTATAAACATATATTTGTTATCAGCTAGAAGCTCCTTCAATTCTTGTCTTCTCAAAAGAAAGGAGGTCCATGGTTTACCATGTGTCAAGTTCTTATAGTTGGTCTGGGAATATCCCTCTTCACATATTGTGTATTTGGGGCAGTGACTGTGGTTTCTTGACATGGCTTAGTGTGTCTGCAAGAGTCATTCCATGTTGGAAATTTTTAGACACTATTCTCTCCAGATTGATAGGAACTATGTGATCACGAGAAGGTAGTCTCTGGGCAGTATCACAGCCAATTGTGCACTCCCCAGGGCAGAGTATGAATTTTCTTTCCCTACCTCCCTTGTTCATGTCTATCTATTTACCTATTCTAGCATATCCATAAATAAATATTTGCCAATATTTTTGAGCAATGCATACAATACACGTAGCCATCAAAAACATGAATTCCTGCCGGGTGCGGTGGCGCATGCCTGTAATCCCAGCACTTGGGAGGCTGAGCAGGAGGATCTTGAGTTCAAAGCCAGCCTCAGCAATGGAGCACTTAGCAACTTAGTGAGACCTTGTCTCTAAGAAAATACAAAAAAGGGCTGGGGATGTGGCCCAGTGGTTGAGTGCCCCTGAGTTCAATCCCAGGTACCAAAAAAAAAAAAAAAAAAAAAAAAAGAAAGAAAAGAAAAAAAAAAAAAAAAAAAAAGAAAAAGTGAATTCCTTAAGTAAGCAAGTTGTTAAAAATTTTGTCTTTGTATTCCAACTATCCAAATTGACTGATAAACAGAAAAGTATTCTCTAGGTATTTAGATATCTATGTATATTTGTATATAGTGTTCTCCAGAGAAATGGATATTTTGCATGTATACATATACATACAGACATAACACGCAGAAAGAGAGAGAGAAAAGAGAGAACACAAAGATTTATTATGAGAAGTTGTTTTACATGGTTTTAGTCTCAGGAAAGTCCCTGACTCCACAACTTCCTGCCTTCAAAATCCTATGCAAACTGAAGGCTGGGGAAGCAATGATGTAACTCAGAACAAGTGTAAAGGCATGAGAACCAGGATTGACCTAAATTCCAGACCAGGCCAAGAAACAGAGAGGATGAAATAAAATGTTCCAGCTCAAACAATGAAATAGGAAAAAAGGGCTGAATTCTCCCTTCCTTAATCTTTTTGTAAAAAATCCAGTTCCTCCACAATAGGAAAATTTCCTTCACTGAGTCCATTGATTCAAAGGCTAATCTCATCAGGAAATATTCAAACTCATAAATATGTTTAATATGAACATTCCATAGCCACTTATACTGACTGATAAAATTAACCATTATGATGTATATATAATTTCCAAATATATATATTTGTATGAATTCAAAAATAAAGGTGCATCGAATCGTGCATAAACTACAGATTTTTATATTTGGTGTTAGTTTCAAAAATGAGAAATCACATTACTATATTAGAAATAGCCTAACTAGATCTCATGATCTTTAATATATTCCATTTTTCTCTAGGGATGAAAATATCTTACCCCTATGTCTTGATTCATATGAGAATAATTGCATTCCTTTTCTTAGTCTAAATTGTTTCTCTGAAGGGAAATAATATTAAATTCATTATTCACTTAGATTTTAAATGTGTAATTTACAACTTGCTATTCTGAGGAAGGAAATACCACAAATGGACACACATTCACGTAAATATGCACACTCATACACACAGGTACATGCATCTGTATAACTGAGTATTTTGTTTATTTTTGATAAAATAAGAGGATTAATTAAATAGAGGAAAATTAATAAAAGTTATGTCCCCTAGTATTAATATAAATATTAAGTTGTTTTATTCTAATGTCCTATATTTCATCCTTGAATGTATATGTATAATGTATATACATTATATGTATGTATATGTATAATGCATATACATTATATATATATATATATATTTACCTTAAAAAGTAACTTAAAATATACCCTCAAAAACAGACTAAAAATGAAAAAATAATAGTTGTGATAAAAAAAATTTCATTACTAAGTAAAAGATAAAAACAGGTCATCTTCTAAAATATGATTAGATAATGGTAGATAAATTGATGATTCAAATCAATAAGGTATGGACTTAAAATCAAAAAGTAATGTTTTTTCCAATATAATTCAATAGAAAAGATTAGAACATGCAAGTGAGTTCAGTAATCTTGAGTTATTCCATTACAAATATATGTATATAAGAATTGTACATCCTGAGTTCATTCCTCACACAGATGGATTGTGTTCATATATTTATACTGATGCAGTAGGGATCCCTACAATACAAATATCACAACAAGAAAAACATGAAATGTTTGTGCTTCTAGATAATTGAGAATATGAATAATCCCAATGGTTTTTATCATAACAAACTTAGTATGTCACTACAGTGTTAATAACTTATAGTCAACATTTCATTTGATCCCATTCTATGAAATTAATGTTATTATTATCAATATTTTGCAGAGAAAAAAATACAATGCTTAGAGAATTCAAATAACTGGCCCCAATGCCACTACTTGAGACAGTAGGCTTATCAGAATCTCCACATATAGTTGTGCATATTGTGTGTCCAGTGGCAAAAACAGGACATAATTTGCACCACTATATGGAATCCCATAAGGCATGAAAATTGATAACCGTGGGTACAGAGAAAACGAACTCCACTAGGCAATAGGATTTGTATTTCTTGTGAAACTAAGACTTAGAGTCAGATTTTGAAAACTTGGAATTTTAGCTTATTGAAAGCAATAAAAATTTTAAAAAGGCAAACATAGTAGAAAGATTGGGAAAAGTAAAAGAACTTCTGTAGGTAGAAAATATTTTGTTCTCAATTTAGAATTTGCTTTTTCAATTATTTCCCTTTGTTTCCATAATGTCTGGGTAAATACCTCTTAATTCTTTCATAAGAGGTTGTGTTTTTTTTTCTATCATAAGTTATGTGACCTTATATATGCGTTCACGTGTATGTGCGCACCTGTCTTCTTCAATTAACTATAGTTCTGTGAAGCCATGAGTCATTCAGACTTTACATTCAGAGCCTAGAGAAGTTTCTGAAGCATTAAAGACAATGACATATTAAAGACTATGGATAAATATTTCTGAAGTTTAATTAATTTGAAGTATATTGATATGGTAAACAAATAGAGAAATTACCTTACATAGTAATAAAATGGACTTTATATTTTATCATATCCTCTTTTCTTTTTAGGCCTTTTTTTTGGTGAGGAATAATTATTTTTAATGTAAGACCTGGTAGTAATTTTAGTGAAAATACTAAATTTATCACTCTGTTCATAAAGTAGACTATACTGTTTTTGAAATGTCTCCCAGGTTTGGGGAAAGAAACTAAAATAAGATGATATATAGGTATAAGCTTAACATGGGAGAGAACATCTAGTTGAGAAAATGTGGATTAATATCTAAATTTCAGAAAATGTTAAAATTAAACTAAACTATAAAATATGTTTAAGACCACAATGAAATTGTAGTAGTAAATTGGACAACAGCAAAGGAGGAGAAAGATGGAAAATTAATATAGCTGTAGTAGCAGACTTACTAAACTAGAGGAAACTAGAACTTAATTTTGTGTGTGTGTGTGTGTGTGTGTGTGTGTGTGTGTGTGTGTATCAGGGATTGAACTCTGGGGCATTGGACCCCTGGGCTACATCCCCAGCTCTTTTTGTATTTTCTTAGAGACAGGGTCTCACTGAGTTGCTAAGTGCCTCTCTATTGCTGAGGCTGGCTTTGAACTCGCGATCCTCCTGCTTCAGCCTCCCAAGTGCTGGGATTACAGGCATGTGCCACCAAGCCTGGCTTAGAACTTAAATTCTTGACCTGGGATCCAGTAAGAAAATGCTAGTTGATCTGTGAAGGAGAAAAATTGAAAATCTAGAACTATAAGAACCATGCAAATTTGAAGTATATCAAATTCCTGGTCTCCAGAAATCCTCATGGTGGGTTAGAGGACATAGCCTTATGGTCAGGAGATGTTTTCTGCTCAGTAACAACAATAACAGCTGAAGTTTGGGTGGAGAAATTATGCCACAAATAAGAGAATTATGTCAATGTTCTGGAAAATAGAATCTCCAGAGTTCTTCCTTAGTTGTAGAATTCCTTGTAGAATTTTGGCAACCAGATTTATGTTTTCCATTCAGATTAGTTTTCTTTCTTTTTTTTTCTTTTCTGGGAAACTTAATCATCCTAGAGGTTTACTAATAGTGATCTTGGGAATCTCCAACAAAGAAGACATTCCCCCATCTGATCATTTTCCAGTGAGGTCTCCTACCTGATAATGCTCCATCTCCAGACTAAGATAATTGCTTTTTAAGGGTTTCATTCTTTGATATGAATGGTTACACAGTAATCACCACATATTTGAGATCAGTACCTTTCCTACCACTGTAGACTGACAATGTATAAATCCTGCATGGAAGGACAAGATGATGATCTTTCCCAGTTTCTTGCTGCTTAGGCCATGAGACCTGATTCCAGAAAATGAGATATGATATGGATTTTCTGGGCAAGTTTCCTTGAAATTTGTTTTTTATGTATTGAATCAGCTAGTGATAATTTTACCCTCAACATCAATTCCCATTTCTTCTTCTTCTTCTTCTTGGAGATACCAGAGCCCTCTTGATACCTTGAGGAACAAAACCATGCCCTGCACTGTTCTTTAGGAAATTCAAGTAAATTTCTATGAGTTTCTGCCATAATTGGTAAACTATGGTTATTATTGTGGCTTACTACTGAAGCTGAATGCTACACAAAGCAAGGTAGGCTCAGAGAAATTCCAGAAGGTTCTGGAAGAAGAAAATCTTTTAAAGTGAATTAAAATGCTCAGAAAAATAACAGAGATGCTTTAATATAATAACCAGACAATGGTAAGAAATTGCATATGAAGATATAAGGAAGTGTTCTTGGCAGTTAAATATGATGGCAGAAATTGAAATTCCAATGTAAGTGCTGAAAGATAAAGATGCAGAACTATCCTGGAGAGAGAGAGAAGGAATGAGGGTATATCTATATACCTGTATCTATAAAACTAGAATAACAACTTAAAAGGGAAATCTATTAGTTAGGACAAGGCTAGGCTGCTGAAACAAAGAAGTTGTATAAAAAGCAGAGAGATCCATATGCAGTGGTACATGGCTGCGATCCCACGAATTTGAGAGTTTGAGGCAGGAGGATTGCAAGTTCGAGGCCACCCTCAGCAACTCAAAAAGGCCTTAAGAAAGTTAGCAAGACTTAATTTCAAAATAAAATTAAGAAGGGCTGGGGCGGTAACTCAGTTGCAGATTGTCCCTGGGTTCAATCCCCAGTCCCAATGAATAAATAAAAATAAAAATCAGAAAGGAACTTGTTTTTCTGTCTCAAGAAACAATCTGCGTATGCATATTAGGTTGGCTGGAGGCTTTGTTCTGTTTGTCTTTTGGGGATCCAAAGAACATTATCTTTACTACCTCAAGGAAATTTTTCTTCACATGCTATATATTTACAATATATTTAAAATAAAATTTATTTAATGATTTTTTATTAAACAAGCATTTATTACATGTCCCATATCACACTAAGAGCTTTATATGCACTCTTTCATTTTAACAGTAAAGACCATTTTTATGAAGCATGTTTAAGTTCACTGATTCATTGCTAACACTCCACTTCTTCTGACAAATGGGTTGTTCACATTTATTGCTTGGTGGTATGGGTAAAGCTCCTTTAACTGGGTATTAGGCTACTTGAATGCCAGGAGTCATAGCTTAGACTTTCATTTAATAGCTGTATGACCTCGATCAAGTCTTTAATATTCCTTTGCTATGGTTTTCTCATTGCAAAATGAAAATTTTACAACAATAGATCTCCAAGGATTTTTATAGGTCTAAAGTTCTGCTTAAAGCAGTTTGCATTCTTATAAATATTTTATTTGTGGTTGAGTTCATCATCACCTGATATAGATATATGTTTATCATCAACTGATATAGATATATGTATATCATCACCTGATATAGATATATGTATAAATACATATATCTATATCAAAACAGCACATCGTATTTCACAAATATGTACAAATATTATATGTTAAGCAGGATCTTGAGTTTCTTGAGGCCTAATTTACCATACTGAAGCAGCTTTTTCAAGGATATGTGACACTAAATAAGGAATTAACAAAGAGAGAGGAATATATGAGTATAGAAATGAGAGTGCCAACATAGGAGTGATACAAATTCAATTCTTCAGCTAATAGTAAATGCAGCCCAAGATAACGGGTTTTTAGTAGTTCTGAAAAGGAACTGGCCCAGACTGATGAAAAAGGAGCAATTAATATAAAATGAGAAACTATAAGTTGCCTGATGTGTTTATTTTTATTGAGGTATGTTTTATAACTTGATCATGGAGGCTGAATTAGAGATGTGTACATTAAAAACTTATTATAAGAGAACAGTAAGCCTATCTTCACTTCAGCAAATATGAAAGACTATAAAAATGAAAAAGCAAAAAAATAGTGCACTGTGTTGGTTGAAATTTCTGAGAAGCCTCAATAAATACTCCTGTGTTCCTTAGCTGAGTTCAAACCAAATAAGTGAAAGATCAAAGATTTCACCAGACAGAATCCAAATAATCACCAAACTCTGAAACGAGTGACTTCATTTGTCACATGACTTCCTCTCAAGTGCAGAAAGGCAGTTGGTAAAATCCCAAACACCTCATCAATATAAACAACAGAACTGCGGTAATAATAAAACACAACTCTTAGATGAATGTTTGATAAAATATGGAATAGGTAAAGTATGCAATAACTATGCCAAAAGATTTTATGATAAATACAATAAAAATCCTATTTACCATACTGAAAGCACATAATACTAGAAAATACCCACACAAAATAAATACAGAATTTCCACAATAAAATCTACAAACTTTGGCCAAGTAAAATTTTAATAAAATTCTATAATAAAGGTAAAGATTATTGCTAAAATGATGATGGATTCTTTGTTCAATGATTTACTTAATGTAGTTTAAATTAAAACCCATTTGAAATTTTGGAGGCCTAACAGATTTATACTAACATTATATTTTAGAAAAAATTATTATAATCCAAAATACTCCTAAGTAATAAAAAAATTTTAAGAGGAATGTTTCATCCTCACTATATATTAAAATACATTACAAAATAAAAATTGAAATAACATGTCATTAAAAGAAAAATAAATGATTATTTGTGTTTAAGGACATTCTTCAGGGTTTTTCTGCAATAATGAAATAGAAAAAAAAAAGAGAAACCAAAAACTGCTTAGTCACCTAAAATTGAAGATTATAAATACTAAGTTCATCACATACATAAGAATAGTCTTCATTCTTTAAAAATATTGATTTCAGAAATATATAATGGAAAATCTCATATAATAGTTGGACATGTAAAATGTCATAGAAGTATATGTATCTAGGTACATGAAATCACACATAATTTTGACTTAATTCTCAAATGCACACAGTTTTATCAAATGGTATCATGTGCATAGGAATTATTAATTATCTGGCATAGTAATCTCTGAAAACCTGTAGAATTTGAAGAATAAATTTTACTTTTGCTCTGAATGCATTTCACAATAGATATTTGTATATTCATTTATGCACTGATTCTTTTAAATCTTCATTTCTTTTAGTCTTAGTCACATACATATGTAATATATGTGGCTAGAGAATACTGCACTATAATTTTCATTAGTTTTATCTCATGATTATGAGATTATATATATTGTTTATTTCTGTTTATGCAATAATGAATTTTGAAGTAATATAACTGGGGCTTACTTTTAGCATATAAAATAGTATGCAATAAATATGCAATATAAATATGATAATATTTTTCAAAGAATATGTCATTAAATCTATCAAAAGGCAATTTTAAAACTTCATGAGTTATTTCTGACCTACTTAAAACTCCATGTTTTGACTTCTTAGATTCATTACAATTTCGTTAAGAGAAGTAAATTATATTTTAACAATAAATCCTGGTAAATATATATACTACTTGTTTGATGTGGCAACTTTAGGACAACATACATACTGGCCTTAAGGTTTTTTTTTTTATTGTCTTAATTTTGAACAGAACATTATTGTAAAGCTGCTTTAGCAGTGATTAAGAAAGTGGGATAATTTATAGCATTCTTTAGATGTGAGTTCTTGAGGAGAGATCTCCAGATCAGCATCAAGTGCATCATCTGGCTATTTGTTGACAATTCCTGACCTAGCACTCAGAGGTGGGTCAGCAACTCTGAGGGTGGATGCTAGGAACTTGGGTCTTAACAAATTTTTCATGTTATTCTTAGGTACTCTAAAACTTAAGAAGTACATATTTAGAGAATACCATTGCCAGTTTAGCTCAAATTCTGAAACAAACAAGAACAACATCCCAAAATATGTAGTATCAGTGAAAGATGGGAATATTGTTATATTTATTTTAACAAGATGAAAAATTTACAATCAATGGATGGAGAAAAT
Source organism: Tamias sibiricus (assembly GCA_025594165.1). Lineage (NCBI taxonomy): Eukaryota > Metazoa > Chordata > Mammalia > Rodentia > Sciuridae > Tamias > Tamias sibiricus. The sequence goes on along the minus strand of CM046663.1, from coordinate 104,453,582 downwards.
GTATTCTCTATAATTATAAGTTCATTGTTCTTCTGTGATAAATGTGAAAGCTATAGCAACAGCTATAGCAAGTGCCAGTTGTTAATGGATTGCATTTTATATGGAGGTGCATGAGAAAACTTTTGAGAGTGATGAATATGTTCATTCATTTCATGGTGTGGATCATTTCAAGGCTAGCTGTACTTGTGGAACAACTGATCAAAAGGTACATTTTAAATAAGTATATCTTCTTTCTGTTCATTATACCTCAGTAAAGCTATTTTTAGACTACAGGGCAGGGTGAGAACTATTGAACTACACAGAAGCATGAATAAATATAAAAATTCAAATATTTACAATGTAGTTTTAAAAAATCATGTTCTATTTATTATGATTGACTATGTAATTCAACTCCCATGCTTGCATTTGTGTTTATGATAGTATTTATTCCAAGATAAGGTGAAATGACATTATTGAATACTATTTTTAGTAATTTAAATAGAGAAAAATTATGGGACAATTGTGATACCCCAAGGCAAATAGGAGCCTGTGCTACAATCTTTTCGTTCTCCATTTACTATGCAAGCATACCTTTGGCAAACATGCCTTGGACTATGACAGTTTATTAGTTGTAAAGATACCAATAAAATAGTGAAGACTCTTTTGGTTTTGATTCTGGTAATTACTGGTTTAAGTATCAGTTGAAGACAGAATTCAATAATGGTACAATGATGAATAAATCTCCAAGTGAACAAAAACATTTATAGGGATTATTAAATGAAAACACCATTAAAATTTATATTGAAGATGGCTCTGTTAAAATTTTCATTAATGTGATTTCTGATCATAGGAAACCAGCAAACTAAACCTTGAGATAATTTTTTACATTTTGCCTAACATTGCTTACCATAGAATTCTTTATAATAGAATTATTGAAGAATATGTGTAGAAAAAAATTAACTGTGAATCTAGCCTGAGGCCATATGTTTCTTTTGTGACATATAATAGGGGTGATTTTGACAAATCTTTTTTAATTTTAAATTAATAATATTTAGGTGGATTTTATGGGCTTGAAGCTATTTGTAGGTGTATTTTGATTTTATGAATGATAAAGAATCTTAATCTTTAGGAAATTTTATTTAGATGCAAAAATTAAACCTAAGGAAAGGTGGTCAGTTACACTAGTAGACCATGTTAAGAATTAAATTGGCAGTACAGAAACTTGAAAAAGTTTTAATGAGTGAATTTTCAATTTTGTGCCATTACAACCTTTAATATAGATAATAACTCTTGTACATTCTAAAGCAGAAATGAATCAGATATTTGAAAATATTTAAGTAGTAACTTATACCAATAAAAAACACTATCTCGGTATCTTCAAAAATAGTATGCTAATAGGAATAAAGTATACCAAAAAAGCACTTCATTAATCATAACTTTCTTTAATTTTTTTTTATGTTGGTAATGTGTGTGCTTTAAAGCAGCACTATAATTTACATGAAAAAATGTTCCTAGTTTTGTTGTATAAGTCAATAGGTCCTGACAAATCTGTACATTTTGGTAATCTTTAACAAAGATACAGAAATTTTTTCATCACTCTGAAGTTTTTCCTTTCCTCTCTACTGAGTCAGGCCCATCTATAAATTAAACACAGGGATTCTTTCTAAAAAGTATATCTTGATTTGAATATTTCAACAAAGCATGTCTCTAGCTAGCATCAAGTTAAATTCTCTAATCATCATAGTTCACAAAGGAGTGGAAAAGCTTTCAAGGTTAAATGTGAAGTCTCTAGAATGGTACTTCTTCTTTGTGGTGGGGGGAGGTGGGAGACACTTAATGGGAATTGAACTCAGGAGCAATTGACCACTGAGCCACATCCCCAGCCCTGTGTTGTATTTTATTTAGAGACAGGGTCTCAGTGAATTGCTTGGGGCCTTGCTTTTGCTGAGGCAGACTTTGAAATTATGATCCTCCTACCTCAGCCTCCTGAGCCGCTGGAAATTACAGGCATGCACCACTGTACCAGGCTTAGAATGTTACTTCTTGATTATTGTTTTAATGAAGTCCTACAATTTAGAAATTTACGTTTATTTTGTTGGGTGGCAAATCATGAAAATAATTAAAGGCAAAGACTGTAAATCATAATAAGTTTAAACAATACTCCAAGTTCCATGTTCCTGGAAACACAAGCCATTCTTTGTTGTATTTTTTTAGCCTATTTTGAGTTCCTGCAGGATAGGCCATCAGCAAGGATTGCTCAAACTTTTCAGATTATAGTTATATTAAACAAGATTCCAAAATAAGTGCTAACAGAGGGAAGAATTGGAACCTGCATCTCCAAACCAGAGTAAAATAAAATTTCTGAATTTTTTTTGTATTTGACATAGTAACATTGTGTGTGTTCTGAAGTATTTAGAAAAGATACTTTTACTCAATTCATAACAATTATAGTATATATAATGACTGATCCTAATTATTTCATAGTCATTCTTTTCCTATCTCCACACTCAATAGTATTTATGATAGAGACAATAATAATTAAGGGAGATGTTAGTAAATTAAAGCATGCTAGAGGTAGGCAGAATAGACATCCATTACAATAAACTAGTTTTAATGTGATCTATAAGTTTTTGCCTACCAGGATACTTCCTCTCTGAAATGCTATCATCTGAACTTGTCAATGAATACACTTGATGTTTCAAAGAGCTATAAATGAAAGCTAAATGTCTTACTAGGGAAAGGTACTGTTACTGTGTTTGGGTAGAGGAAAACAAATTAACAAAAAGAAACAAATTTCAAAAAATTTAGCAAAGCTTCATTCAGAGTCAAGTGCAATGATTTGCTAGTGACCTGAACAAAAAAAAGAGAGAGAGAGAGAGCGAGAGCTTCACAGAAACAACATTTTAGTTCTAAAAATCTCTCAGGACTAACTTTGCTCAGCAGGGGTAACAGAGCAACCTTGCAGATGACTCAGTCCTGGTTCTAGGTTGGCCATCTAATAATGGTGTTACTTAGCCCTTGGGAATCACTGATTTCCCTATATAAATTGGAGATGATTAAAGTTATCTCCTGGAATTACTGAGGCAATAAAATATGGAATAAGTATAAAACACCTATCATTATCCCTGGAACTCAATAAATATTCATCTTTCCTCTGGGCTAAACATTCTATGAATGACTTGTTGAGGGAGTGATTGATCCAACTGGTCAAATTGAAAATATTAATCTACATTTTGAATTTACTATTAATTTCAGAACACTGGGGGTGCTTAGACCTTAGGGATTCCCAAAGAATGGGCCGAATTTTGTAGTTTCTTAGTGACAAAAATCACACATGTTCTAAAAAATTATCTAGCTGTTAGTCTGAGCATACCCCTCCCTGTTAAATATTTTTTCCTGTATCTATGTAACTATTGAAAATAATTCTATGATCTTTTCTTAAAAAAAAAAAACGAGATGATGTTATTGTATTAAAAATTTGATTAAATAAAAAATATTCATTGTGAAATAATATCTGGCACATCACTGCTTTTACTTGTTAGAAATTAATCTGAAGAGAGACCTAGACAATTCCTGAGTATAGATACTAGCTGTGACATGTGATAGAAATATCAAGTCTTTTCTGAAAATTCACATTAACCAGACTTTTAAACATCATATTGTGGTTTAAAAGAATGTATACTATTATTAGAATACCTTTGGACTTTGTAATGTATTCATTTGCTTTAATAAAATTATCTTATTAGTTGGAAAGAGCTAATGTGAACACAGGAAAGGGATTATATTTTAGAGATGAGTGTTCAGACTATCTTTGTTTCCTTCTAACACCAATATTCAAACAGACAAACAAGCCATGTGTTGGAAAACATCACAATGGCATGACTTGTCATGATTAGTCAGTCAATGAGTAGATCTAATTCAGGTAAAATGTCTCAGCTTAGAACTTCATTATAAGTAATAGTCACTTCGAAATAAGTATGCTTGTGCATAGATTTCCCATTTTAATACTAAACAAAGCATTTTAGTACAAGGTGAGGTGCTGTGTTGTTCAGGAAGGAAAATATTCAAGCTGAAACCCTGAGTACCATGGCACTGGTAACCTTTGCCCTGGCCTCTGTGGGAAGCCAGTAGTGTGCACTGGTCCAGTAAAGGAGAGATCAAGCCAGTATCTTCAGAAATTCAAAGCTGACTTCTATAGTAGCAAGTTTAATTGTAGTTTACTTCTATTAGCAGAGACTCCTGGGATTCTCTGAGAAAGCAAGCAAGCTGAAGTTTGGCTACCAGATACGCATTTGTTCTTCCAAGTTCCCTCTAAAATCGTTGCTGCTTTTACTTTTATTCAGTCTGGTTCATTTCTTGCCTATCCACTTCATGCCTTGTGCTTTCTGTTCTTGATGGCAAATTTGCATGCCTCAAACAGTGTTCACTGCCTGTGAGATCACTTCAAATATTGACTCTCTTTTCTCCCAGCCAAAACCCCAGATTGACACCAACAACATCCTGAGGCTATAATACAGGGGTCTCAGACATCTGTGGGGTTCATATGCAAGGCCTTGAATGTCCATATTACTACCAGTATCCTGAAACTGTGAAATGTTTGGAATTCAGAGCTTCTGCTACTAAGGGCAGGGCAGATCTGCTTGCTGTGTGACATAGAAGGCATACAATTTATACTTATTTTTTTGCCTTGTAAGCAGAAAAAGCAAACCACCAAACAAATGCAGAGTGTTTGTGTCATTGCCAACCTGGGGGCAAGTGAAACATATGGTAGGCAGTATATTACACAGCATATGGGGTGGATGTGTGGGAAGGCTTCATGAAGGCTGTTTTGAAGAAACTGAAGGAAGTGAGTCTATAGCTCTGCTCCATCATGGAACTGAACCCTGGGCTTTGAATCCTTATCAGGGATCCTGTTTTTGATATGTACTATCAAAATTCTATTGACCACAGCACACATGGAACTGTGTGTACAGATCCCCCTCCTCCAGGAAAGTAATTTGCTGCCTATCTTCAGAGACTATTAGTTAGCTGATATTCTGATTTATTTTTGTAATGTGGTTCTTGTTATAAAGTCAGTTCCCAGTTTAGGAAGCAAAAATATGTATCTGTACATTATGTTTTAGAGGACACACACACACACACACACACACACACACACACATTTTGTAAGTATCTAAGTCCTCAAATTGCTCTCATCACTTTCTAATAATATGATCTCTGGTGATTAAGGCAGGATTATACAGAGCTGTCTTCTAGTTACCCCTTTAACTAAACATTTCCATCTTATTAAAGAAACTGCACAATGATAACCTTCATTAGAAAAACACTACCAATACTGTAAGTTCTCAGATCAACCAAGATGATTTAAAGCAAGAGTTATATTTTTTTCTCATATGACTTCCTATAAGCAGAATGCTTCTGTTATAAGCTTACTACATAAGAATTTGTCATGACATAAAAGTGGAACAAGAAATTTGATTTTAAAATGTTTTTTTTGATATTGAGAGTATTCTACTTAAGCCCTAAAAATTCAGTTTTACTTTACAAATATACATGAATGCTTACACATACACCTACACTTAAACATTCATTGAACATATACTTAACATATTTTATATACTCTGTGGGGTCTTTGAGTCTTTGTCTCACCTTTTGAATGTTGTGTTACTCCGTAATTCCTAAGGGTGACCCACAGCCACTAACAAAGGGGAGATTCTGCCAGGAAGCAATCTTTGTAATGAAGCTCCTCCTTGGGCTAGCAAAAAAATTCATCAGTCTGAACCATAGTGAGGGGACAGCCCCAACCCCATCCTGCTTCCTTTCTCTTTAGCTTTACAGGTGTTACTTCCTAATAAATAATTTGCATTTCTATTTCCTCTCAGCACGTCCTTCCCTGAGATTCCAACTAGTTAAAATAAATGAAAGTAGTTATTTATGTCTCACTTTTCTCTGAAACTATGGAATGAGAAAATAAGAAAAATTCTCATCCTATATTCAATTCACCCTAAACAAAAACAAAAACAAAAACCATTGTTTTAGTGCAGAAATTGTGAATGTGTCGGGTCTAAGGTGGTCCTTGATAATGCCCTCTGTTGTGTATGTACGTACTAGAGTCTATTGGCTAATTCTGAGTCTGCCAGCGTCTTGTGAGATAGTCTAGAATAAGATGAACAGGAGGTAAACCATGTGCTTGAACCTATTTCTGTAAATGATTTCCAATAAATACTGTTCAAGGCTCAACTGTGCTACCTTATAATGTATCCTTATAGGCTCAAGCCTATAATGTATCCTTGTAGGCTCAACATCCAGCACTTCTCAAGAATTTTTTGTGTATGATTTTTGTAATGTCTTGGATTAAAGTCTTCTTTCAAATGATTCAAATATTATATCTATTTTATTTCAGTTTCTCTCACTAACCACTATATGTATGCCAATTTCCATATCCATGCTGACAACTGTAATTGTTCTAGGCCTTTTTATTGCTGTTAATCATTGCTATTATATTTTGAAATTATTGTTATGAGTCTTATTGCTAAGTTGGCAGCCTAAATAGATAAATATATACACACATATGTATACATTAGCCTCTAATTTGCAATGAAATTTAAATACTATAGTAGACTACTAATCCTTATAATTTTAAAATCCATTAATATTTGTCAGGTGATTAATGCAATTTGTTTGAAAGGCTTAGAAAAATATTCAAAGCCAAAAGATTTAATATTCAACATAAAATAATTAATGATGCAAATGAGACATTAAATCATAATTTAATTGATTATAAAGAAAGTAATGGTCAGATGCATTGTAGTTCATAATTGTAGTTTAATTTAATTTTGTAACAAAAGTAAAATTAAGAAAAATTAAGATATTACAATGTACAATGTTTATAATCAGTGCTTTTATTAAATAGTGAATTTCATTACCTCTTTGGTTAGATAATTACATCATTAAGGTTAAATGTTAAATGTCATTTTAATATCGCACCAAATGGCCAGATTCAATTTCTCTGTTACATCATAGGAAAGATTTTGCCCGATAAAATTTGTATTACAAAGGCTAAAATTATTTAGCAAGTTTCACTCATGGGAAGGAGATTTGAAATTGCTCATTTATGTAAATGATGATTATAACCAAAAGACTAGAAATCTCACAGGAATGAAATAATGTAATGTTTATTATAGCACTTTTATCTTCCTCACAAATATATGTCACTTGGTACATATCATCTTATATTATCATTTATTTCTTAATATACATTCTGTCCTGAAAATCAAAGCAATGATTGGGGTAAAGAAAATATCATGTACCAGGGTTTAATATAAAGTTCCCTATTGTTAACTAAGAATGAAATTTTTTGGAGTTTGTGATGGTTGTGATTATTTTGATTATTTTTGTTACTGCAAAAAATATTAATAAAGCCATTTGAACCATAGAGAAATGGATTTTGTCCTCAATAGAACCATATTAATTGTAGACAATATAAATAACTGGAAGTTTATTCATGTCAGTTTCTATTACAGTTTTTAAGTGACAGCATATGTCCTTTCAATTCTTCAAATATTCTTCTGAGTATCTATCATGCGTTGATGATTGTGTCAGGCTCAGGCAATTAAAAACGCAAATGATCCATGGCTCCTGCCTCAAGTTGGTGACAACCAGTTCATAAATGGAAGTGGTGTGATGTAATAAATGCTGCGGTTCATATATGGTGCGGATACCGCAGAGCCAGCATGGGAAGGAAGCAAATGCAGTTGTCAGGTTTCCAGTAAATGTATCCCAATGGGGCAGTTTTTCAGTCAGTGGTCTTAGGAAATAAGCAGCCTCGAATAAAAAGGATGTTAACTCAGAGGACTCATTATGAAAGGGGCAATAAAAAAAGTGCCTAAAATATTTGTGTTTTTTTTTTTTTTTTTTTGAGACAAATTTAAAACCAGGTCACAAAATTGGGGGATGGAATAGAATTATGCATATTAAAAACCTACCATAGGAAAAATAGTATTTTAATTTCAGTAAAGATGAAGTTGTGTGGAATGGAGAGTCGAAACAGAACCCTGTATGCTGAGGTTTTTGTGGCAGACAGGTATGTAGCACTTTTTTTCTTCACTTGCTTTTGTAACCAAATAAGTGAAAGGTTAAATAATTCAACAGATGGGACCCAAATTATCACCAGACATTGAAATTTGGTGTTCCATACGTCAAGTTAATTTTTGGTAGTGAATCCAAGAATTAAATGCACTGACCCGTCCATTGCCAAATAGCTTTGGATGGAGCATGACACAACCCCTTCTTTATTTAAATTTAAATAGCCATTTAATTTTTTCTCTTTTTTTTCAGATTCCAAAAGAAACTTCTCAATGACTTGTTCTGCTATGTTTTTACTTAAAATAATGGATTGTGTTGGAAAAAATAATCCTATAGCAGTATCCACAGGGAATGATAAACATAGTCTATTTTGTAGAAGGTGCAAATGTGGTGTGGGGAATGGTGAAGATTTGTCCAAGGGAAGTAGAAGGTTATTGAAAGAGGAAGAGGGTGAGAAGGAGGGGCAGCACATCAATAGTAGAGCTGTGAGCTCTGATGGTAGGAACAGCTAAATTCAATTCTTGTCTTCACTATTGTAAAACTGTTAACATTTGGGCAACAGCATTTTAGAAAATTGAAAAGAAATATGTAGTGGATTGTAAAATTCACAGGTTCTTATGGCTGATGCTAACCTGTGAAATCTAAAAAAGTGCAAAGAACTTTTTTCTTTTATTAGTGCATTATAATTATATATAGTAGTTGGGATCATTTTGACAAAATCATAAATGCATGGAATTTGATTTACTCCTTCTTTTCCGTTCCTGGTACCACCTTTTTCATCTCTCCTCCTTCCCCATCTTCTTCCTCTACTCTACTGGTCTTTTTTTCACTTGTTTATTTGTCTATGTTTGTTTGGTACTATATAGATATATGTAAAGTAATTCACTGTGGTATACTTATACATGCAAATAGCTTGATTTTGTTAAATTCATTCTGCATTTCCATCTCTTTTCCATTCCTCTTCCCTCCCTATTGATCTTCTTCTACTCCATTGATCTTCCCCATGTCTTTATGATGTCTGATTCAACCCTGCCACTTTTTCTCTGCTTTTGCTCTGACACTCTGGCTTTCATATGAAAACATTTGACCCTTGATTTTCTGAGTCTGGCTTATCTTCTTCTTCTTCTTCTTCTTCTTCTTCTTCTTTTTTTTTTTTTTTTTTTTTTTTTTTTGTACCAGAGATTGAATTCAGGTTTCCTCAACCACTCGGCCACATCCCCAGCCTTTTTTTTGTATTTTATTAGAGACAGGGCCTCACTGAGTTGCTAAGTGCCTCGACATTGCTGAGGTTGGCTTATCTTACTTAGCATGTTGTTATTCAGTTCGATCCATTTACCAGCAAATGACATAATTTCATTCTTCTTTATGGTGGAGTAAAACTCCATTATATCTATATGGCGGAGTAAAACTCCATTATATCACATTTTCTTTATTCATTCATCTATTGATGGGCATGTGGGTTGGTTTCATAATTTGACTATTGCTAACTGAGCTTCTATAAACATTAATCACTATAGTTTGCTGATTTTAATTCTTTTGGATAAATACCAAGGAGTGGGATAGCTAAGTCATGTGGTAGTTCCATTTCCATATGAGTCACACTGCTTTCCAGACTGGTTGTGCTAATTTTCAGTCCACCAACAATGTATGAGTGTACCTTTTCCCCACATCCTCACCAGCATTTATTATTATTTGTATTCTTGATTGCTGCCATTTTAACTGGAGTGAGATAAAATGTTTGTATATTGTTGATTTGCATTTTCTTAATTGCTAGAGATTTTGAACACTTTTTTCATATGTTGGTTGGCTATTTGTTTCTTCTTTTGAGAAGTGTCTGTTTAATTCTTTTGCATATTCATTGATTGGGTTGTTGTTGTTAAGTTTGGGGGGGTGTTCTTTATGTATTCTGGTTATTAACCCCTGTCAGAGGAGTAACTGGCCAAGATTTTCTCCCATTCTATAGGCATTGTCTTCATGTACTAAGTCATTTCCTTTGCTGTGCAGAAGCTTTTTAATTTATGCCATAGCACTTATTGATTCTTGGTTTCTTAAACTTTAGGGGTCTTGTTAAGTAAGCTATTGTCTGCACCAATATGAGGGAGTGTTGACCCTGTTTTCTTTTAGCAGTCTGCAAATGATTTTAAAGCATTCTTATGCATTAATACCTTAATAAACCTTCATTATTAATATGTAAGTTAATACACATGATTCTGTTCATCTGATTTTTCACTATTTATTAGGTGGTCTTGGCATATGGCAAGACCATCTCATAAATACAGCTCTAAGAGTTTCCAATTCTAGAACAGTCCATTCAACTGGCAACAAGTTCCAAAGATAAGAGATGCAGTTTTCTACATAACAAAGGCATATTTTCTTATTTTATTACAAATGCATTTCTTATCTCATTAACTATATTTATTTAATGCCCTATGAAATTACAGTGAATTTGCCCCCTGCACACTCCAATACTTCCTAATAAAAGTTGATTTTGTGTTTGAGTGCTAACGTAAATAACATTTTTCAGAACCTTTTCCCAAATGCTACAATAATTATTTCAGAATGAATGATAAACTTTGGTATTCCCAGAAATGGATGGTTAATTACAGATTTGCTCAGTGGTTCTGAGATGTTTCCATCTTAATAATGAAAATATAATGTCCATATCAATTATATGCTTAGAGGAATTGTCTTTCCTTCTCCATTGGCTATGCTATTTTTTTCTTTCTTGTATCAGAGAAAATACTGTTGAGCAGCATAGAAGTTTTGTTTTTGCATTTTATATATAGGGCCCTTTGAACTTCATGAGCTACAAACAGATGTGTGTTTTTTTAAACATACACTTAAACCCTTCTTGAAATATTGAAAATAGTCAACCTCAGAACCAGAAAGTAAAATTGTGGACAAGGGGAGACTAGAATTAACTAGTTGTTAATTAGCAGGCATAAAGATCCAAAATGAATAAATTCTAGAGATCTACTATTGACATTGTTCTATAGTTAGTGGTATTGAATCATATAGTTAAAATTTGTTAAGAGCTTGAATCCCATATTGTGTTAAGTATGCTAAAGAGATGTATGCACTCCCCTGTACCTTTCAGCATTATTCTCAATAGCCAAGACATGGAAACAACCTAAATGACCATCAGTGGAAGATCAAACACAACACACAATGGGATACTGTTTATCCTTAGATAAAGAGAAACTAGAAAATTCTGTCATTCACAACAACACAGATAAAACCAGATATTTGATTGTTTGACATATTTGGATATTTGGTTATTTGGTTATGTGACATAAGTCAGACACAGAGACAAACACCAAAGATCTAACTTATATAATGGAATCTAAAACAGTCAAATTTATGAAAGTAGAGAACAGAATGGTGATTACCAGAGACTAGGAGGGGAGAGGGGTAGATGAGGTAGTGAAGAGGTTGGTCAATGGCTATAGAGTTACAGTTAGAAGTAGTATATTCTGGTGTTCTACTGTACAGCACAAGGACTACAGTCTAATAATAATGTATAGTTGAAAATAGCTGAAAGAGAGGATATTAAATGTCTTTCCCACAAAGAAATTATATATATTTGAGATGATGAAATTGGTAATTAGCCTGATTTGATCTTTCCACAATATATACATGCATCAAAATTTCACACTGTATCCTATAAACATACACTGTTATAACTTGTCGATTAAAGATAAAATTAAACTTAAGAAATAAAAACAAATTAAAAAAAAACAAATGTTTTTAGTAAATTTTCTTTAACATTTGAGATCATTGAGACAGGCCTATTAATATTTAAATATGAACATCTTGTCCATAAAACAACTAAAGTATCTAAAAGAGTATTTGGAGGTAAATTTAGAACCACATTTTTAAATGTGTTGTGTTTGAACAATACTTTTTGTTTAAAAAATAAGTAAGAATAATTTTTGTCTCCAAGTCAGTTTCAACCACAAGTTTATATAGAGATGGCATATTCAAACATTGTGGCCTCCAAAGTCCTTTCTAACCTTATCAACAGGAGGCCCACTATTTTGATTTCCTATTGTCTAACTCCTATTTCTTCTTTATGCCATTCCCAATTTAAACTTAGATGTTAACTGTGATATATTCTTATTTTTTCTGAAAAACATTATACATTATATAATATTTCCACAAGAATTTGTAATAAATAGGTCAGAGGAACTTATACTATTAATTTGACTCATATGAAATTATCAATAAATGAATTAAAGAGATAGGTAAAACAAAGAATTTATATCTGTAGTAAACTGAATTTTAAGATGCAGGTTTTTTACCCCAACTAAGATTTCTTGTCCTTATTCTTAGAACTATGATTATGATGAGCTATCAGGACTGTGATTATGTTACACTACATGGCAAAAGGAGCTTTGAAAATATAATTGAAATCACTGATGATGAGGGTATTCTAAGATTACCTAGCAGGTATCATTTAACCATTCAGGCCCATTAAAACCAGAGTGCTTTCTTCATCTGATACAAGCAGCAGAAGGCAGGGGGATTCCTACACTAGAGGGATTCACTGTGTTGTTGCTGGCTCTAAGGTACAGGGGTTCATGGGGGACAGTCTGTAGAAGCTAAGAGAACTCCATGTCAACAGCTGGGAAGAAAATGGGGAGTTGAGTCTTACAAACTAACTGTAAGGAATTGAGTTCTGACAAAAATCTGAATAAGCTTAAAAGTAGACTCCTTGATATCTAAGTTGTGCTAAGGCAGTGGGCTTGGTTCTTGAGAGACCAGAGAAAGTACCCTGAGCTGGCACAAAAGTTATATGATCTGTAGAGGAAAGCTTAAAAATAAGTTTGACAGGTCTCTATCCCTCATGACACTGTTCCAAGGAGAGTTAGGTGGTGGTACCCTGAACAGGTAGCACCTCTTTCACTCACAGTGCCTTGCCAAACAGTGGCTTTGTCCCTCAGGATGCTACTTCAGAAGACAATGTCTCTATCCCTTATGATGTCTTATCCAGTGGTGGCTAGATAGACCAGTGATACTTGTCTTCTCTACAGTGTCCTCAGTTCTGTGCCAGTCACCACAAGGAGGGTTTCACATTGTCTGAAGAAGCAATGACATCATTAGCTTGTTGAGTTTTCTTTTTCCTTGTATGACCACCAATCCAAGGAGCAGCTATTCCAGCATTCATGCAAGCCAATAGTTTTATAGATAACATTAACTTGTTCTAGTTCCTAGCTTTCATAAGAAAAGGCAGAGATCCAAGATGGCGGATTAGAGGAAGCCGCACTTCAGGGCAGCTCCGTGGAAAGAATCCAACAAAGCAGATAAATTGCCTTTCATCATATATATATAGGCCGAAAATACTGATCTCCTGGATGGTTTGATTACCACTACCAGGGAGAGAGGGAGACAAGCTGTCTGCAGCGGCTGGAGCCACGAGGCTTCTGCAAAACTGCCTGGGTGATGCGCAGGCCATGCAAAACAAAGTCGGTGTGGGGAGACCACGCTGCGACTGCAACCCCAGCTGCACTCAGGGCACACCAGCGTAAGACCAGCAATAACAGCCGGCGGAATTGGTGCTGGGGGACCATGGGAGACCGCGGGTTGACAACACCAGTTCGAATCCACACTCTGCCTGACGCGACCCTCAGCAGTAGGACCCTGGAGAGAGTGGCGCAGAGACCGCGAATAGCAAGCAGGGGCAGAGTCGGAGCGGTCCACAGTCCGAAGCAGCGCTGTCTGCACCATAGTTACAGTTGCGGCTTCCCGGTGCCACCTTGGCAGGGAGACATCCACCCAGTGGCTTTGGGATCGATCGGCGCGGACACGGGAGTCTGCGGAGCTGCTGTTGACTGAGAGGAGAGCACCGCCATCTTTGAAGGGTGCAGTGGCTGACCCAGATAAAGGGGAGGAGACGGAGAGTGATGGCTGCAGCCATCCAGGGGCCCTCCAGCTCTCTGAAGACAACACACACCTGGGTGAGGCTTGGGTGGCCAGCAGGGGAGGGCGTGTCTGAGGCCAGCGCAGTGGCCACAAGAAGCTGCAACTGTGGGTGGGTGTGGGGAGGGGGGTGCCTTCTGGAGGGTCCCCTTCCTGGTACCATTCATCTGCTGACACACAAACACCCCTGGGCCACTCCTTCACTGAGCCGTTCAGCCTTGGTGCAGCCTTGATTCCACTAACAGGATCGCAGACTGTCTAGACGTGATCCAATAACAATTGGCTTGAACTGGAAGGGAAAAAAGAGGGGGGCTTCCCAGGGCCCGTTTTGTTTGAGACTTGGGGTTTGACTTTTTTTTTTTTTTTTGTTGTTGTTGTTGGTTTTGCTTGTTTTGTTGGATTTCGGGGAAGTTTGTTTGTTTGTTTATTTTTCTTTTTCTTTTTTTGGCTTTGTTTTGTTCTGCTTTTTTTTTTTTTTTTGCCTTCCGCATTGATTCTCAGTGTGTTTTTTTGCTTCCGCCCCTTTTTTCTTTCCTTCTTTTCTTCCTTCTCACTCTTGCATCTTTTCTTCCTCCTTCATCTTTCATGTTTACACCCTGCCAGTGCATACTAAACAGAGGCAAAAACAAGTTATACGCAGAACTTGGGATTTCTAGAACCGGCGCAATTGAACTGGGTAGCAAAGCGGTGTTATGTATAGTTTACTCTCTATTTCCTTGATTCTCTCTCTCCTTTCTCTTACACCAATTCCTACTCTTTTATCATTTCTTTTTCTTTTCCAACTTACTTTATATATAAATTGGTCTTTCCACCTAATTTTCTACTCCATTCTCTTTCTTCCCTCATCTACTGATACTAAACCACTTCCACTAAACCACATCAATAGAAACCTCTTTTCATACTTTCCAAGAAAGAAAAATTCAAGACACTTCCTTCTTCCTAAACATAATACCTCTGTATCCAATACTTGAAGCTATGGAACCCCATCAGAAGCGTACAGAGTAAATTGGAAATAATATCTGGGTTAACCAAATCTGTACATTGTGATCAAACTTGGATTTTCTGAATAGAAAGTGTTACGTTTTAAAAGTGTAAAGGAATTGTAAGGTGATCTGATAGCATTGTACTACGGGAACAACATAAGGCTTTAAGGTAAAATCGAAATAGTCAAGGTCCCACAGTGCAGGAAGAATAGACACACAAGCAACATGAAAAAACAAGGGAAGAAAATGACACAAACAAATCAAGATACCTCATCGGTAGATGTCATGGCTAGCACAGTTGGTCAAATGCCAGAGATGGAATTTAGAAATTACATATGCCAAATGTTTATGGAACTTAAGAATGAACTCAAAAATGAGATGAGGGAGCAAGTACAGGAGGCAAAAGATCATTTTGACAAAGAACTCCAAAAACAAACACAGGAAGTAAAAGATTACTTCAATAGGGAAATAGAGGCTCTAAAGAGAATCCAAACAGAAATTCCAGAAATGAAAGAAGCAATAAACCAAAATAAAAGTTCAATTGAAAGCATCTCCAACAGAATAGATCACTTGGAAGAAAGAACCTCAGATAATGAAGACAAAATATGTATATCCTAGAGAAGAAGTTAGACTATACAGCAAAACTTGTTAGAAATCAAGAAGATAACATCCAAGAATTATGGGACAGCATAAAAAGACCAAACTTAAGAGTGATTGGCGTAGAGGAAGGGGCAGAGTTTCAAGGCAAAGGAATGAGTAATCTATTTAACTAAATAATTACAGAAAATTTTCCAAACTTGAGGAATGAATGGGAAAACCAAGTTCAAGAGGCATACCGAACACCAAACAAACAAAAGCTCAATAGATCCACACCAAGACACATTATAATGAAAATGCCTAATACACTGAGCAAGGACAGAATACTAAAAGCCACAAGAGAAAGGAAGCAGATTACATATAGGGGGAAACCAATCAGACTATGTTCAGACTTTTCAACCCAGACCTTAAAAGCAAGAAGATCCTGGAACAGCATATTTCAAGCTCTGAAAGAAAAGGGATGTCAACCAAGAATCTTATATCCAGCAAAATTGAGCTTTAGATTCGAAGATGAAATAAAAACCTTCCATGACAAGCAAAAGTTAAAAGATTTCACAACTCGAAAGCCAGCACTTGTGAACATCCTGGGCAACATTTTTCGTGAAGAAGAAGAGAAAGATGATAATGAAAATCAACAAAGGGAGATATTAAACTAAAGGAAATACCAACCAGAAGAGAAACCAAATCAAGCTAAAGACCATAATTCAAATAAAAATGGATGGGAATAAAAATCACATCTCAATAATAACCCTGAATGTTAATGGCCTAAATTCGCCAATCAAAAGACACAGATTATCAAAATGGATTAAAAGAAATGACCCAACAATTTGCTGTCTCCAAGAAACACACCTCATAGAAAAAGACATCAACAGACTGAAAGTGAAAGGCTGGGAAAAGTCTTATCACTCACATGGCCGGCAGAAGCAAGCAGGGGTTTCCATTCTCATATCAAATAAGGTAGAATTCAAATCAAAACTAATCAAGAGGGACAAAGATGGATATTTCTTATTACTTAAGGGAACCATCCATCAAAAGGATATAACAATCATAAATCTATATGCCCCAAATAATGGAGCACCTACATTCATCAAACAAACTCTTCTCAAGTTCAAGAGTGAAATAGACCACAACACAGTTATTCCAGGGGACTTCAATACACCTCTCTCACCAATGGATAGATCATCCAAACAAAAGCTAAACAAAGAAACTTTAAGCCTCCTTAAAACAATTAACAATTTAGAACTAACAGACATATATAGAATATTTCATCCCTCAGTAAACGAATACACATTTTTATCAGCAGCACATGGCTCCTTCTCCAAAATAGACCATATATTATGTCACAAGGCAACTCTCAGCAAATATAAAAAAATAGAGATACTACCCTGCATGCTATCGGACCATAAAGGGATGAAATTAGAAATCAATGACAAAACAAGGAATGAAAAAAACTAGTCCATCAACTGGAAGCTAAACAACATGCTACTGAATGAACAAGGGGTTGAAGAAGACATCAAAGAGGAGATTAAAAAATTCCTAGAGGTAAATGAGAACACAGATACTTCATATAGAAATCTCTGGGACACTATGAAGGCAGTAGTAAGAGGAAAATACATTGCACTGAGTTCATTCCTTAAGAAGAAAAAAAAAAAAAAAAAAAACAACAAATAAACGACTTAACATCACACCTCAAAGCATTAGAAAAAGAAGAACAGACCAACACCAAGAGCAGTAGAAGACAGGAATAATAAAAATCAGAGCAGAAATTAATGAAATTGAGACTAAGGAAACCATTCAAAGAATTGACAAAACTAAAAATTGGTTCTTTGAAAAAATAAACAAAATTGACAGACCCTTAGCGATGCTAACGAAAAGAAGAAGAGAAAAAACTCAAATTACTAACATTCGTGATGAAAAAGGGAATATCACAACAAACACCTCAGATATACAGAATATAATTAGAAATTACTTTGAAAACTTGTTATCTAATAAAATAGAAAATACTGAATGCATTGACAGATTTCTAGAGTCATATGATTTGCCTAAACTGGATGTGGAGGCTATACACAATTTAAACAGATCAATTACAAGTGAAGAAATAGAAGATATCATCAAAAAGCTACCAACAAGGAAAAGTCCAGGACCTGATGGGTTTACAGCCAATTTCTATAAGACTTTCAAAGAAGAACTAATACCAATGCTCTTCAAACTATTTCAAGAAATAGAAAAAGAGGGAGCTCTTCCAGACTCTTTCTATGAGGCCAATATCACATTAATTCCAAAGCCAGGCAAAGACACATCCAAAAAAGAAAACTTCAGGCCCATATCTTTAATGAACATGGATGCAAAAATCCTCAACAAAATCCTGGCAAATCGGATACAAAAACATATCAAAAAGATAGTGCACCACGATCAAGTGGGGTTTATCCCAGGGATGCAAGGCTGGTTCAACATTCGGAAATCAATAAACATAATACATCACATCAATAGACTTAAAGACAAAAATCATATGATCATCTCATTCGATGCAGAAAAAGCATTTGACAAAATACAACACCACTTTATGTTCAAAACAATGGAAAAACTAGGAATATCAGGAACTTATCTTAACATTATAAAAGCTATTTATGCAAGGCCCCGAACTAACATTATCTTAAATGGAGAAAAATTGAAAGCATTCCCTCTAAAAACTGGAACAAGACAGGGATGCCCCCTTTCACCACTGCCCACTGCTATTTAACATAGTACTGGAAACTCTGGCCAGAGCAATTAGACAGACGAAAGAAATTAAAGGGATCCACATAGGAAAAGAAGAGCTCAAATTAGCACTATTTGCTGATGACATGATAATCTACCTAGAAGACCCAAAAAACTCTACCAGAAAACTTTTACAACTAGTAAACGAATTTGGCAAAGTTGCAGGATACAAAATTAACACACATAAGTCAAAGGCATTTGTGTACATCAGCGACAAAGCCTCTGAAAGGGAAATGATAAAAACTACCCCATTTACAATAGCATCAAAAAAAACTAAAATACCTGGGAATCAACCTAATGAAAGAGGTGAAAGACCTCTATAACGAAAATTATAGAACACTAAAGAAAGAAATTATAGATGAACTCAGAAGATGGAAAGACCTACCTTGCTCTTGGATAGGTAAAATTAATATTGTCAAAATGTCCATACTACCAAAGGGATTATACAGATTTAATGCAATTCCAATCAAAATCCCAATGTCATTCTTCAAAGAAATAGAAATAGCAGTCATGAAATTCATCTGGAAAAATAAGAGACCCAGAATAGCCAAAGCAATCCTGAGCAAGAAAAGTGAAGCAGGGGGCATTACCATACCAGACTTTAAATTATACTATAGAGCAATAGTAACAAAAACAGCATGGTATTGGCACCAAAACAGACTGGTGGAACAATGGTACAGAATTGAGGACACAGAGACTAATACATATAATTTCAGCTATCTTATATTAGACAAAGACGCCAAAAATGTACAGTGGAGAAAGGATAGCCTCTTCAACAAATGGTGCTGGGAAAACTGGAAATACATATGCACCAAATTGAAATTAAACCCTTATCTCTCACCATGAACAAAATTCAATTCAAAGTGGATCAAGGACCTAGGAATTAGACCAGAGACAATACGCTTAATAGAAGAAAAAGTAAGCTCCAATTTCCAACATGTCGGATTAGGCCCTAAGTTCCTTAATAAGAATCCTGTAGCGCAAGAAGTACTACCAAGAATTAATGAATGGGATAGATTTAAACTAAAAAGCTTCTTCTCAGCAAAAGAAACAATCAGTGAGGTGAATAGAGAGCCAACTAATTGGGAACAAATATTTAATACATGCACATCAGATAGAGCACTAATCTCTAGAATATATAAAGAACTCAAAAACCTTTACACTAAAAAAACAAATAACCCAATCAATAAATGGGCTAAGGAATTTAGAAGACACCTCTCAGAAGAAAATACATGATTAATCAACAAATACATGAAAAAATGTTCAACATCGCTGGCAATTAGAGAAATACAAATCAAAACTACTCTTAAGATTTCACTTCACTCCAGTCAGAGTGGCAGCTATCAAGAACACAAGCAACAATAAATGTTGGAGAGGATGTGGGGAATAAGGCACACTCTTACATTGCTGGTGGGACTGCAAAATGGTGCAACCGTTATGGAAAGCAGTATGGAGATTTCTTGGAAAACTGGGAATGGAACCACCCTATGACCCAGCCATCCCACTCCTGGGTCTATACCCAAAGGACTTAAAAACAGCATATTACAGTGACACAGCTATCTCAATGTTTGTAGCTGTGCAATTCACAATAGCTAGGTTGTGGTACCAACCTAGATGTCCCTCAGTAAACGAGTGGATTAAGAAAATGTGGTATATACGCACAATGGAATTTTACTCAGCAATAAAAGAAAACAAATTAATGGCATTTGCAGGTAAATGGATGAAGTTGGAAGACATAATGCTAAGTGAAGTTAGTCAGTCTCAAAAATCCAAGTACCAAATGTTTTGTCTGATATAAGGAGGCTATTCCAAAGTATTGTTGGATGGGGGTACATAGGAGGATTAGAGGAACACTAGAATGGTCAAAGGAAGGGAGGGTAAGGGAGGGAGCAAGAGGGGAGGGAGGGGGAGAAAAGAAAAAAAAAAAAAGGTGGTTGAATGAGACGGATATCATTTCCCTTAATGCATGATTGAAGACCTGAATTGTACGAATATACTTTGTATACAAACAGTTGTATGTAAAAAGATACTAAATATATGCACTACGAGTTGTACATATTAAAAATTATAAATAAAAAAAAGAACAACACTTGTTGACTCAGAAGAAAATAAGAAACATGCTTTTAAACTGGAGGAGGGGGGCTCCTTGTTAGGGAGTGACAGCAAAGTTTATGAAATTGTCTCCTGCAGTCATATGGAAAGCAGAGCTTGGAAGTAATGAATTTGGTTGCAGAGCAAAGGAGATTTCCTAGTGCATTGTTGAAGGAGCTGCTGGGTTTCTTCTTGCTGCTTATAGTGATATGTAAGAGGAGAGAGGTAAATTGAGGGAAAAATTGTTAAATGAAGAGGAACTGGGACTGAATGAATCTGAAAAATTTCGATAACTCTCACTGGGAAAAAAATGCCAAAATTAAGACTGTGACATAAAAAGAAGCTCAGAATATAGTCATACAATTTTTAATTAAAGCTTCAGAAAGATTAAAAGTTGAGGACCTTCATTGCACAAATGAATCTTCAGAGAGATTGAGGGATGTGTCTGATAGATCCTGTCAATTAAACCACAACACCTCCAGGAAAAAAAAAAAAAAAAAGGCATTGTCCTTCAAGAAAATACTTATCTAGGCATTCTTGCCTGGTATCACTCTCATTGTTTCTTTGACTCATGTAATAGGAACAAAGGAACATCTGAAAGATATGGGGTTCTTTTTGTTGCTATCCTTGTTTATCATTGTTTGGTTCTACATGATGTTGTCATTAAGGGTAATGAAATAAAAAGGTACATGGAATTTCTCATGGTTTATTAGAACTGCATGTGACTCTACAATCATCTCAAAATAAAAGGTGAAACACATATACCTACCCACTTATTTGTTCAGGGCTTGATTAGGTCTTTTGCTCAGGTATCTGAAAGCCCAAATCAAACTATCAGTTGGCTATGCTTTTATCTGTTGTGTCATCCTCATGAAAGTTATAGAATATTTCCATCACCAGAAGGATCTTTCATACTGTCCTTCTATAAACACACCTACATCTGTCTTGCATCCTCTTTCCTGTGTTGTCTCTAACCCTTGGCAACCACTAATCTCTTCTCCATTTCTAGAAGTTAGTCATTTTGAGAATTTTAAAATGAAATCACACAGTATATAGCCTTTGGTACTGGTTTTTCATGAGATTTACTCAAGTTATTGTGTGGATAGTTCCTTTTTATTTCTAAGTATAGTATTCTTGCAGTGGATATAAACAACTTTTTTACCATTACCCATATGTATAAGTCAGTTTGCATTTATAGCACCACTGAAGGACATCAAAGTTGATACTACTTTTTGGTTGTTATAAAGAAATCTTCTATACACATTTGCATAGAAGATTGTATGTGAATATAAGCGGATTAGTTTCCTGTGGCTGATGTAACAAATTATTATGGATTCAGTGGCTTAAAACAGAAGGTTTATTCTCTTACACTTCTGGAGGACCAAAGTATGAAATTAGTATCACTGACCTAAAATATAAATGTCAGCAGGACCACAGAAACTCTGGGAGAGAATCCATTCCTTGCTTCTTCAGCCTATGGAGACTGCTCACACTCCATTCTCTGCTTCTATGATTGGAGACTTAAAAGCTTTAACTTAATCGTACCTGCAAAGATTTTTCCTGAATCTGGAAACATTTATAGCTTCCATAAATTAGAATATGGATATCTTTATGGTTGGTATAAGGCCTTTTTTAGCCTGCTACAGTAAGTTTTAATTTCTCTGAGATCAATGCTCAAGAATGCAATTTCTAGGTCTATGGTAATTGCATATTTAGTTTTGTTATAAACTGTCAAACTATATTCCAGAATGGCCATAAAATTTTACATTGCCACCAGCAAGGTATGAGTGATCTAGTTTTT
This sequence comes from Tamias sibiricus, assembly GCA_025594165.1. NCBI lineage: Eukaryota > Metazoa > Chordata > Mammalia > Rodentia > Sciuridae > Tamias > Tamias sibiricus. The sequence goes on along the minus strand of CM046663.1, from coordinate 104,431,370 downwards.
CTACATTTTATACTTTAAACTAAATTTGTGATACTTTGTTATACAGTGAAATAAAATTCATAAACTATACCAAATTAGTATATTAGAGATGGCAATATATTTTACATATTTTCACATGTCCAAGATATCAAAAATGTTAAAATGCAAACACAGATAAACAATCAGAATGGTTTTAAAGCTTATCAACTAGGAATAACTAATCTTTAGGTAAGAGGATTGTATATGATACAGATTTTTCACTATTCAGGATGTATGTGTATGAATACAATACCATAGGTTATGAAAATGGTAATTACTGTATTCTTATGAAGATTTTTGATTATGGAAAAGATAGCTCTTATAGCAATCAGTGAAATTATGCTAATTCATTTTTCCAAATTTCTGTGAAAATGTCTATATTTTGATCCTCTTTTCCCTCAATTTGTCTCCTTTTTACTTTTCAACTCACTTTATAACATCTATGTTAATAATGTAGAAAAAGAGCTCTCCTCTCTGGATAAATCCAATTAATATTTTTCAATGATGGTATTCATTGACTTCTTGATCTGTTTGGCCCCATCCTTCCTTTAAAAAGTCTGTTGCAACATACTCCAGCACATGCTTTCCTGTATATTTTTGGTGTATTTCTGGTATATTTCTGGAAATATTATTGGTCCAATTTTACCCAAACCCTCTCCTACAATAATAGCCTGACTTTGAGTTGTACTGATTTTTATCAATTTAATCCTTTCATTTATTTCCATTTCCTTTGCCATATCTCCATACCAGAAATATACAGGAAATATACAATAAATATGTAGATACTTCTGATCTTTTATAAGCACATCCTTTTCCCACTTATTAAATGATGGAGTTTTCATGTGTTGGTCTTTCTTTTTGCTTACTATTGAATTTCCAGGTGACATCACTCATGTACAAGGCTTTAAATTCCCCTACACAGTGACTATGGAATTTGTCTCTTTCCAAGCTTCTAATCCACATACCCACTTGCCATTTTAATATCTATAATTAGAATATACCACAAAATAAGTATTAAAATAATAACCATATTCTGAACCATAGTATAAATAAAAAAATAACACCTACCATCTTTTCCCTTGGCAATCTTAAACTTGGTTATCTTACAACATTAATGATCTGGAAAAATTGTAACTAATCTTGCCCATTCATTACAGAGCAATAACCCTTGGAGATATTATTGGTCCAATTTTTATCCAAACCCTCTCCTACAATAATAGCCTGACTTTGAGTTGTACTGATTTTTATCAATTTAATTATTTAAGTTATTTCCATTTCCTTTGCCATACTCCATCAAGGTCATATGAGACAAGCTCATTTCACTCTTTATTAGAACCTCAGAAGCAATCTCCTAAATGGTCTTACTTTGTCCACTCTTACTTTACTTCAATCTTTTATTCACCAGGCATACAGGATGATTGTTTTAATAGTTAAATATTACTTTCCCCTCATATATAAATGCTATTCAGTAGTTTTCCATTTTTTATTAAGATAAAATCCGACAGTATAATCTGTCCTGGAGAACCTGGCATGGTCATCCTCATATCATGGGTGTTTATTGAACATTTATTTTGGGACTAATCATGAATCATGCAATAATGAACAAAGCTTATCTAAGTCCTACCTTCTTAAAGCTTGCAAAATAATGGGAGACACAGACAATAATTGCATAATTTTGAAGTCAATGTCATTTGCAACTGGGTCAAGTACTTTGACGTACCCAGGGCAATGACTATAAGTCTTCAAGATGACTTTAAAATGGAGTAATTGGATGTGGTGGCTGTCAAATGTTTAGGCATACTCCATAATTTTGCATGAACATTTCATTTTACTTTATTTTTATGTTAATAAAGTATATTATATCATTTTGCTAATTATTTATTATTGTACACCTCATACATAAAATTGTATAAAATGAATGTGTACAGTTTAAAGACTAATTATAAAGTAAGTACATATTTATTTACCACCTCAGCAAAGAGAAGAGTATAAGTTTCTTGCCAGTTCCCTGTGTGCTTAGTACTAGTTATTTCCCCTTTTCCTCCCTGTCAGAATTAACTACTTTGCTATTTATTTCTTTACATTTTCCTATAGTTTTGCAATTTATGTGAAGAGTCCTAAAAATCTCTTATTTAGTTTTATCTAGTTTTGATCTTCTATAATAGAAAAAAATACCTTGTACCTTCTTGTGATATTTGTTTCTTTTATTGATGTTGTGTTTTGGGACACATGCATCTTTGTGGAAGGGAGGCTTTATCTGCTTTACTCCTGGATACACCACACTTTGTTTTTAGTTTTTTTCCATAATGAAGTGTGCTGCTATTCATGCCATCCAGTGGATATAATTTTAGTACTTTTCTCAAGGGATATACCTAATGAAGCCAGAATTAGACAGGCAGATAGGCAAGGGTGGGATCCCGAGAATGGAGGGATTGAGACATTAATTACTTCAGAGCCCTTCCTCCACCCTTATCTAGAACCTGCCCCTGCTCCAACATGTTGCTAAGACTACCTGTCCTAGGAATTGCTCCTCCCTACAGGGAGTTGTAAAAGTTGCTAATTAATTCACCCTGGGCCCCCTTCCTGCCAAGATCACTCCTTCCTGGCTCCTCCAGTCCACCTGTTTCCCATCTTTTGGCCATCTCACTGAGAATTTCCTGGGCCTAGTCAGGAAGGAAAGAGATAAGGTGGGAGGGGTCAGGAGAACAAAGGAAGCCTAAAACATAAAAAGGCAGAATGTCCTCACTTATGGGGATAACAGGATACCACCTATGACCCCCGGGAGGGAGAAGTCTGTGTTACCCTTTTTTAAATAAACCTTGTTTTCTATGCTTGCCTTGTCGTGCTTCTGTAATGTTATACTTCAACATGTGAGGGAGCAGAATTCATCACCAGCAACTAGTGGTATCAGTGGTATCACTAGGATGAATTTGTAGAATCAAAAAACATGAGTCCAAATGATATCCAAAATCATCATGTTGTTGTACCTGGCGAAATGTGGATTAAAACTCCAAGCCACGTCACACTTGAGCCAAAACAAAGCCTTTATTAATCCAATCAGTGGCCACCATTCTCACACATCACACAGTGTGACAAGATGGTGCACCAGCGGTTATTTTCAAGGGTTTATATTTGGTTGTTCAGCCAATGCAAGCAAGCCAATGTACAGAAGCTGAATTTGGGCAGTTAGCGAGACAGTGCAATGGGTACAACGGTATTTCCCATGGGACTTCCCAGGTTGGCATAGCAGAAAGCAAGTAGAAGGGAAGGGGGGGGGGTGTCAAAATGACCCTAGTTGTGTACATGTCAGAGGATGGTTACTAACGTCTAGACAATCAATCTCTGACAAGATACATTGCCCAAGAAAAATGGAAAGCAAAGAGAACAATTTTACATTGTATAAGAATTGTTATTTTTGTGTTGCCAAGTATATGATACTAGGAAACAATGGGCACAGAGGCAGGACTTTCCATGTTCTATTATTTCTGGGAAACAGAACTATTTCTCGGAACTCCTAAGATGGCTGCTGAAGAATAAGATAGAGTCCCTTTAGTTCTCTTATCACAGTGTCTCTTATCACTTTTCTACCAGAAAAGTATGAGTATTTTTGTTTTTTCTATAATCTTATCAGAGCTAGGTATTTTCAGAACTAGATATTTTCCAAACTGTCAGGTGTAATGTTTTCATTGTGGCTTTAATATGCATTAAATTAAAAAACCTCCCTTGGTTTTCAATATAATTGAAAATAATATCCAAATTTTATATTTTTTGGTTTTCTTGGGGATCTACACTTTATATTTTCTCCCCTACCACATTCTCTCTGTGGCCTTAAGCTCACTGCTTCATTATCTGCTCACCTGGCTTCTGATTTTACACAGCTATACCTTTTTGATGGTTTTAATATCTCCTCATGAGGCTTGGGCATACACCCAGGGTAAATTAAGTCCTCATCAATATAGGGTAACTTATGCTAATCTTCTATATATTATTTTTACATATATCTTAATAATTAAAACCCAAACATATCAGTTATTTTATTATTTTGTTTTTTCTTTTTGAGAAGTGAATCCTGGAGAAACAAGGAATCTTGTTTATTGTCGGGACTGTTGAGTCATTAATGGGGCTGAGGTCTAAAGCTACCCCCTTTTTGGGCCCTAAAAGGGGGTTCTTTCTGCCCGCAGAAAGAACATAGCTTACCTGGCGAAGATAGGCTTAGCGGGCAAAAATAGCCGGGTGCCTCCCCCCCGCCTGTTCGATGGACACCACGCCACACCCGGGGAGTTTTGTAGAAAGCAAGAGCCAAAACTCAAATTTATTGAACAAGGTATTGAACTTATATAGGCCTAGAACTAACCAATCAACCAGCAGGGCGGTTCGGACTCTCACGCTATGTCATAGCCACACCCCCTCGCTTAGCCCCGGTCCTCCAAAGGGCGTGGTAAGCAACCAGAGCCCCATCCCCTTGGCAGACATAAAGTCCCAACAATTTATCTTGGTAAGGATGTGTCCATAACCCCTCAAACATTTCTAAATAGATAGTAAGCATTAAAAAACTACTTATTCAATGAGTAAAACCTAACTTGAAGTTTTAGATAGGAGATAATGAATGACTAAATGAAGGCAAGAAACTAAGGAGACAGCAGAGGTAGGTACTAGAGATGTTTAGCAGGTACAACTGATGAGATTAAGTGATCAGTTAGTAATGTGGAAATGTGAGAGGAATTTCTTAGATAATATTCAAAATCTTGCATGAAAAACAAAGAACTGAGGCACAGAAAGATTAAGTGACTTCCTCAGGATGACAGTCCTGGTTATATCTGGGTTTGAGCTAGTGATCACTGGCCTCCTAAAAGACTACTCTTTCTTCTATTTAACCCAGGTGCTTTCACCCTGGGCTTTTTTTATGCTTATATAACTCTTTTGCACCAATTTATTTATCTATTTATTTTTAGTATTGGTATTAAATGCAAAGGATAAAGTAAAAACTAGAAACACATTTCTGTTTAAAAATTATTTTTTCTTACTAGTTCTACATGATAGTAGACTGTATTTTGATATATTATACATATATGGAGTATAATTTCTTATTCTTCTGGTTGTACTTGATGTAGAATTACATTGGTCATGTAATCATATATGCACATAGGAAAGTAATGTCCCATTAATTAAACTATTTTTCCTATTGCCATTCCCCCTCCCTTTCCTTCATTCCCCTTTGTCCGATCCAAAGTACTTCTGTTCTTCCCTACCCCACCCCCTCCAGCTTATTGTGAGTTAGCATCTGCATATCAGAGAGAAGATTCAGCCTTTGGTCTTATGGGATTGGCTTATTTCATTTAGCATGATATTCTCCAGTCCCATCCATTTACTGGCAAATGCCATAATTTCTTTCTTAAAGCCTGAATAATATTCCATTGTGTATATATACTACATTTTATTTATCCATTCATCTGTTGAAGGGCTCCTAACTTTGTTTTATAGTTTAGCTATTGTGAATTGAGCTCCTCTAAACATTAATGTGGCTGCATCACTGTAGTATGATGGTTTTAAATCTTTTGGGTATAAACCAAGCAGTGAGATAATTGGGTCAAATGGTGGTTCCATTCCAAGTTTAGAAACATATTTCTTAAATACAAATTAAAAAATAAAGTGCAGTCTTATGTCATGAACTCTTTTAGACAAATGTTGATTTTTTTTAAAACGGTTTTCAAAGTGTCTGCATTTGCAATACTATCATAATTCTTTTATCACTGGAAAGTCAGTTCAAATATATGTGCCAGAAAGAAAATTAGATCAAATAAGAAAAAGATTTAAATTTATTGTGTTGCAGAAGGACAACTCATGAACCGAGACTTCAGATTCCCTGGTTGCCATTTTGAACTTGGCATATTATTGTCATTATTCCCTCCTTTCCTCTGCCACTTTATGCCTTCTATTCTGAAGTCCCATCTTTCCAAATGACTAGAGATTCCAGTTCAATGACAAGTTCTGGTACTATTCAGCCTCATTTATGAGTGGGAACCACTACTGTGGTCTTACCAGTGCCAGTTCCCTCCTTTGTCCTGTACTTCTTACCACTGTGAGGATGTGACACTCAATCTTCTAGGAAAGCCTGTGGGGAGGAGTATAGATGGCATCTTCAATTTGCCCCCAGCCAAGGGGATAAGGAGGCTTATCTACCCAGTCCCATCTGTTTTGGTTTGAGTGGTGGGCACTAGTGCACTACTTATATGGTTAAAAATCAGCTATCTGAATGATTAGCCTGATTATAGTTTTTGCCAATATCCATGGCAGAAGTATTCTCACCAGAGCCAGTATCAAGCTGTAACATAACATTGCATAATGTGGACTTGGGAAGAGATGTACAGTAATTCACCATCACATAGAATTTCCACCTGACAGACACAAACAGAACTTAAAATATTCCAAAGAAGAAATGAATTTTGAGTATAATTTACCCTTATTTTAATATGTTTTATTTATTTATAAGTTTATATAAATTTAAATTTTTTATTTGTTCTAATTAGTTATACATGATATTAGAATATATTTTTTGGCATATTATACATATATGGAATACAAATTCTCATTCTTCTGGTTAAGTTTATGTAAACTTTAATGGCCATGTGTAAGAACCAGCTTGCAAATATCCTGAAAACATAATCATCAGTTTTTGTGTACTGGGACACACAGCTCCAACATACCACTGCCTCTGTAGACCTCAACCTCCCAGCACTTTTGCTCCAGACTTCACAAGAACTAAGTATCTCTCTTAGCCAGAAAGAGCAATTGTTTTGATATTGGCAACTACTTGTAGCAAGAAGTTAGTTGGTATGCCTGGGAGTGGTGAGTGACAAGGTTCTGTTGATAGGGCATAAAAAGCATCTGCTAATTTACTTTTCTTTTAAGAATTCATGAAAACTTATATGATGGAACTTAAAATGTTTGCTTCATATGTAAAAGAGAAGGAATTCCTCATTTATTGCATATCAAAATGTGTTAAATGATCTTAATCATTACCTGTGTGTAGGCTGAGTTATCCACCATCCAAAAGAAAGCCATTATCTTCGGGGTCTTGCAACAGTAACCAGCTAAGCACTGCTATTAATCCAAGTTTGTGTGATTCTATTTATTTAAGGGTCATGTGATAATTTCCAGTATGTTATCATATAAATTGGACAGAGAATAAGTCTGTTCTTTAAAAATTCTGAGGATCACAAAATAAGACAAAAACAAAAACAAAATGTCAACAATACTTGAGAATAAGAAATATGTATTTGGCCTAGATTTCCTGGTGTGAAATATTTACATCATAAAATTATCCCCATTTTTATTGATGATGCAATGAAAATGAATTTGGGCCAAAAAGATCCTGCCCATTCACCCAGCAAAGATCCTCTTCATCTACCCAGGAAATGTCACATGTTTTCAAGGGGAAATGTTTCCAAGGGGAACAGTCTTCATGAAATGAAGTAAAATATAAAAGGGAATAGTTTAGGCAGGAAAATGAAGGAAATTTAAAAATTAAATAAAATCTCCTTGTTCAAATAACATTTCTCTAAGTTGTTTTCAAACTTGGAAACAAAGTATCCACAGATATTTTCTCTGTACATCACCATTACATCAAGAAAAACCCTGATTATGAAACAAGAATTAAAGACAGGTAGTCATTGTGAAGAGAGAGGCTGGTTTGGGTCCTGGAAGTTGAAGACTGCCCCTGGAATACTGGAATGTTAATGCCTTCAGAGTTCTTTGATTACCAAGATTACCTGCCTATACTGCCATTTCTAGAAGGTTGTTGATGAAGTACCTTCTGAGCAGACTTGGAGCTGCTAATTAATGCCCCCTGGGATGCTACCTGCCTGGATCACTCCATTTGACACTTCCCCCTGCCCATCTGCTTCTCACCTTTTGGCCATCCCATCTGCATCTCCTGGGCCTAGTCACTTACCCTAGGAAGGAGAGACATAAGGGGGAAGAAGGGAGGAGAACAAAGAAAGTCTAAAATTTATATAAGGGTCAGGATGCTCACACTTCTTGGGATACCGGGACACCAGCTATGGCCACATTCTCCCTCCCTGGAGAAGTCTGTGTTACTATTCTTTAAGTAAAACCTGCTTTCTATGCTTGCCTTGGCACACTTCTCTAATGTTCAAACTTCAACATTTGAGGAAGCAGAACTCATCACTGATAACCAGTAGTATCAATTACATGACAGAAATGATGAAGAACCCCTGCAGTCCGGCCTGTGTTCTTAATTGGAGCAACTTGAACTGGGCTCTTTGTGATTACCCAGCTTTCCTTTTTGAAGCTAACGTCAATTTCTGTCGACTCCAGCTTTACTTTGAGGTGACTAAAAATGGAAAAGCAGCCGGGTGAAGTAGTGCTTGCCTGTAATCCCAGCAGCTCAGGAGACTGAGATAGGAGGATTGAGAGTTCAAAGCCTGCTTCAGCAATGGCGAGGCACTAAACAATTCAGTGAGACCCTGTCTCTAAATAAAATACAAAATAGGGCTGGGGATGTGGCTCAGTGGTTGAGTGCCCCTAATTTCAATCCCCAGTATCCAAAAAGAAAGAAAAAAGTGGAAAAACAGTACGTAAGGAAAAAAGAAATGTGAGAAATTAAACCACAGTTTTACAACTTAAACCAAGACTTGGCAAATATTCCTCTAAAGTATCTCTAAAGTATATTTTGTACTTTCCTAGCCATAATTTCTCTCAGCATTTCCTAAAGCAGCCACAGATAATAATAAGTGAGTAAGTATGAGCATGTATTGTAATAAAACTATTTTTATAAAAATGGGAGAGAGGGCAAATATAGCCCTTGGACCACAATTTGCAGGCCCTTGATTTAGGTTAATGAACTTTATCACTAAGTTCCTGATCATCCTGATTTTCTTAAATGATATAAAAATGAAAACAAAGGATTCATTGTTTATTTTTCTTTCTTTAAATATATATTGAGTTGGTGCTTAATATGTATCAGACCCTATTCTGGGTACTGGTGATGGAGCAATGAGTCATAGATGGCTCTTTCACTGGGCTGTTATCAAGTGTAAGTGACATATGGAAATAAGCAAAAATAGAGAATGTTGTGCAGGTATTGCTATGAAAGGAAAAAGATAAAGTCAGGAAAGTTGGTAGAATGAAAACTATTTCATATTAGAAAACTGATATGAAAAACATGACTGATAAGCTGATATTGCAGTTTAGACCTAAATAGAGACAGAATGCCAAGTAAATAACTGGGAAGAACTCTCTCCTGGAAAGCAAAAACTCTTAAGATAAGATGCTGAGAGTGGAGAGAGCCTGGTGCATTTCCACAGCACAGTGAGTCCTGGATGGTTACAGCAGGGAAAACGAGAGAGGAAGGGCATCAGAAAGAAAGACAAGGCTCAGGTCACATGGGCTCCATAGTTCATGGTAGGCAGTCTAAATTTTATTCTGAAAGTGTCAGGAAGCCATGGGGACATTGAGCAAGAGTGAAATAATCTGAGCCATATTATAAAAGGTTATTATGCATGCTGTGCAGAGAAGGTGAGCAAGAGTGGAAACAGAGTATATGAGGAGCACTGCAGCATGCTATGGGAGAGAGAACAGAGGCTGGGATTACCATGGGATCTGTCAGGTAGAGAGAAATGGTCAGGCTGTGGGTATTTTGTGAGAGCAGAGCTGACAGGATGTGCTTCTCACAGATTTCTGGCATCCTCATAGCCATATTAATGTTCTCTAGTGAACTGGAGGTCTGCTGTGACTGTGTCTAATTTGACAGAATTTACTTAACCAGGACCTTGATTTCCTTCCAATATCTCTCCTGACACCAGGTGGCACATCCAAAGTAATAAATATGATGAGCTAAAAGAGCTGGCAAGAAGAAAACAAAATAGAGGCATTTTTCATGGAGTACCTTGTCACAAGGAAGGAGAATAGAGCTGATGCAGCTTAAGACCACATCAGGCCTTGGCTGTCAAGGCTGACTCTTATATCATAATGCTGGAGATGCTCCAGTTTTCCTAGGATTCTGCATCTTTTCCTGACTTTAATGCTCCAGGATTGCACAGGGTGGATTCTAAGAAATGCAAACCCACAGTCATTTAGATAGGTTGTGTTGGAGAGAGGGCCTGCTGAGCTTCAGAACTTCAGGTGGGGGTCAGCTCCAACATCTGGCCTCATTAGTATGGAAGCCCCTGCTCTCACTGACATATCACACACTTAAAGGGATGTCAGGTGCTCCAAGTTGCAAGCTCACAGAATCCCAAATTTATGAGCGAGAAGTTGTCTTAAAGGCTGTTTTAACTAATAGTCAGCCAAAGGCAAGAGGTCTCTTATCTTACCCAAGGCAGCCAAAGAAAAGGTAATTGCCTATCAATACACAATTGGATAGTGGCAGAGCTGTGTCTGAATTTGTAAAGATTCTTCGGTAAGAGCTAGGGATAAAGAGACATTGCAACTCTTTTCCTCCTATAACATCAGTGGAAACAGTTATTTTGCATAGCTTTTTATGCCCAGTGATGAGCACAGCAACCTCCATTTCTCAAGTTTGAGCAAGTAAATGAAAATGTTTTCTTCCTATGTTGTAATTGGTCACTTCTGACATGGAAGTGGTCTTGAAATAAGGATTTAGATTATTACTATTGTTTTAAAATCTTCAGTGCCAGGACATAGGAACAATTTTATACCTATTAATTGGTCTGAATCAAACTGAGCATATGTCCCTATTTCACTTTCAAATACTTTAACGTTGGAAGTGGCAGAATAGTAATGCTCTCCACACTTTTAAGATAATTCACTTTTCTCAGTCCTAGAACTTCTCACAGATGACTGCTATTAATATTGATTCTTAATTTCCAATGCTCAAGAGAGTTGGTAGGGCCATTACTCCTGATGCAAGAACTCAAGGGGATATGTCCTTGTCTCCACACTAGTCTCTTAATGTGTTTCCCAGAAATAAGTGTCATTAATTTATTGAGGCTCTAATTCAGCATCACTAATATGAGATATGCAGAAAGCATTGGGAGGAAATTAGTATTTGTTGATCAAAATCTGTGCTGCCTGTTTTACATATTTTAATTTACCAAATTGAAGTTTTATGGAGATTTAGTAGTATATCCTGCCCTATATTTTGTTTTTGATGTCTTCTATACATTTATTCAATGAGTATTTATAAGGTATCAGTCCACTTAATCAGACTGATTCTTTTCTACATATTGAAGATGTGTCCGAGAACAAAATTATAAAAACTGAACCATAATGGAGAGATGGAGAATGGAGAAATTAGAGCAAACAGAGATGTTCAGTATTCAAGTGGTAGTAACTGCTATGACAAAACACATAGCAAGGAAGGAGAGTGGATGTAGCATCTAGAGAGAAGAGCTGTTAGCTGGAATGCAGTATTTCATTTGAAGGTGGGTGGGAAGGATGACTCTGGGAATGAGACTTTTGAGTAAAACCTTGAAGAAGATGAAGGTGACAGGCATGGGAATGTGCATGAGAAGAAGGATACAGGCACCTAAAGCAAGAGGGCCTAGTGTATCAGAAGAAGATCAAGAAAGTCAGTGCCAATGAAATAGTGTGAAGAGTGGGGCAAAGTGGGAGATAACTTAGATAAAAGTATAGGGGCTGGAAGGTCATTGTAAAAACCTTAACTTTTAGTTTAAGTGAGATGGAAAGCCACTGAAGAGATGAGAGATATTTGGAGCAGAGGAGTTACATTGACTAGATCACTCCAGCTTATGTGTTGACAGTAAGCTGTAAGTTAACAAAGGAGAAAGAGTGAGATGAGTTAGAAAGCTATTGCAGTGATATAGATAAGAGCTGTTGAGTCAGGTTAACAGTCCTTGAAATGGTAAGAAATAGTGAGGTTCTCGTTAGATAAAATCGGGCTGACAGGTCATACACCCCAGGTGCCCTAAATTAGCCACACCCCAGGTGCATTAGGTTACCCTGTACGTCTGAGCTTTGCCTTCGAGGAAGTGCCCACCTATTGTGGGAATTCACCCCGGGGCAGGCTCTCCTTTTCTGAGCCAATCCCAAGCATACAACTCTCACTTCTGACCCTCAGCAGCCTATGGAGTCGGATCCTTTGGACCACCCAAGTAGCTATTTAAACCCCCATAAGGAAAGAATCCGTCCCTTTTTCCCCTTCCCCTTCTTCTTCTCCCCGGCTTCCCCTTCCCCTTCTTCCTTCTTCCCTTTCCCCTTCCCTTTCTCCCCTTCTTCCCTTCTCCTTTTTCCCGCCCTTCTTCCCTTTCCCTCTTTTTTTCCTTCTTCACCCCATCTGCACTCGTCTCCTCCCTGCCGTCCCCCTCTCTTCACGTGTTCATTTGGCATCTCCTCCAGCCTTAGAGGCTGGTTAATAAATCCCTTTTAGATCCCGGTTCCACCTATGGGCCCTGAGACCTACGGAATTCCCAGTTCAGGCGGCCAGCGAAAGTTCCCAGTTTGGCTGGCTGGCCCTGCGACCTGTGGGCGGAGTTCCCAGTTAGGCCTGCCCTGTGAGATCCCGGTTCAGCCTGTGGGCCCTGTGACCTGTGGGCAGAGTCCCCAGTTCAGCGGCTGGCTTGAGTTGCCAGCTCGGCCTGCCCATGTGAGATCCCGGTTCCGCCTACGGGCCCTGAGACCTATGGACGGAATTCCCAGTTCAGACTGCCAGTGCACCCGCCCTGAAGGAGAGACCCACATGCCAGTTCACCTGGCCTCCAGGGCCCAGAGTAGCAGCTCCCTGCTGCTGCTGCACGCAAGACACGACCTGAGGAAAAGCCCCCTCCACTCCCAGGAGAAGTGCGACCTGCACAGCTGCAACCAGAACAAGAGGGGAAGTATGACATGCCCAGCTGTAACCAGAAAAAGAGGTAGGCACCCGCTGAGCCACCCTTCTGCTGTGCCATTCTGCAACTGACCAAAGGTGCAGCTTTGACTCCACTAACAGGATCGCTGACTGGACATGAACCGAGTCAACTGAAAAAGGAAGGGCATCTCAGGGTCCAGTTTGTTTAAGACTGGTTCCTGGGTTCAACTTTTTTTTTTGTGTTTGTTTGTTTGTTTTCTTGTTTTGGGGGGGTTTTTTTGTTCGTACGTTTTTGCTTTGTTTTAGTTTCGATTGACAGTGTGTATGTTTGTTTGCCTCTGCTCCTCTTCTCTTTCTTTCTTTTTCTTCCTTCTCATTTTTGTATTTGTTCTTCTTCCTTCATCTTCCCTATTTATACTCTGCCATAGCATACTCAACAGAGGCAAAAACAAGTTATACACAGAAATTGGGAGTTCTAGAATGGGTACAATTGAAATATATAGCAAAGTGGTGTTATATATAGTTCATTCTCTATTTTCTTGACTCTCTCTCTTCTCTCTCTTACACTAATTTCTACTTCTTTGTCATTTTTTTCCCTCTTTTCCATCGTTCTTCATTTCTCCTCTCAACCACTGCATAAGTTAGGCGTATATATATATTGGACTTTCCACATAAGCATTCACTCCATTCTCTTTCCTCTCTCGTCTGCTGATACTAAACCACTTCCATAAAACTCTCTTCTCATACTTTTTAAGAAAGAACAATTCAATATACTCACCTTCTTCTTCCTAAATATATCACCTCTGTGTCCAATTCTTGAAACTATAAACCCCATCAGAAGCATACAGAGTAAATTGCAAACAATATCTGGGTTAACTAAATCTGTACATTGTGATCAAACTGGGATTCTCTGAATAGAAAGTGTTTGATTTTAAAGTGTAAAGGATATATAAGGGGATCTGATAGCATTGTACTATAGGAGCAACATAAGGCTTTAAGGTAAAATCAAAATAGTCAAGGTCCCACAGTGCAGAAAGATAAGACACATAAGCAATATGAAGAAACAAGGGAAGAAAGTGACACAAATCAATATACCTCCTCAGTAGATTCCATGGCAAGCACAGTTGGTAAAATGCCAGAGATGGAATTTAGAAATTACATATTCCAAATGTTTATGGAACTTAAGAATGAATTAAAAAATGAAATAAGAGAGCAAGTACAGGAGGTGAAAGCTCATTTTGACAAAGAACTCCATAAACAAATACAGGAAGTAAAAGATTATTTCAATAGGAAGATAAAGGCTCTAAAGAGAAACCAAACAGATATCCCGGAAATGAAAGAAGCAATAAACCAAAATAAAAGCTCAATCGAAAGTATCACCAACAGAGTAGATCAATTAGAAGAAAGAACCTCAGAAAATGAAGACAAAATATATATCCTAGAGAAAAATCTAGATTACACAGCAAAAATGGTAAGAAACCAAGAACAGAACATTCAAGAATTATGGGACAACATAAAAAGACCAAACTTAAGAGTTTTGGGGTAGAGAAGGGGGCAGAGTTTCAAGCCAAAGGAATGAGTAATTTATTTAATGAAATAATTACAGAAAATATTCCAAACTTGAGGAATGAATGGGAAAACCAAGTTCAAGAGGCCTACTGAACACCAAACATACAAAATCACAACAGATCCACACCAAGACACATTATAATGAAAATGCCTAATATACTGAGCAAGGAGAGAATATTAAAAGCCACAAGAGAAAGGAAGCAGATTATATAGGGGGAAACCAATCAGACTATGTTCAGACTTTTCAACCCAGACCTTAAGAGCAAGAAGATCCTGGAATAGCATATTTCAAGCTCTTAAAGAAAAGGGATGTCAAGCAAGAATCTTATATCCAGCAAAATTGAGCTTTATATTCGAGAGATGAAATAAAAATTTTCCACGACAAGCAAAAGTCAAAAAATTTTGCATTTCAAAAACCAGCACTTCTGAACATCCTTGGCAACATTTTTCATGAAGAAGAAGAGAAAAATAACAACAAAAATCAAAAAAGGGAGATATTAAACTAAGGGAAATACCAACCAGAAGAGGAACCAAATCAAGCTAAAGACCATAATACAAATAAAAAAGGATGGGAATAAAAATCACATCTCAATAATAACCCTGAATGTTAATGGCCTAAACTCGCCATTCAAAAGACACAGATTATCTGAATGGATTAAAAGAAATGTCCCAACATTTGGCTGTCTCCAAGAAACACACCTCATAGAAAAAGACAGCAATAGACTGAAGGTGAAAGGCTGGGAAAAGTCTTATCACTCAGATAGCATGCGGAAGCAAGCAGGGGTTTCCATTCTCATTTCAAATATGGTAGACTTCAAGCCAAAGCTAATCAAAAGGGACAAAGATGGATATTTCTTACTACTTAAGGGAACCATTCATCAACAGGATATAACAATCATAAATCTATATGCCCCAAATAATGGAGCACCTACATTCATCAAACAAATACTTCTCAAGTTCAAGAGTAAAATAGACCACAACACAATTATCCTAGGGGACTTCAATACACCTCTTTCACCAATGGATAGATCATTCAAACAAAAGCTAAACAAAGAAACCTTAGGCCTCCTTAAAACAATTAATAACTTAGACCTAACGGACATATATAGAATATTTCATCTATAGTAAACGAATACACATTTTTATCAGCAGCACATGCCTCCTTCTCCAAAATAGACCATATATTATGTCACAAGGCAACTCTCAGCAAATATAAAAAAATAGAGATACTACCCTGCATGCTATCAGACCATAAAGGGATGAAATTGGAAATCAATGACAAAACAAGGAATAAGAAAAACTACTCCATCAACTGGAAGCTAAACAACATGCTACTGAATGAACAAGGGGTTGAAGAAGACATCAAAGAGGAGATTAAAAAGTTCCTAGAGGCAAACAAGAACACAGATACAACATATAGGAATCTCTGGGACACTATGAAGGCAGTAGTAAGAAGAAAATTCATTGCACTGAGTTCATTCCTTAAAAGGAAAAAAAAAAAAAAAAAAAACAAATAAATGACTTAACATCACACCTCAAAGCATTAGAAAAAGAAGAACAGACCAACACCAAGAGCAGTAGAAGACAGAAAATAATTAAAATCAGAGCAGAAATTAATGAAATTGAGACTAAGGAAACCATTCAAAGAATTGACAAAACTAAAAGTTGGTTCTTTGGAAAAATAAACAAAATTGACAGACCCTTAGTGATGCTAACGAAAAGAAGAAGAGAAAAAACTCAAATTACTAACATTCGTGATGAAAAAGGGAATATCACAACAAACACCTCAGATATATAGAAGATAATTAGAAATTACTTTGAAAACTTGTACTGTAATAAAATAGAAAATACTGAATGCATTGACAGATTTCTAGCGTTCTATGATTTTCCTAAATTGGAACTGGAGGCTATACACAATTTAAACAGATCGATTACAAGCGAAGAAATAGAACATGCCATCAAAAAGCTACCAACAAGGAAAAGTCCAGGACCTGATGGGTTTTCAGCCAAGTTCTACAAGACTTTTAAAGAAGAACTAATACCAATGCTCTTCAAACTATTTCAAGAAATAGAAAAAGAGGGAGCTCTTCCAGACTCTTTCTATGAGGCCAATATCACATTAATCCCAAAGCGAGGCAAAGACGCATCCAAAAAATAAAACTTCAGGCCAATATCTTTAATGAACATAGATGCAAAAATCCTCAACAAAATTTTGGCAAATCAGATACAAAAACATATCAAAACAATAGTGCACCACGATCAAGTGGGGTTTATTCCAGGGATGCAAGGCTGGTTTCAACATTTGGAAATCAATAAACATAATATATCATATCAATAGACTTAAAGATAAAAATCATATGATTATCTCAATAGATGCGGAAAAAGCATTTGACAAAATACAGCACCCCTTTATGTTCAAAATACTGGAAAAACTAGGAATAACAAAAACATATCTCAACATTATAAAAGCTATTTATGCAAGGCCCCGAGCTAACATTATCTTAAATGGAGAAAAATTGAAAGCATTCCCTCTAAAAACTGGAACAAGACAGGGATGCCCCCTTTCACCACTGCTATTTAACATAGTAATGGAAACTCTGGCCAGAGCAATTAGACAGACGAAAGAAATTAAAGGGATCCACATAGGAAAAGAAGAGCTGAAATTAGCACTATTTGCTGATGACATGATAATATACCTAGAAGACCCAAAACACTCTACCAGAAAACTTTTGCAACTAGTAAATGAATTCGGCAAAGTAGCAGGATACAAAATCAATACACATAAGTCAAAGGCATTTTTGTACATCACTGACAAAGCCTCTGAAAGGGAAATGATGAAAACTACCCCATTTTCAATAGCATCAAAAAAAAAAAAAAAAACCTGGGAATCAACTTAATGAAAGAGGTGAAAGACCTCTATAAAGAAAATTATAGAACACTAAAGAAAGATATCATAGAAAAACTCAGAAGATGGAAAGACCTACCTTGCTCTTGGATAGATAGAATCAATATCATCAAAGTGTCCATACTACCAAGAGAATTATACAGATTCAATGCAATTCCAATCAAAATCCCAATGTCATTCTTCAAAGAAATAGAAAAAGCAGTCATGAAATTCATTTGGCAACAAAAAGACCCAGAATAGCCAAAGCAATCCTGAACAAGAAAATTGAAGTGGGGGGGCATCACCATACCGGACTTTAAATTATACTATAGAGCAATAGTAACAAAAACAGCATGGTATTGTCACCAAAACAGACTGGTAGACCAATGGTACAGAATTGAGGATACGGAGACTACTACATATAATTTCAGCTATCTTATATTAGACAAAGGCGCCAAAAATGTACAGTGGAGAAAGGATAGCCTCTTCAACAAATGGTGCTAGGAAAACTGGAAATCCATATGCAACAAAATGAAATTAAACCCTTATCTCTCACCATGCACAAAATTCAATTCAAAGTGGATCAAGGATCTAGGAATTAGACCAGAGACAATATTCCTAATAGAAGAAAAAGTAAGCTCCAATTTCCAACATGTCGGATTAGGCCCCAATTTCCTTAATAAGAATCCTATAGCACAAGAATTATTACCAAGAATTAATGAATGGGATAGATTTAAACTAAAAAGCTTCTTAGCAAAAGAAACAATCAGTGAGGTGAATAGAGAGCCAACTAATTGGGAACAAATATTTAATACGTGCACATCAGATAGAGCACTAATTTCTAGAATATATAAAGAACTCAAAAAACTGAACAACGAAAAACAAATAACCCAATCAATAAATGGGCTAAGGAATTAAAAAGACACTTCTCAGAAGAAGATACACAACTAATCAACAAATACATGAAAAAATGCTCAACATCGCTGGCAATTAGAGAAATGCAAATTAAAACTACTCTAAGATTTCATTTCACTCCAGTCAGAATGGCAGTTATCAAGAACACAAACAACAATAAATGTTGGAGAGGATGCGGGGAGAAAGGCACACTCTTACATTGCTGGTGGGACTGCAAAATAGTGCAACCACTATGGAAAGCAATATGGAGATTTCTTGGAAAACTGGGAATGGAATCACTCTATGACCCAGCTATCCCACTCCTGGGTTTCTTCCCAAAGGACTTATAAACAGCATATTACAGTTACACAGCCACTTCAATGTTTATAGCAGCACAATTCACAATAGGTAGGTTGTGGAACCAACCTAGATGTCCCTCAGTAGATGAGTAGATAAAGAAAATGTGGTATATATACAAAATGGAATTTTACTCCGCAATAAAAGAGAATAAAATAATGGCATTTGCAGGTAAATGGATGAAGTTGGAGAATATAATGCTAAGTGAAGTTAGCCAATCCCCAAAATCCAAATACCGAATGTCTTCTCTGATTTAAGGAGGCTAATTCACAGTGTTGTTGGATGGAGGTACATAGGAGGATTAGAGGAACACTAGAATGGTCAAAGGAAAGGGAGGGGAAGGGAGGGAGCAAGGGGGAGGGGGGGAAAAGGAATAAAAAAATGGTGGTTGAATGAGATTGATATCGTTATCCTAAATGCATGATTGAAGATCTGAATGGTACTTATATACTTTGTATACAAATAGTTGTATGTAAAAAGATGCTATATATGTGCATTGTGAATTGTAATACATACTACTATTATAAATAATAAAAAAAAATAAATCCCTTTTACTACAAGGTGGTTTCAGTGTGGGTTTTTGACCTTCATATTGTTGCCGAAATCCAGGAACCGACCCTCTGGAGGGCAAAACCCTTCCAGAACCTCCTGACTCAGCCTTTTGCTCATTTTTTTGATCGCTGCTCCAATGCATCCACCACTGGCCATTGGACTGGTAAGCTCCCCATTCCCAGAGCTCCTAAATCTGTCGGGCCTTTCACAGTGGGACCTGACCATTGGTAGTCCGGCAGCCTTGCTTGTGGCCTGTACGGGGAGGACCGCACCCCACCTAGACCTTCACAGTCACAGTGGACCTTACGGAGCTCTGGAGCTCTCTCTCTCTCTCTCTCCCTCCCTTATTTCTCCCCCCTTCTCACCCTCCCCCTTCTCTTCTCCTGGGAACAGTTGAAGAAAGCCCTTTTCCGGCCTCTGGCCTACTCCTGACTTGGGTCTCATTTCTCCCATTTGGAATGGAAAAATACTCCTGCACAGGGTGGCCCATTGTCCTTTGGTCCATTGGACCCCATGTCTGTTTGACACCAGTGATGACTGGGTTCATGGACTTGGATCTCTCTGATATATACCTTGAGGTGGACGCTCCTCAGGATAATATATCTCATATATCTCTCCCGTTCAGAACAGGAAAGTAGGGGCTTCTTTATCCCTCCTGGCCGATTACCCTCTGGTCACTCTCTTCTTCACTCTCGTCCTCGCTCTCCTCCTTGGTTTCACTATCACTCATTCTTTGTCACTCTCGTACCATTCTTATCTCTCCCAGCCAATCTTTTCAACTTTGGTGAGCGATGAAAAAAATGGGTAGAGATTCCATATTGGCCCACATACCCCTTAGAGGCCAGTTAATAAATCCCTCTTACCACACAGTGGTTCCAGTGTGGGTTTTTGCCCTTCAGTTCTTAATATAGTTTGTACCAAATTGGACATTTTGTTTTTTTGGATAAAGATATAAGACAGAGTAATCAAGAATTACTCTATTTTTTTTAACCTATTAAATGGATAAGTGAAGTTCTTCTTGATAAGATAAAGAAGAGTGTTAGATGAATATATCCAGAGATTAAATGTTCAGTTTGGGAACTTGTCCAAGTTGTCAAGGTAGCATTTTTTTTTTTTTTTTTTTTTACTAATATGTGTAGAGTTTAGAGAAGAGGTGTAAATTGGGAATATAACTTGGAGAATCAGTGTGTAGATAGTATTTAAACTCACAGAAATGAGATTACCAGGGGAGAGAATGTAGGTACAAAATAAACAAGGACAGGGCACCTAGGGAACTCTATAACTTGCAAGTTGGTGAGAAGTGGAGGAATCAGCAAAGTTAGGAAAATGATGGGAGCTAGAGAAGCATGTGGTAGTGAGTATTATATCCTACAAGTCATCTGAAGAGAGCGTTTCAGGGAGGATGAAATGATCAACTGTCAGATACTAGAAAAGTTGAGAATGATTTGAGAAATGAATTTGTGTTTTCCAGCATGGAAATCATCAGGAGCAGTTTTGATGGATATTGGGATTGAAGTCTAATTGCAATGTGTTCAAGAGTAAATGGAAGGAGTAGAATAGGATATCATTAGAAATTTAATTTAGAAATGAACAATAATTAAAGCAATAACAATAGCAACAAATGGGACAGTAGTTGAAAGGAGATATAGAGCTAAGAAAGGGCTACAAAAAAGTTTTTGAATGGATAAAAAAAATGGGACTTGAACAACAAGCAGAAAATATACCCTTAGTAAGGGGTACAGGAAGCTGCTTAGTGGTGAGGTAGGGAAGGAAGGCTGTGCAGGTGCACAGAAGTGGAGGGAAGGTGCTGTGGAAGGTAATGTAAATTCTTTCCATACCATTCAAATTTCTTCAATGAACATCTTATCTGCTTTATGTATACAATATACTTCATAAAAATAATTAAGCTAAATTATGGGAAGCTGATCAGCTGAAAAAGAAAATTGAAACTTGGTGTAGGTTTGAGGATGGATAAATTTTGGAGTGGTTGTTGAAACACAGAAGAATGAATAAACAATGGAAAATTGGTAAGAATGATGGGCAGCCCTAAGCTTTATGAGATTAGCATTAGTACATTTAGCAATAGATCTGACAGCTTTGTTTGCAGGTGCAGAGGGAATTGAGAGCTGAATTTAATAAGGTTGTGCTTTTCTTTTCCCTACTAAAATAAAACAACAAAAGTGGGATAGAGGATAGGGACTCAGTATGTATACATGGTATTTATTATAATACTGGATAGTTGAATCTAGCAGGTTAAGAAGTGTAAAAAGAAGATGAGGCAGTATAAGTGATAATGAAGCAGTAATGGTAGAGCAGTAGATGTTAGGACTTCACAGGGTTGAAGAATTGTAGTTGGAGTACTAAAGAGAATGAGCTGAGAATAAAAATAACGTGTGCCAGAGAATGAAATACATGAAAATGAAGTTGAAGATGGAATTTCTGATCAGAAAAATAAGTTTGAATGTGTAGTAGAGACTAGTACTCATTAGAATTTCCTCTTTATTCTCCTTCTTTACCCCATAGGAAGATTCCATTTTCTTATTCCTTGAGTGTAATTATGTTCATGTGACTTAAACTAGTTAAAGAAAGGAAAGCAGGTGGGACAATGACTTGGTCATCTTAAAAGACTGCAAGTGGATATTAGGTGGTGGTGCAGTGTGAGGACATGAAAACCAAAGCTGGGAGATTTGGAACAAGGAAAAAGAAATCTGAAAAGCAGCTATAAAAAGAAAGAAAGATTGAGATCTAGATATTTTAAACAATACTCATGCAATATAAGAATTTCTTATTAGACAACCACAACAATTCTTCAAATAAAATGTATTCTACTAAAATAATTCTCCTTTTGAAGAACTTTGATTCCCAGCCCCTGCCATAGGAATCACATAAGTAAATTGAAAATGGACTTAATATTCTGGAATCCCCATGCATTAGGGGATTATGGGAACTCAATTTCTAATCTTCTCATATAGTTTATAAATCATGCACTTCACTAACTTTTGCTTCTAGTTTCCTCAGTTTAGGTTCAATATTTGCCTTTGCTATTAGTAAATTAAGAAATGTTATTTTCTTCTATATTTGAAATAGTATAATGTGCCTGAATCTATTCTTGCATAAGTGTACATACTTCTGTTTTTCCTTTTCAAAAACTATGAGTCATACATTTGATTAATCTTTTGGCTATTTTTCCACTAAAGCCTTAAATAATTTAGGCAGTAATGTTTAATATTTTTGTAAGTTTGTTTCTGTTGCATATTTTATCAAGTACTTGACAACTATAGGAACTTGAAGAGTAATTATGAATTAATATTGAGGACCTACTTTATGTCCTAGACAATCCTTAGTACCATATTTAAGCCTCATAACAATATTTTGATGTAAGATTTAATTCACATGTTTAAAGGGTAATTGTTACACTTGAAATATGTTACAATGTAGAGAGGGAGTAGAGATCTTTGTCACTAACGGTAATTAGAGGTTATAATTCCATTAGACCTTAAAACAATGAACATCCCTTTATTTGTTTATAAGAAATTACTTTGAACATTCCATTGTGAAAACTATGAGTTTTATTACAATATTAACCAAATTGCATAATTAGAGAAACTGAAAATACTCAGTATAAAGTAACATGGATTTGGTATGGAAGTACTAAAAGTAATTGAAAGACTAATATTTTTACTGAGTTTATTAACTTTTTACTGATTTTATTCTTAACTTTAAAAATGCCTCTATGTTATACTATAATTATTTCTATTTATTTTGTATTTTTTCTTTTGGATATTCTTACTGGAAGAAGCACACTTTGTTGCTTAAGTTTGATCTTCCTATTTTTTTCTTTTATAAGTTAAAATACAAATTTATGTTTCTTATCACATTATCTCAAACTTAAATGTTAAACTCTTTTGAATTTTCTTTTTTCTCTTTTTTAGTATGTACACATATTAAATGTGAAATACTCTATTGGAAAATATAAATTTTGGAATTCACCTGTAAAAATTTAACAGTTCCTTCTTCTATACATTAAATATTTATATCCACCAGATCTAATGAGATAATTAAATTGTCAGATCATTGAGTCCTACTTAGACCTTTAGTTATAGGTTCACTATCCCTTCCTTTGTCATTTTCAAAAATATAGGAAACAAGTTATATGAACTCTGATCTTGCTTTATTAAACCAACAAAGAGACTAAATTTCCTTCATCTAATGTTTATAACATGTTGTGAAAAGTGCGTTAATAAATCAGAGAAAAGTAATGTTCTTACATTTTGCCAATCAGAATGAGGGAAAGAAGCACAATAATTTCCCTAACTCATCCTTAGGCTTTGCCTGGTCCTCAGGTCTAATAATATTCTTTAATTTCTGTGATCAAATATTAAATACAAGTCATGCTCTATTTTTTTTTTATTTAGTCCTTATGATAATCTTGTGAGTTATAATTTATAATGATTTTATTCTGGGAAGCTGTGATAGTGGAATTTAAGTAACTTGCTCAAAGTTACACAGTCAGGATATGGAGGTGTTGGTATATATATATTGAGGGTCTGTTTCCAAATGCTATTTCCTAACCACCAACCATTTTTCAAGGTATGGTCCTCAGATGACTTCTAATGCTTTATAAAAAATAATCCAGGGCATCAGTCTGGGTGATGGACCAGAATCTCCATTTTTACTATGCTGTTCAAGGAATTTTGGTTCATAATTTGAGAACCTTTATAGTAACACTTAAAATTGGCCCCCCACCTTTTTTTTTTTTTTTTTTTTTGCCTGTTTTTTGGATGCTCTTGTTCTTACTTTCAACAACCAGCTTCCCTCTACTCTCCAGACTCAATTTCTACCTGAGACACAAACAATGAAGGTCTGTAGCTTTAAGGTAATTAGCACCAAGTCAACACTTAGTTGAGGTTATGTGTTTCTTCTTTTTTTATGCCCTTTAAAGCACAGGGAATTGGACCCCCCACAATTTTTTGAAAGCTCAACTTTTAAATTTTTTTAATTAATGAATTATATACTGATGTCCCTTTTGACATGAACATACAAGTATGGAATGTAATTTGCTCCCCTTCAGTCCCTAGTACTTCCCCTTTCCTTACCCTCTGCCTTTTTCATGTTCCCATTCCTCTAATTTGCTGGTCTTATATTTGTTTATTTATTTATTTTTTTATTTAGTGCTTTATATAAACATAAAAGTGGAATTCACTGTGGTATATTCACATAGCATAGTTTAGTCAATTTCATTCTACCTTTCCTCCCTTTTGTTGTCCCTCCTGCCTCCCCCTCAATTCCCTTCCTTTAGTTCACTCTCCCTTCCATATTATGAGATCCTCTGCCTCACTTTTTAAATTTTTTTTCTTATTTTGGTAAAATTTCTGCATATGAGAGAAAACATTTGACTTTTTTGGGGTCTGACTTATTTCAAGTAGCATGATGTTCTGCAGTTCAATCTACCAGAAAATGCCATAATTTCATTCTTCTTCATGGCTAAGTAAAACCCCTTTTGTATATACCAACATTTTCTTAATCCATTCATCTGTTGATAGCACCTGGGCTGGTTTTCTAACTTGGCTATTGTGAGTTTCATGGCTATAAACGTTGTTGATGTGGCTATATCATTATAGTAGCTCAACTTTTTTGACTATTCATGTCTAGAACTCTTCTACTTTCTATCAGACACTGATAATGCTACTCTAATTGAATTGTGGTCCATTTACTTCCAGATGCCTTCCTGACAAGTACTGTCAATCTTTGGCTTAGAACTACCACTTGCCATCTCATAGTTTGAATCTGGAACATCCTCCTAAAAGCTCATATTTTGAAAGCATGATCTCCATTGCATCAAGGTTCAAAGCTGGGGGTTCTGAGCAATGACTGTGGCTCTGATCTTACCAGTGGATTCATCCATTTGCTGGATTAATCCATGAAAGATGAAGGGACCATTGGCTGGTAATTGTTGGCAGGTAAACTGGAGGAAGTATGCCACTGTGTTGGTGTGCCTGACCTTGGAGTATTGCTGTCCCAGGCCCTTCTCTCTCCCCCTGCTTCCTGGCTGCTATAAGGTGAGCAAATTTCTTCTGCCATGCCTTCTGCCATGTTTCCTCTTGGAGCCACCTAACCAGACGGAATCTGTGAAACCAGGAGCCAAAATAAAATAAACTATTCCTCTCCCACATTGTTCTTATCAGACATTTTGGTCACAGGGATGAAAAGATGACTAACACACCATGAGTCACGGAAGCCTTTATATAACTTATGACATTATTTTGTGGACTTTTATTTTTTTTTATTTCTTCAGCTGAATATGAAATGTTCCACAAACTCTATTTCAAAGAACAAGTTTGTTTTCTGGGCTCTTCCAGTGATCTGGATAAGTCTTGTCCTGAAATACAGCAAGTATCATTAAAATTAAAAATAATAATAATAATAATAATAAAAAATTCAGCAACTCTATCATATAGGAACACACCATGTAATCCTTCTAAGTTTATTAGATGTAACAATGTCATATTGTTAAATATCATCTCAAACATTCAAATCTCAGTACCAAAAATAATTAAAAATCTCTTAGTTTTTGCTTTAGTGATTCCATAATTGCATGATGTACATTACAGTATCTCTTTCCTGAAAACAACATGAGACATCTATTGAAAATGACATTTGTTGGGAAAAATGTTTCCTTCTCAGAACTTAATTCAAGAGGGAAGATTATCTTTAAAACTAAGATGTTCTATCCCTGAATTACAAAGGGAGGATTTCATTCTTAGAGGCTCCTAAATTAACCTCTTTTCACTATTTTCTGCTTGTTTGTCTGACTCTGGTCTTGCAAATGACCATAAATTCCAAGAGTATCAATAGATCACCACTTCCTTTGCAATCCCTTGACCATCTGTTTCTATTATGTATACTGTTTCTTCTGACATTCCCCTTATATTAGATATTTCCATTCTTTGGCTTCATTAACATTGACTCTAAGCCGTTGTCAATAGGATAAATAAAACATACTAAGGAACCCCTAAGCCAGCTCAAGATTTTATTTCTGATGGTCACTCAGGTTGAATTAATTAGCATGCCTTTTGTGAATAATTTATAAACCGAGAATGAATAGTATCATTAATTGGAATGAATTCCTGTGGGTTGGTGAATCATTATTCATGACCAATAGTTATATAAAGAAAGGACTTTTTACCTCATTGGTGCATTATCACAAAATTCTCCAGCAGCGATTGAGAAAGAATAATTGAGTGAATGAAACTATTTGGAACAGCATCCTATAATTATAAAATTTAGGACAAATGTAGAAAGAAATGTATTTAACTTCTTGAGAGTTACCAAGGAATTTAATACTGTTTCCTCTGCTTTTCTGTTTACTACAAAGCAAAATAGGGAGTGAGAAGATTTTGGGAGGCACATCCTCTTGACCTTGGGGTGACTACCTCTTTTCTTCTTTCATCTTCTATAATTGTCTAACATATGATACCTTTCTTGGGAACATCCAAAGGGTGAACACTAAAGTAAAGGTGGAGATCTGCTTATGTCCTATGATCAGATTATCATGTTTACATTTGATTAAAGATTCTTGCTCCTCGGTAAATTGGAATAAATTACCTTTACTCTAGTAAATTACCTATAAGTGATTTATTCCTATAGGTGAAACTGAAACAATATAAAGATTGAACAATAGTATGGCAGACTGAATAATGGTCTTCCCAACAATATTCACGTGTACTCCCTAGAATCTTAATAAAGTTTGCTTAAGTGGCAAAAGGAACTTTCCAGATGTAATTATGGCTACTACCCTTTAAATAGAGCAATCATCATAGATTATCTGGGTGGGCCAAGGCTAATTCCATAGTTACAGAACTTCCTCTGGCTGGAGTCAGAGAAGCATGGCAGATTCTGAGCTTGAGAAAGACTTGAGCAACCATTGATGGTTCTTAGAGTTAGGGGCCACATGTAAGGACAGGTGAGAGGCCTCTAGGAACTCATGGAAAGCAAGAGAAGGAATACAAATAGCCACTAAGTGCAAACACTTAGTGCAAACTCTTGGCTGGGAACCAAGAAGAAGACAGAGATCTCACTCTTAAAACTGCAGTGAACTGAATTAGGCTAAGAGTTTGAGTGCACTTGAAACTGGATCCTTTCCCAGATTTTCCAGCAAAGAATACAGACCTGCCAACACCTTGACTTTAAACCAGACAGATCTATGTCAGACTTCTAACCTACAGAACTGTGAGAAAGTGAGTGAGTGAAGCTGTGGCAATCTTTTTATGGCAGCAATAGGAAACAAATTCAAAGGGTAATGAAACATAAGTTTATGATTTGAGCATGTAACTGTCTCTGTCTCTACATCCCCATTTGTAAAGTGGACAGGATAAAAGTATCTAACTCATTTGTTGTACTCCATGACAGGCCAATAAGCATCATTAGCTCTAGTTAGATAGAAACAGACATAATGTCAAAATGGTGATCATAGTATAGTAAAATAAAACAGATGACATAAAGGAAGTAAATATCATGCTATATTCAAAACAGTCATATTTCATTAAACTGGATGCAAATAAGAGGAAACACACATATTCAGATAGTGGTCACAGTTCATTTGAGGTTATGGATTCCTAAGCAACTCTTAATATCAGAAAAACTGACCAGGATTACTCCTTTCAGAAAACAGAGTACTTAGTTCTCTTACTAGAATTGTGCCCCATTTTGACAAGTGTTGAAATGGCTTATGATTCTGTCATTTAAGAAAAGATGCAAATACCTACTTTTGGGAAGGCACTATAATTTTATAAAACTTGGGCTTAAAGTAAATTTAATATTAGATGAGTATAGCAATTTGATTGGCATTTATTTTAGCCACACTGCTCAAGGTGGTTCTTTCTAAATGGGTTTACATGGAACCAGCTTCATCATAGCCAGCACTGAGTGCAAGTACTCTGTGCCAGAGTAGTTTGAAGCCTTGTAATTCAGGCATTAAATCCCTTTGCCTATTGAGATTTTGTATCCTTCACATGGTCTAATTAATTAATGATACATATGAATTATTGATAAGTTCTTCAACTTACATAAATTTAGTATATAGACGTGTTGTTTTGCAGTTCTGGAAAGGATACCTAAAGATGTTATCTCTGGGAAAATTAGCTTGGTCACTTTAAAAACCTTTAGATTTAAATCTTATTAGTGTTAACTTTTCTATTTGCAACTACTAGCTTATAACCCAATTACACTGCCAAAATATAGATAAAAAAATATGACCTCAGGGAGAAGTGGAAAAGCTGTTTTCAATAATTTAATCACAAATTCTCCAATGTAACTAAGTCAAGGAGAAGGGGGAAAATACCTAACACTAAATTATCAATGCTCTTTGACAGACATTTACATAGAAACCAAAAAAGATAAAAATAAAATAAAATTGAGGATGTGCTCCTTTGCCTCAAGATCCAAGCATTTCTGGAATAAACTATAAAATAATTCAGATGTTTTTCCATAACCCTAATCAAAGATTGAAATGAGAGGATGGTTGTTACCTCTTTCCTGAACTTTCTCTTGATGAAACTTCTTTGGGATTGAGCTCCTTTGGATATAGATAATTAGCAAACTTAAGTACAGTCATGTATCACTTAGGGATGGGGATATGTTCTGAGACATATATAATTAGGTGATTTTTATCATCACGTGACTATCAGAGAGTATACTTACATAAACCTAGAATGTGTAGGTCAATCACTTGATGTAACTTCTTTTTTTAAAAAATATTTATTTATTTGCTTTAGTTGTACACAATGCGTTTATTTTTATGTGGTGCTGAGGATCAAACCAGGGCCATGCATGTGCTAGGCGAGTGCTCTACCGCTGAGCCACATCCTCAGCCCTGATGTAGCTTTTTAATGACTCCACAGACATGGGAAACATGAGATGCAGTTGAGTATTATGACATATTGTTTTACAGTAAGCTTTTATTTTTTATAAATAGAAGTCATGCTCTCTAAAACAGCATTAATATTATAGCAAATATATAAACCAGTAACAGCATCATCATTAATTGTCTCATGCTGTACCTAGTTATATATATACTATACTTTTATATGACTGGTGACACATAAGCTTGTTTACACCATCATCACCACAAACACATATGAGCCTGGTACTTTGATTGCTCTACCATGTTACATTGACTGTCATGTCACTAGGTGACAGAAATGTTTCCATTCCATTATTATTCCATGGGACCATTGTTGTATGCATGGCCCATCATTGACTGAAGCATTGTTATGTAGCACATGAGTGCCAGTAAAAGTGAAAATGTCACTAGTTCATGGATGGAATATTCCATGTTCTATATATAGAGTTTAAACTTAAATGTGTTGATTAAGATCCCAGGAATTACTTGGGTAATGGTAGACAAAATTTCACTCTGCAGTGGTACTAGACAATATATTAACACAATTCCATCTGAATTCTGGAAAATTGTAATAGTGTAAGCTATGTTTTTATAAGCTATGCTTTGTATGTGTGCCTGAATATACAAATACCCTTCTTTTATGAGGAAAAATTTGAAAGCAAGTAGAATAATTGGTAAGTAAGGAGTGTAAACCCATTGACTTATCCTCTATAATGAAGACTCAATCAGCCAAAACTCAATGACTAAAATCATTTTAGGAAAATGAACTTGGTTTATGAAGACAGGATCCATCCTTGTGTTATATGTATGATATATGCTTAGTACAATGATGATGATAACAGTAGCTGCTGTTTTTTGAGAGCTCAATGTATATCAGGCATTACCTTTAAAGGAATTCAAATGTATGGAGAAACTACTACTGTTCTCAGTGAGAAATAAGGGAAATTATATAGGTCAAGTAATGTGCCCAAAGCCATGTATTTAAAAATTTCATTTTATAAACAAAAGCATGCTAGTAAAAACATTATCAGGCTGTAAAAACTACCCAAATATGCCATAATTCCTGATGAGGTGTCCTGTCAGATGTAAAGTTAAAGAGAACAATCTATATTATTTCAGAAGTTGCAAGATAAAAAAAAATCTATTTTACATCCCCTTCAATTTGGGCGGGGGTGCTTAGTGTCTTGTTTGACCATTAGAATAAGGATGAACTCTATATTCTGTAAATTAATCAAGACTTAAATCTTTTGAATTCTTCCAGCTTTCATCTGGTCACTTGGAATGCTTATTCTCAGAGAAACCAGATTCTACATAAAAATTGTGACTATTGGGGCTGGGGTTGTGGCTCAGTGGCAGAGCGCTCGCCTCGCACGTGTGCTGCCCGGGTTCGATCCTCAGCACCATGTAAACATAAATGCATTGCATTGTGTACAACTAAAGTAAATAAATAAATATTAAAAAAATTGTGACTATTCTAAGATCATAGCCTGTGAAGAAATTCAAGCTAGCTATGTGGGAAGACAGAGGAGAAAGCAAGATACATGACCAGCCTTAGCTGGTCCACTCATCCCAGGCAAGGCACCAATATGAGTGAAGAAACCATCATTGATATTTAAAGACCAAAACAGACATAAGTAAATATGTGGAGAAGAACTGAAGAAACTAGCTGGCAAACAAAACTATGGGCTCAAGATATATCACCACTCAAGCTGGCCCTACCACCTCCAACCATTTGAATCACTCTAGGTGAGACCCAAGGGTTTCTGGGGCACAGATGAACTATACTTTCTGTACTTTGCCCCAATTCATAATCAACAAAATTGAAAGCATACTCACACTATTGTATTGTATAATGGGGCATATGAGGACCAGATTCCAAATATGCCACCATAGTTGACTTAAAAGAAAAGTACATATCATGATGTAATCATATGGACAATGACATAAACTTGATAACTTCAAACTGAATTTGGCCTAAGGCTGCCTCTGTATCTTGAGTCCCTAAAACTGAACTGCAACCTATGTAGGTACATAAACAAACTGAAAGCCTAACTTAGGAGCATACTTTCTTTAGTAACTAATAGTTGAGTTTCAGCCAATCAGTAGCTGCTACTCCATCAGACGATTTACACAAGGCAAACACTGAGCTGTAACAACTCAAGCTGTTTCTGTGTATCACTTCCCCTTTCTATCTTCCCCTGTTTCTTGTGAAGTAGAACTTTCTGGGCCTATTTTAGATCTGAGGGCTGTCTGGCGAATCATTTTTAGCTCAGTTAATCTCTGCTAAATGTGAAATGTTTCTTTGAAACACCTTCACCAAGGGATTTGATCTCTCTGGTAGAAATTCTGTACCACTTAGGGGAAACATATTTCTAAATGCATAAATGGAGGTACATATGCAATTGGTATTTAAATAATGGAATCAGTAGCCATATTTATCCTTACATACTTACATCCTTTTGAGAAGGATGTAAGGATAGCATGTCACAAATTATTAGTGCAAATGCATGTAAAATTCTACTATCATAATATTTATTAATTTCATTTTTTTTAAATCATGCTACTTAAATAATCATATTGTCTCATAGAACAAAGTACTAGGTAATGTAGGTCAAGTTCCATTTACTTTTAATTATCTCCTGAAGGACCACGTCCTTGTTAAGATAGATGATCATTAGGCCAAAGAGGCTTTAAATTTTGGGCATATTTGATTGATTGCATTACTTGAATTTGATTTTATTGATTTACTGAAAGAAGTTATAATATCAGCTGCCTATTACATAAGCAAAAGGATACTGATTCTTTTTAACTAATTATAACATCAAGTAACCATATAGACAATAACATAAACTCGTATATCTTTGAAAGAATGTCAAGGTTTTCCTTAAAATCCACATGTTCTCTTCAGAATTCTCTAGTCACTGATGAGCTAGATATATGTGTATATCAAAGAAAATAAACTGGTACACGAAAGATGTGTGTCATATAAATCTTTAGTGTTTGTGTAAGTTTTTGAGATTTCTGCATTCCTGGAAAGATACTAGTCCATTTATTTGCTGGTCATTAAAAATGTGAAATACAGGTTTAGCTCCAGTTCCTGCCAAGTGAAGGCAGATCTTAAAAGTAACAATTAGGGGACTTCAGGCAGAAGGAAATGGTTGATATTAACCATATTAATAAATTGCTCGTCATCACTTAACAGTCATTGTTTGCACTGAAAATTTATGATTAAATTATCATGCTCAGAATAGATGGGAGAACTGTGCATCCCTGTCCTCTATCATTTTGGGTCTGGGTCCTCATAATGCTGTTTTGGCCTAAGAATTCAGACTGCTTCCTGATTGCAGATATTAAGTGATTAAGACAGAAGACAAAGAGAACTTTCATCTTAAGCACTTATTATGATAGATGCCTGGCAGGTAAATATCAATATGAGTTTTGTTAGAAGCAAATCACATTCAAACCATAACTTTGCAGCTGGTTTTAATAATTTCACTGACTTTCTAACTTTCAACAAAGATTACATAATGTGAAATTTACCTGAAACCAAAATTCAGAAACAGCCAGGCATGGTGAAGCATACCTGTAATCCCAGCAGCTCAGGAGGCTCAGACAGGAGGACAGTCAGTTCAAAGCCAGCCTCAGCAACAGCCAGGTTCTAGGCAATTCAGTGAGATGCTGTCTCTAAATAAAATACAAAATAAGGCTGGGGATGTGGCTCAGTGGTCAAGTGCCCCTGAATTCAATCCCAGTATGCACCCCCACACACAAAATTTGGAAACAGAAAGAAATTCTTCCAACTTGAATATAATATGTCATCCTGTGTTTCTAACGAAATTTTAAAAAATAAAATAAAAGCATAATATGAAACAATTTTATAGCAAAAGCAGCATTATTTCTCTCCTAGGTTATATATCTTTTTAAATTTAAAAAAAATTTTTATTTTTATATTCACATTTTTATTCTAATTTGTTATACATGTTTGCAAAGTACATTTTGTTTCATATTACATATAAAGAGCATAATTACTCAAGTTGCTGGTTTTATATAAAGTATTTTTACAACAATTGTGTCTTCATATATGTATTTAGGGTAATCATGAGTAACTCAGTCTGCTATTATTCCTATCCCCTTGCCCCCTCCCCCCTCCCCACTCTTTGTTCTATTTAAAGTTCTTTCATTCCTCTCATCCCCACTCCCTTGCCTTTATAAGTTAGTATCTTCGTATCAAATAGATCATTCAACCTTTGGTTTTTGGGGGATTGGCTAACTACACTTAGTATTATTTTCTCCAACTCCATCCATTTACCTTCAAATGCCATGATTTTATTCTCTTTTAGTACTGAGTAGTGTTCCATTGTGTAGATATACCAAAGTTTCCCTATGCATTCATCTGCTGATGGGCATCTAGGTTGTTTCCACAATCTAGCTATTGTGAATTGTGCTGCTATAAACATTGATGTGGTTGTGTCCCTGTAGTAAGCTGTTTTTAAGTCCTTTGGGAATAGACCAAGGAGTGGGATAGCTGGGTCAAATGGTGGTTCCATTCCAAGTTTTCCTAGAAATCTCTATACTACTTTCCAGATTGTCTTCACCATTTTGCAGTTCAACCAGCAACGTAAGAGTGTGCCTTTTTCCCCACATCCTCGCCTGCATTTATTGTTTGTTTGTTTGTTTGTTTTGTTTCGATTTGTTTTGATATCTTCCATTCTGACTGGAGTAAGATGAAATCTTAGAGTAGTTTTTATTTGCATTTATCTAATTGCTAGAGATGTTGAACATTTTTTCATATATTTGTTGATTATTTGCATATCATCTTCTTAGAAGTGTCTTTTTAGTTCCTTAGTCCATTTATTGATTGGATTATTTGTTTTTTTGGTGTTAAGGCTTTCGAGAGCTTTATAAATCCTTGAGGTTAGTGTTCTATCTGATGTGCTTGTGATAAAGATTTGCTCCCATTCTGTAGATTATCTATTCACCTCACTGATTGTTTCTTTTGCTGAGAAGAAGCTTTTTAGTTTGAATTCATCCCATTTATTGATTCTTGGTTTTAGTTCTTGTGCAATAGGGATCTTATTGGGGAAGTTGGGGCCTAAACCAACATAACGGAGATTTGGGCCTACTTTTTCTTTTATTAGACACAAGGTCTCCAGTTTAATTCCTAGGTCCTTGATCCACTTTGAGTTACGTTTTGTGCATGGTGAGAGAAAGATATTTAATTTCATTTTATTACATGAGGATTTCCAGTTTTCCCAACACCATTTGTTGAAGAGGCTGTCTTTTCTCCAGTGATCATTTTTGGCACCTTTGTCTAATATAAGATAACTGTAGGTGTGTGGGTTCATCTCTGAGTCTTCTGTTCTGTACCATTGGTCAACTGGTCTATTTTGATGTCAATACCATGCTGTTTTTGTTTCTATTGCTTTGTAGTACAATTTAAGGTCTGGAATAGTAATGCCACCAGCTTCACTCTTCTTGCTAAGAATCGCTTTGGCTATTCTGGGTCTCTTATTTTTCCAGATGAATTTCATGATTGCTTTTTCTTTTTCTATGAGGAATGATATTGGGATTTTGATTGGTATTGCATTGAATCTGTATAGTGCTTTTGAGAGAATGGTCATTTTGACAATATTAGTTCTACCTATCCATGAACAAGGTAGATCTTTCCATCTTCTAAGATCTTCTTTAATTTCTTTCTTTAGCATGTTGTAGTTTTCATTGTATAGGTCTTTCACTTCTTTTGTTGATTCCCAAATAGTTTTTTTTTTTTTTTTTTGAGGCTATAGTTAATGGGGTAGATTTCCTAGTTTCTCTTTCTGAGGATTTGTCACTGATGTACAGAAATGCCTTTGATTTATGGGTATTGACTTTACATCCAGCTACATTGCTGAATTCATTTATTAGATTTAGAAGATTTCTGGTGGAATTTTTTTGAATCTTCTATATATAGAATCATATTGTCTGCAAATAGTGATAACTTGAGTTCTTTTTTTTCCTACCCCTTTAATTTCTTTCGTCTATCTAATTGTTCTGATTAAGGCTTCAAGAACTATGTTAAATAGGAGTGGTGAAAGAGGGCATCCCTGTCTTGTTCCAGTTTTTAGAGGGAATGCTTTCATTTTTTTCTCCATTTAGGATGATGTTGGCCTGGGGCTTAGCATAGATGGCCTTTACGATGTTGAGGTATGTTCCAGTTATCCCTATTTTTTCTAGCATTTTGAACATGAAGGGATGTTGTATTTTGTCAAATGCTTTTTCCGTACCTATTGAGATGATCATATGATTTTTATCTTTGAGCCTGTTGATGTGATGAATTACATTTATTGATTTCCTTATATTGAACCAACCTTGCATCCTTGGAATGAAGCCCACTTGATCATGGTGTACTATCTTTTTTATGTGTTTTTGTATTCGATTTGCCAGAATTTCATTAAGAATTTTTGCATTTATATTCATTAGAGATATTGGTCTGAAGTTTTCTTTCTTTGATTTGTCTCTGTCTGGTTTTGGAATCAGGGTGATATTGGCCTCCTAGAATGAGTCTGGGAGTGTCCCCTCTTTTTCTATTTCATAAAATAGTTTGAGAAGTTTTGTGTTAGTTCTTCTTTAAAGGTCTTGTAGAATTCAGCTGTGTATCCATCTGGTCCTGGGCTTTTCTTGCTTGGTAAGTTTTTGTTGGCATCCTCTATTTCTTTGGTTGAAATTGATCTATTTAAATTGTGTATATCATCCTAATTTAGTTTGGGCATATCATATGTCTCTAGAAATTTGTTGATGCCTTCGTTATTTTCTATTTCATTTGAGTATAAATTTTCAAAATAATTTCTAATTATCTTCTGTATTTCTGTAGTGTCCATCTTGATATTTCCTTTTTCATTGTAGATATTGGTAATTTGTGTTTTCTCTCTTCTTTTCTTCGTTAGCATAGCTAATGGTTTATCAATTTTATTTATTTTTTCAAAGAACCAACTTTTTGTTCTGTCAATTTTTTCAATTTTTTTTTTGTTTCAATTTCATTAATTTCAGTTCTGATTTGAATTATTTCCTGTCTTCTACTTCTTTTGGGGTTGTTCTTCTTTTCCTAGGGCTTTGAGATGTAATATTAGTTCATTTATTTGTTGACTTTTTTTCTTTTTTGAAGGAATGAGCTCCATGCAAAGAACTTTCCTCTTAGTACTGTCTTTATAGTATCCCAGAGATTTCGATATGTTGTATCATTTTTCTCATTTACCTCTAAGAATTTCTTAATCTCCTTCTTGATGTC
Source organism: Tamias sibiricus (assembly GCA_025594165.1). NCBI lineage: Eukaryota > Metazoa > Chordata > Mammalia > Rodentia > Sciuridae > Tamias > Tamias sibiricus. The sequence continues at coordinate 104,395,144 of CM046663.1, read as the reverse complement.
TTCTACAACCCATTGATCATTCAATAGCATATTGTTTAGTCTCCAGGTGTTAGAGTAGCTTTTCTTTTTTTTTTTTTTTATCATTGATTTCTAATTTTATTCCATTTTGATCTGATAGAATACAGGGTACTAGCTCTACTTTTTTATATTTGCTTAGAGTTGCTTTGTGGCATAATATATGGTCTATTTTAGAGAAGGATCCACAGGCTGCTGAGAAGAAAGTGTATTGGCTCATTGATGGATGATACACTCTATATATGTCAGTTATGTCTAAGTTATTAATTGTATTATCAAGTTCTATAGTTTCTTTGTTTAACTTTTGTTTGAAAGATCTATCCAGTGGTGAAAGAGGCGTATTAAAGTCACCTAGAATTATTGTGTTGTGGTCTATTTGATTCTTGAAGTTGAGAAGAGTTTGATTGATGAATGTAGATGCTCCATTATTTGGGGCATATGTGTTCATAACAGTTATATCTTGTTGATCTATGATTCCCTTAAGCAGTATGAAATGTCCATCTTTATCTCTTTTGATTAACTTTGGCTTGAAGTCTACTTTATTTGATATGAGGATAGAGACCCCTGCTTGTTTACTTAGACCATGTGAGTGATATATTTTATCCCATCCTTTCACCTGAGTCTGTGGGCATCTTTTCCTATGAGATGTGTCTCTTCAAGGCAACATATTGTTGGGTCTGTTTTTTTTTTTTTTTTTTTTTTTAAATCCAATCTATTAGCCTATATCTTTTAATTGGTGAGTTTAGGACATTAACATTCAGGGTTATTATTGAAACATAATTTGTATTAGCAGTCATTTTTATTTATTTGTTTTTGTTATTTTGGGTATTTAGCTTGGCTTGGTTTCTCCTTTGGTTGGTTTGTTCCTTTATTGTAGTTCTTCTTTTTGCAGATTTTCATTATTATTTTTCATTTCCTCCTCATGGAATATTTTACCAAGAATTTTCTGCAGAGCAGGCTTTCTTGTTGTAAATTCTTTTAGCTTTTGTTTATCGTGGAAGGTTTTTACCTCATCCTCAAATCTAAAGCTTAATTTTGCTGGATATAAAATTCTTGGTTGACATCCCTTATCTTTTAGAGCCTGATGTATGTTGTTCCAGGCTCTCCTGGCTTTGAGGGTCTGGGTTGAAAAACCTGTTGAGATGCGAATTGGTTTTCCCTTGTAAGTAATCTGACTTTTCTCTCTTGTAGCCTTTAAAATTCTATCTTTATTTTGTATGCTATGCATTTTCATTATAATGTGCCTTGGTGTGGGTCTGTTGTAATTTTGTACATTGGCATCCTGCAGGCCTCTTGTATTTGATTTTCAAATTCATTCTTCCTGTTTGGGAAATTTTCTGATATTATTTCATTGAAGAGTTGTGCATTCCTTTGGTTTGAATCTCTGCACCTGCCTCTATTTCAATAAATCTTAAGTTTGGTCTTTTGATGGTATCCCATAATTCTTGGATATTCTGTTCATGTTTTTTTACCATCTTCATTGTTAAGTCAACTTTATTTTCAAGATTATGTATTTTGTCCTCATTGTCTGAGGTTCTATCTTCCAAGTGGTCCAATCTGTTGGTGATGCTTTCTATTGAATTTTTTAAGTGGCTTACTATTTCTTTCAAGGATTTCTGTTGTTGTTTTTTTCCAAACTCTCTATCTCTTTCTTGAAGTAATCTTTTGCTACCTAGATTTGTTCTCTTATCTCTTTGTTGGTATAGTCAATGGTTGCCAGTATTTGATCTCTTATCTCTTTGTTGGAGAGATCAATTTTTGCTTGTATTTGTTCACTTAGGTCATTTTTCACATCTCTTATCATTTTAATTATGTATATCCAGAATTCCTTCTCTGACATTTCATCTACTGTGCTTTCTATGGTTCCTATTGTTGTAGTATCTTGGTTTGTTTGGGGCATTTTCCTCCCTTGTTTTTTCTTGATGACTATGTATTTCCCTGTCTTGCAAGGTAAGCCTGAGGTATTACATCTTCTGCCCTTTTGTCTTATAAGGTCCCTGTCGGTTACCCAAAACCTCACTTTTTAGGGAAATATCAAAATAAGAGCTTTCAATGTACCCAATATATATCCATATATCAGTTAGTTTCTATTTTTATATTTACAGTTTTGTTGCTGTGACTCCTTAGTAGGTGGGTGGAGCTAGAACGGATTCTGGTGGGAGGGGCTTGTTCCCTGGCTGTCCTCAGCGGGAATGGCCTCTCTGAAGTGGGTGGGCAGAGATGGAAAGCCTGCAGGCAGGCCCAGCTGGTTCTCACATTGGGAGGTCCAGCTGGGAACTCCTGCCAGCAGGCCAAACTGGGAACTCCCAACAGCTGGCCGAATTGGGAAGGCAAACCGGCAGTCCAAATTGGGAACTCACACCAGCAGGCCCACTGGGAACCCACGCCAGCAGGCCAAACTGGGAATGCAGGCTGGCAGGCCAAACTAGGAGCTCCTGCTGCAGGCTGGACTGGGAAGTCACACTGGCAGGCGGATCTGGGAGCTCCCACCAGCAGGTGGAACCAGGAACTCATGCAGGTAGTCTGAACTGGGAGCTCCCACCCTTAGGCCCACATCAGCAGGCCAAACTGGGAACTCACACTGGCAGTCTGAACTGGGAGCTCTGCCCGCAGGCCCCAGGGCTGGCAGGCTGAACTGGGATCTCACATAGGCAGGCCGAACTCTCTAGGTTATATTTTAATGGATGCCTTCAAATGCTATAAGAAATCTAGTATTCAAGAAATCTGGTTTCCAGATGACTGCTAGTCAAATGTAATACTTCCTTTGACAGAGGTGACTCTAGGATGCAGAAGATAGAAATGAATTAATTTAGAAAGTCACTGTTAGTCCACAAATCAGGGTCAGGCTACCTAAACTTGGGACACTTACTTTAAGAAGATTAATTTTTATTAAGTTCAGACTAAATACTGCACAATTAATCAGGATTTCCCACAGGATATGTCATCCCCCCAGCTGAACAACTCTATTCTGAAATTTAGTCCAGGAAGGAATCCTGCCATTCTTTACTAAGGCCTCATCCATGTGCTCTGTCCCCCATGTCAAACATAGTACTTTTTTTTACATCATGCTGTGTATACTTGTGTATTTCTTAGCTCTTTCCTTCCAACAAATTTCAGTTCTAATTTGCCAAGAAAGCTAAATAATGGGCTGTATGCATGTCTTGTTCAATTTTCAAATGAGCTGCATATTAGACTCTCTGTGGATTGTGGGGCTTCAAGATTTCACTCATGAAAGTCATGCTTTCCTGTGATGTCAGGTCCCATGGGCAGTGTGTGCTGTGCATAAGATGTGAATTCTAGGCTTTAGGCTGATGGTGCGACATGCAAGCCTTTGAAAGTGTATTCCTTTGATATTTTTCTACATCCCATCACCATCCACTGCCTTCTCACCCATTTGTGGATGTTCTGGACCAGAAGCATCTAAAGATCAACTTCTTTGGACATGGAATGAGAAACTTAAATAAAATTGTCCTTGCAAATTGAAGGCAAGGGGAACATGTATTTATGATTCCCTCCTCAGGGAGTAGCATGCTATGTTAGGCTCCTCCTGGGTATACAAATGCTTCGGTGGCCAATGCATACCTGCCATATGGGTATTTTGCTATAGACACAGAGGGTAATTAAACATAGAGATGCAAAGTCCACTAGTTCATCCTCTCTGTCTCTTGTTTTCTTTTTCCTTTGTTTTAAAAAAAATGGACCACAAATTGAAAGCTAGCCTCAGCAACTTAGCAAGGCACTAAGCAACTCAGCAAGACCTGTCTCTAAATAAAATATAAAGAATGGCTGTAGATGTAGCTCAGTGGTTAAGTGCCCCTAGGTTCAATTCCTAGTACAAAAAATAAAATATAAAATAAAAATATATAATAAAAATAAATTGTATCTCCTCAAGCCAAAGTGAATTATTTCAATTCCCTTGTTCCAATCCAAACCAAGAATGAATGAATGATCAAGGACCCACTACAGAAATGCAAATTTGCTTTTCCTATTCTCAGGGAAAGGCTATGGCTATTCATTTGAAAAGAACTGTAAATACCTACTAAGCTTTTAGGTTGACATCTCTGAAAGTTTGTCACATCCTTTTTGCCAAGTACAGTTCTTTGCACATAAAAGCTACTCAAATAGTTTTGTTCATCTGATTTTTTTTGTTTTATTGGTTGATAATTGCAATCATGTCCGTGAAGTGGAAAAATAAAGTGATACTTAAGCCAAGAAGGAAGTCCATATCTCCCAGCATAGAACTATTTTAAAATATCGAGTGCAGGTTTCATTTAGATGAAAATGTGAATAAAATTTGACTCATTTGTTGACTTTGTTGGTGTTCCCTATCCCAGTATCACATAGTTTGCAATAGAGCTAATCAGGCAGAAGGTCTGAAAACACAAGAGAATATGTTAATATAAAGCAGAACTACCAGATATTTTTGCTTAGTTTTGAGCAACAACTTTTCATCTTTAAGACCTGCTAACTGTTAGTACTCACAATTACACTTCAGCAAAGTAAGTACAATAATTGCCTATAGGGATATCAGAATGTAATTGTTTATCAAACAAAAGATAAAGTTACACAATGGTTTGATATTATCATGATGACATAAAAATTCATTGAATGCCATTTATTCAGAATGTAAAACAAAGATATTTTATATAAGCAGCATTTTGTGTGTGTGTGTGTGTGTGTGTGTGTGTGTGTGTGTGTATATATACACTAGCATATTATTCTTTATTGATTGCCCATAAGCCTGAAAACTTTTAAGGTGCTTTGAGAAGATTATAAAAAAGAAAAAAAGTGTGAAATACATTTGGTTTCATTTCTGAGTTAAGTGCATTTATTGAATGTGAACATTGCATTCAGTAGCGACTTTGGAATAGTGTTTAATCAGGAAACATGTATTGATTCCTTTCTCTGCACAAGGCAAAGTGGTAGTTCAGGAGTGACAAAGTTAAATTCAGAAAATTTCATCTTCCAGGCTCTCTACATTATATTAAAATGGATAAACAATTGGACAATTTTTGTACATGTAAGCTTCATTAATAATTTTAAATAGTGTAATCTAATTTAATTGATCTAAGTTGAATTTTGTCAATTTTTTTGATGATGAAAGAGAACTTTGAATTATTAAAGCAAACTTTAATCAGGTCGCAAATAATTTTAAAAGGCACATTATTTCTTTCAAAATTAGACTTCCCCATTTTATATTAAAGGCATTTTATATCATGAAATCCATATTTTCCATCACCATCTCCTGAGACTTCTCTCTGTATACAACAATACTTTAGAATTTTTCTTTCTATTCCTACACATACAGTAGACCCTCCTCATTTGGCACCTTTGTCTATTCTTTTCCAGTTCTATCTACCAGTAATTAAGTACATTTTTCACAAGTACTTTTGTAAAGGATTTTCTGATATCTCTATAATTCCTTCCTTAAAATCTTAATTATATTCTTCTTGAATTATCTCTCAGGTCACTGATTTTGTAATGTTAAAAGAGTTTTGTGATGCTTGTATTTATAATTAAACCTGACACCTCATTGTGATTTTTTGATGTTTATATTAGTGCATTATAGTTATACCTAATAGAGAGGTTCATTTTTACATAATCATAAATGTATATAATATAGTTCTCAATTCCCAGTACATTCTGAATTCCCAGCACATTATCTTTCCCTCTCTTCCTCCCTTCCTGTGTTCCCATTCTTCTACTTTTTTGTTTATTGTTTTTTCTTTTAAATTTGCCCATTACAGTTGAACATAAAAGTGAAATTTGATGTGATGTATTTTTATGTGTGTATGACATAATTTGATCAATTTCATTTCAAAATTGCTCCCCTTAACCATTCCCTTCTCTTCTATCCTCCTCCTCTACAAACACTGTACTTTTTATTTTCATGATATCCCCCACTTTTTTTTTGTAAATATTTATTTGCTTTAGTTGTGCACAATGCGTTTTTATTTTTACATGGTGCTGAGGATCCAACCTGAGCCACGCACGTGCTAGGCGAGCGCTCTACCGCTGAGCCACAACCCCAGCCCTCCTCCGCTAATTTTTTTTTTTTTTTTTTTTTTTTTTTTTTTTTACTCTCTAGCTTCTGAAAATGAGAGAGAACATTTTGGCTTTTGAATTTCTTACTCTGTCTTATTTTACTTAGCATGATGTTCTCCATCCAGTTTTATCCTTTTACCATTGAATAATATAATTTTATTTTTTTAAAGGCTGAGTTAAGACTCCATTGTGTTTACATGTATGTCGGAGTAAATATAAATCTTTTTAACAAATGGTGCTTTGAAAAGTGAATATGTATATGTAGAAAAATGAAGGTAGATCCCTATCTATCTCCCTACACAAAAATCAACTCAAAGTAGATGAAAGAACTATAAATAAGGCCGGAAACAATACAAGTGCTAGAATAAAACATAAGGTCAACATTCCTACATATAGGTGCCAACACCAAATTTCTTCATAAGATTCCTAATGCTCAAGAAATATAAAAAGAGAATCAATCAGGGGGATGACATTAAATTAAAAAGCTTCTGCACAGCAAAGGAATGATTAAGAGTGTTGCAAAGAGAATCTACAGAATGGGAGTAAATCTTTTTTAGTTACTTTTTTTTTTTTTTTTTTTTTTTTTTTGCTACCAGGGATTGAACCCAAGAATACTTAACCACTAAGCCACATCCCAGCTCTTTTTATTTTTTGAGATGGGTTACTTATTGGCGAAGGTGTTCCAGCACCTGCTGTCTGACAAGGTCACAGCTTGGGGAATACAGCTGCAAGGCTGCTGTATCTGGAAACTGGAATCATTTGATTTAATAATATTTTTTTTTATTGATACTTATGATGTGGATGACAAGATGTTTGCCAATTCCAAGGGAGAAAACATGTTGTTTGGACCTGCAGGAATATTCCCAGAATGAGACTAAAAAATCATAATTAAGAAACGTCCACAGGTGTGCAATGTTTCCCAAAGAAATGAATAACAACATGTTTTTTTTTTTTTTTTTTGAAAGTTCACAAAAATAAAATTACAGATCAAGATTTCTGGGAGAAACCTGGGCAACAGGAGTTGTTTGTCCCTCAATTAATAATTCCTACTGAGCCTTTTGTTCTAGGGCCACAACCCTTGAAAAGGCCTAATTACAGAGAAAGAATTATTTTACCCACAGTACAGGGCCCACCATACATAGCCTACTTGATTGAGGGAAAATTATGGCATCCTCCAACAGACACTCCTTTACTTTACACAGGGATTTATGATAAGGATGGAAAACACATAGTTAATATTGATGGCAAATGGGTTTGACATACCAGGTTGACTTACAAAACTTACCTTTTAGTCAAAGATTACAAAGATTTAAGGCCTGGTGCACTTTAACAAAAGAATAAAGAAACTCTCTGAGAAAGCAGTTCAACCAGCTTTATGAGAAAATAAATGTAGGCATTAATTAAAATTAAGTTTTATAAGATATATTTTTAGAGTAACGTTAGAAATATTTTCAGATTCTTAAGTCTTTAGGTGTATGGATTTTTAGATGCTTTAAGATTATAGTTTATAAATTTTAGGTTATCATAAGCATAAGACTTAAGGGGACTTTTAGATGGGAACCTTAGATTAGAAATAAAGTATAGGTGTATTTAAAGTTAAAGATTAATGATAGGTTGGGACACATAGAGTCTGGTTGCATAGTCCGGCGCCTGTTAAATAAGGAACTGTTACATTCTCGAGAATTACACATATCTGGAAACTGTAAATCAGTGGTGTATTTTGTTAGAATGATTCTGTACCCATAATGAAAGAAAAAAATCATATAAATGAAGACCCAGAGAAAGCAGGATTAGCTTTCTCTCTGGAGATTGCTCAAAGAGAAGGAGTCCTCATCCTGGTTTCTTATGTTGACGCCACTCATCCTTCAGGACCCCCGGATCTCCCCCACCCAGGGCTGGACCCCGGCAACTTATAGTATCATGTAGTTGCTGAGACTGGCTTCAAACCTGTGATCCTCCTGCTTCAGCCTCTTCAACTCCTGGGATTACAGGCATGTGCCACCATGGCCAGCATTTAGTTACTCTTTATACAGGGCATTGACATGCAGGATATATAAAGAACTCTGCTTAACACCAAAAAACTAAAAACAAGCAAACAAAAAACCCAAATAACCCAATCAATCAATTAATGGACAAATGATCCAAAATGAGTATTCTGAAAAGAAGAAATACAAATGGCAAATAGCTATATAAAAGAAAAGTTCAATATCCTAGCAATCAGGGAAATGAAAATCAAAAGTACACTGAGATTTCATCATACTCCATTTAGAATGGCAATCGTCAAGGATACAAATAACAACAATTGCTGGCAAAAATGCAGAAAAAGATACACTTATACATTGTTGATGGGACTGCAAATTAGTATAACTATTTTGGAAAGTAGAATGGAGATTAGTCAAAAGGCCAGGAATGGAACCACCATATGAGTCAGCAATTCCACCTGCTTGGTGTTTATTCAAAGGAATTAAATCAGCATCCTGTAGTCAAAACATGCATACTAATGTTTATAGTAGAGTAATTCACATTAGCAAAGTTATTGAACCAACCCAGGTGCCTGTCAACAGATGAATGGATAAAAAAAAAAAAAATCCTTGCCCCCGCTTTTCTTTCTCTCTCTGTACACACACACACACACACACACACACACACACACACACACACACTACGAGTTTTACTCATAGTGGTTTGATTTGTATTTCCCAAATGACTATAAATATGAGTGTGTTGCCTTTCTGTCTTTGAGGAATCAAACTTCTGGTTAAAAATCTATGAGTCATTTTTCAGGCCTCATCAAAGGCAATTACAAGGCATGATATCTAGCCAGTACATTAGAGTCTTTGAAAGAAATTACTGTTAAGGATTCAGACCCCCTACCCAGCCATGTCCTTATACATATCCACATCCTGGCCTAGGAACTTCCATTTGCAGGCGTGTTAATCTGTAACTTTCAGCAGATGTGTCCTTGGGTGCTTCACAATGAGATAATTTCCTACATTTGTGCTGATCTACTTGATTGACGCACCATTCCATGGGAAAAACCGGGACAGTGAGGGTACTCAGCTTTCTCCACTTTAGCTTCTTGCTTCTATATTACTATTTCAGGAAATGATCAAAGCTTGGCTATTTCTTTCATTTTGGCTTGACGTCTTAATCTGTTATTCTGATACTTGATACCTCAACACTGTCTGGTTCAGCTGAGCTCTGGGTATTTTTCATCTTTCTTTTCTTGAGATATCAGATATTTGGTAAGTGGCCACTGTGTGTCAAGCACTTTCTTCAATGCTAAGAAGCAACAAGAAACTAAGGGTGTTTTATTAGCAACACTCAAATCAATTTTTGCAGGTTAATATAATAAGAGCTATAACTGACAGTGCAAAGGGAGTAAGGAGAAGAATCAAACAAGTCAAACCGTGATCAAAGACACTATCCTGGCTAGGTTGGAATGTGAAGAATAAATAGATCTTGGGAGTGTGCTAAGAAAAGTGAATTCCAGGCAGAAGAAACAACATACGTAAAGGGGTAAAGACATCAAACAGCTGCAAAAGAATAAAGGATATATTTTTAGATTGTTAGAGATGAAGTTACAAGGAATGATAGAGGAAGTTCAGTGATGTCCTTTTGCAATAAACAGAAATCTATAAATGTACTTGAAATATTTTTTAATTTTTTGAGATAAAGTTCACATAGTATAAAATTCACCATTATAGAATTTTAAAAATATAATTGAGATACAGAAAGAAAGTTCTGCATGAGCCAGGCACGGTGGCGCACAGTGTAATCCCAGTGGCTCTGAGGCTGAGAGAGGAGGCTCATGAGTTCAAAGCCAGCTTCAATAAAAGCAGGATGCTAAGCAACTTAGATACTGTCTCTAAATAAAATAAAAATAGGGTTGGGGATGTAGCTGGGTGGTCGAGTGTCTTTGAGTTCAATCCCAGTACAAAAAAAAAAAAAAAAAAAAAAAAAAAAAAAAAGAACTGCATGGTTTCACTCATTTGTGGAAATTAAATTGTTGATCTCATAAAAAGAATACAGTGGAATAATGGTTAGTAGAAATAGGGAAAGATGAGTGGGAGGGGAGATGGAAAAAAAGTTCAAGATTCCCCAAACACAGAGAGGAAGAAAGGAAGAATTAGTTTCAGTTTTCAGTAGCATGGTTGGGTAAGTATTTGTTCCAACAATCCATGATATATCTCAAAATAAATAGAAAAGAGAATAAACATTTCCAATACATAACAATGATTAATATTTTAGTAGACAGAGGTGTTTGTTATCCTAATTGGATCATCACACATTGTACACATGTATCAAATTATAGTATGTCCCATAAAGATATTTAAATAGTCTCAATAAAAATTTAAAAATTGTTTATTGTATTCAAAATGCTTATCAAATCAGCAACACTAATTCATGCATTTTGACCATTTACATTTTGGCTATTACAAATCATGCTGCTTGAATTTTTGTGTACAAGTTTTCATGTGAACATGTTTTAAATTTTCTTAAGAATAAATTGTATACTAACAGTGATATGTAAAAAGGTGCTCTTTATGTGTATAACGAATTGTAAAGCATGCTACTGTTATATATACAACAACATTGAATTAAAAAAAGACTGGCAAAAAGAATAAAAAAGAATGAAAGTTCTAGGTCATATGGTAGCCTATGCTTAATTTCTGGAGGAACAGCTAAATATTTCCACAGCATCTACAACATTTTACTGTCCTACTAGCAATGCAGGAAGGTTACGGTTCTTCCATGTCTTCACCAGTGCTTATTTCCCAGTTTTTTTTAAAAAATTACAGTCATCCTAGTGGATGTGATTTAATATCACATCAAAGTTTTATTTGCATTTCTTTAGTGATTAAAGAGTTTAAACATCTTTTACATGCTTATTGAATTCTTCGGATAAATGTCTATCCCAACTCCTTCTGTGTTTTCTAATTACGTAATTTAATTTATCTTTTGATTATTGAATTATAAAATGTTTTATGTATATTTGTGATAGTAGTCCTTTGTTATGCATGTAATTTGTAAATATTTCTCCCTTCAGTGTATTGCCTTGTCACTGTTGATAGTAACCTTTAATACACACATGTTCTGAATTATAATTAGTCTAATTTTATGTTTTTCTCTTACTGCTCATGTCTTTAGTGTCATAGCTAAGGAACTGTTGCCTAATCTAATTTAATGAAGATTTACACCTATGTTTCTAGAAGATTTATAGCTTAACTTTTACATTTATATTTTTCTGCTTATTTTATGTTAATTTTGAATATGATGTTGAGGGAAGAGTGACAATTTTTGAGGGGGGGCATGAAGATATTGATTTGTCACTGCGACATTGATTGAAAAGCAATTATTTCCTTCCATTGAATAGTTTTGGTACCCTTCTCAAAATCTGCTAGCTGACTATAGAAATATTTATTTCTGGACTTTCAATTCTTTTCTATTTTATAAATCTGTTATTCTGATGGTACCACATTGTTTTGATTACTATAGCTTTGTAGTAGATTTCAAAATGGGAAGTGTATCTTCCTGCTTTATTTATTTTTTCCTCAAGGTGGCTTTAGCTATTCAAGGTCTCTTGAATTTCTTTGTAAAACTTTATTTAGCTTTCTTATTTCTCAAAATGGGAAATAGATTGTGTTGAACATGTAAGTCAATCTTATTTTCCTTCTCAGAGTTTTCAGGCAATCATGGATGTTACTATTGATTTGTACTTCTGTTGGACTCATAACATTGTACATTTCAGAATTTAAAAAGTCTGTCAAAATATCATACTTCAGATTTCAATATATATTAAAGTTTTAATAATTTTCCAAGGAAATTTTGGATGAACATATATGTTCTGATTGTCCTTGAATTTCGGTAATATCTACCACAAATTCAGGTTTTGGTACAGCATATACCGTTCTTAAATAGAAAACTTTATAATGAGTTTCATAATTTTGTAAAAATATTTACCTACCTGTGATCTAAAATTCTTGATCATCACTGTGCATACTATAAGTTGACAAAGAAATTTAGCTGTTACTGAAAATAAAATTATCAACCTATATTTTAAACTATTGATATTGTGTATATTCTATGTTTTTTTCCTTTAGTATACTTGATGTTTGAAAGTTTAAAGAGATACATTCAGTTATGTTTTATACAGCATAAAATTTCATAGATTTAGAACTTCTATGTATAAATTTACAGAAACAACATGAGGTGTCCTATTTTTTCCTACCACACAGGGAATCTAAAATTTACAGCATCAATCAATGTGCCATATACAAAATAATTGTACCTAAAAATGGTCTGTGAGATTTATATGTACCTTGACAAAAACAGACAAGTACTTAAAATGAGAATTTTTTATTAAAAAACAATAAATGTTCAAATAAGAATTAAGTAATAAAAAAATAGACATATTCCATGAGAAATAGTTATTATAAGATTACTAATTGGACACATAGTTTTAATTCTATAGAGAATTTAAATTTTAAAGTGATTTATGCATATGTACATAAACAGATTATGTCATTCCAGTCATTAGGTCTTTTCATTTCTAGTTTGATTATATTTTCCCCCAAGACTGTGATTACAACTATGTAGATTGCCAGATAATTTTGCCAATATGTTTAGATAGTGACAATCATGATATTTTAATTGGTATTGCAGTAGAGGATTTGTCAATAAAACGCTGCAAAAGTCAAATGAATTGTTAGCCTATAACCTCGAACTGTGTGTAGATTTTAGAAAATTGAGGCTGGTGCACAGCAAGCTTAAATGTTTGGTCTAAGCAAATAATCTTTTCATAAAGAGCTAATTCCATTTGCTCTCTTTAATCAACAACAATGCTTAGGAGTAAGGTGTTGGGTTAAAATGGACCCAGTTTCTTATTTTTAATCAAAATTTTTGAGAATGATCATAATTTTGAAATAATTATTCTTAGCTTCTATTTAATTTCTATACAAATTTATAAAATTACACAAATATCAGAAAATTAACTGACAAATTGTGATTGTTTTATTTAATAATTAATTTGGAGAAAATCACCATACACTGATAGAAATGTTGTTTGAACATAGAAGATTTCTTTGTTTTAATTTGAAGAATGTTGCTAGAGAAGTTGGAGATGCTGTTGAAGATAATTAGAACCGTCCCTTGAATTAGGTTGCCAGGCCCTGAGTTGAAGTGAATAAAAAAATGAACTCAAGCTATTCTAAACTAAAAAAAATTGTGAAATGTGCTGCATTGGTAAGATGTCTATTTAAAGAGAGAACACATTAGATTCTAACAACTACTCATTACATGAGGCAGAGGGGACTATGTAATTGTTCTAGTCACTGGAGCTCTTTGTAAAATTATTTATATTTTTAAGTGAATGAGGTACACTATTTACCATAGAGGTAAACAGTGACTTCAAATGGTCTCTTAATTAATTTGTGTCTTCTCAAAGATAGAGTCCCTACATATAAAGGAGAAATTTAAAGTAGATCTTTCTTCTTTCTAAATTGTAAGTATTGTTATCAAAATATGTGCCCTTTGGTGAAATTAAATCAATTAGATAAAGAAAAGATTATATTACTTATTGAATCAATACTTACAGCTTTTGATATTTCTTATTGACTTCAGAGAAATAAACAACAACAACATTAAGTGATTGATATTGCACAGAATGGGAAGCATTTCACAAGGAAATAGCTGGGTACAGGGAAATAAGCCCTGGGGTTTTGTATCATATAGATACAACACTTACTTTTTGTCTCAAATATGTAAACTACTTTCTGAGTTACAACTTCTTCATTTATCTGGGATGAATAGTAACATGTACCTTATGAAGTTGTTGGAATTTTGTATGAGAGAATGTTATTTCAACCACCTAACCAAGTCCTTCATGAAAATAATCCTAGAATCAGACTTCCTACTTATTTAGGGTCAAAATTGCTTCTGTATAATGTCGTCTTATGGATTGATTTCTGTCCCCTGAAGCACATAGAAGCAATTGAGTATTTGGAAACAGGAACTCCAAACTGACTGTCAAATCTTCCCTTTTTTCACTTAAGCATTTCTCAAAGGATAAGCCAACGTGTCTGTAAAGTATTTCTCAGAATATGAAGGAGTCTCTTGGGAAGTAAAATGGAAGCAGGTAAAGCAACACAAAACCAAGAGAACTGGGGAGTCTGGACCCCCAGTGGTAGTCTCTAGGTTCCTTGCAATATGTGAGAAGAGCTGGGGTTTTCAAGAACTAATCAAGTCTTTGTATGGTATTATCATACTGAACTATGCTATAAGATGCAAGATGAATGGCAGCTTCACATTTTCTCCACTTCCTACTGTTTGGACTTTTCATTAAATCTTTTTTCTTAAAATAATTTTGTTGAAATACTTTCTCTGTGTTTTCATGCTGTATTGAGTACACCAGAACTTCTTGCAATAAAGGAGTGTTACTTAAAAAAAAAAATTAAGGACAGAAAAAGTAAAAAATGTATTTATTTATTTGACTGACAGAAGAATGGATTTTACAAGAGTATTGCTCATGGAATTTTTACTGAATGTGTAAAATTATATGTGAAAGTGTAATCACTGCAAATGTGAGAATTAATTTAGAGATATTGGGACAAAAGACATGGCTTGGGTAATCAATTTACAGAAACTGGGTTCTTTTCCTAACAAAATATATTTTTAGAATTTTTTTTTTTTTTACATTTGCGATCATCTCTTTGAACATCCTGAAATTTTATATAACTATATTGAAAGGTGAGATGGATATCTTTGCTTTAATGGCTTTGCAAAAAGGAATTGCCCAAACAGGTGCTGTTCACCAGTTAGCCTTTCCTAGAATTCGAGAGCAAGTCACCATTTCCTTGTGAAGTTAATACATGTCAGCCCAGCAGAAACATAACACTAAAACAATCTTAAGGCATACTGCAGTACAATCAAACAAATTTGGGTACAATTAAATGAAAAGGAAAAGAGGGAGAAAATCAATATTTTAAAGAGTTTAAAAAAATAGGGTTATCTTCTGTTATCCTTCTAAGATGACATTTGTGTGTGTGTATGCATATATATGTATATATATATATATATAATTTATATAACATATTCCTTAATTTTTAGATTTGTGTTCTTTTAGGAGAAATATCTGTTCATCTAATTCTATGCAATGAAGTCTTCTATGGAGGGGCAACACAGGAAATGAGGGGGTCCTGTGCTTAAAGTTAGAAAAGATGAGTTGGGCTCTTCCCTCTATCTCTTATAAGCTAGGGGTGAAGATACGTACTTGATCTAAGTATATATACTGTTATAAACAAATGTGATTGTAAAGATTATTTGAGGTACATACATAAAGCTAGTATAAGATGGTCAGAAAATGGTAGTAGTAGTTATTAAATATAAAAAAAGTGTTTGACGAAAGATACAAATACTCAGGTATGTGTTTTGCTTGATATATATATAAATTTGCAGACGGATAAATACTAAACTATGAATAGAAAATTATAATTGTCCTGAAAAACACACACACACATACACACATGTATGTGTAATCTCTGACTTGGGTATAAATTTAGGGGTTACAAACTTGAACTAAGTGACATTGAAATATATTATTGCTGTAGCATAAAGTTTATATTCCTCCTAGAGACGCTTATGGAACAACAGAGGTGTTTTTAGCTCATTAAAGCACAGATATCATAAGAGAAATATGTCCTATTAATAAGAATTCAACAAAGAGTTACAAATATGTTTGAAAGTCTGAACTCAAAATTCATTTAGTCTGTTAAAACATTTATAAAATGTATGTTTGTTTATTCTTTTATTGTTAAAAATATTCACCCTCTACCCAATAAGATGATAACTGCTATGTTTAGAATTCATTTTTGTTTTGCTTTGGTTTTTAGAATTATTAATGAGTAAAAGAATTTTAGGTTCCACAAGGGCTTAAATTTCATGTCATATATTTTCCAGCCAGAGGCAAATACTTTCCCAGGTTATTAACTCTAATCAATACTGCATTACTTACCTAAATAATTTAGTCAGAGAAATAGAAATGTAAACTGCTATGTAAGGAGCTTAGTTGTTCTTAAGTCATCTCTAACATTAAATTGTATAGGCAGTTGTTTAAATGATGTTTTCTTCTTCTGTTAAGACTCATCCATATTCTGATTGTGCTACCAGGAGGGGCACAATCCCTTTCCTAAGGGAGAATGGGGAGGTGTACCCTCCAGGAGAATATTATTTTTCTTCCTAAAGTAAACTGAATTTGCATTTTGTATTTTTCTAATAGAGTCATGTTTTTGTTTTGTTTCATTTTCTGGGTGTTGCTTTTGGTAGTATGGCCATATTGACTATATTAAGTCTGCCTATTTAGGAGCATGGGTTGTTTTTCCATCTTCTAAAGTCTTCTTCAATTTGTTTCTTTAGTGTTCTGTGGTTTTCATTGTAGAGGTCTTTCACCTCTTCTGTTAGATTTATTCCCGAATATTTCTTTCTTTCTTTCTTTCTTATTTATTTTATTTTTTTTTTTTGAGACTATTGTGACTGGGTGTAGTTTTTCTAATTTCTTTTTCAGTAGATTCATCACTGATGTATAGGAACGTGTTTAATTTATGGGTGTTGATTTTATATCCTGTTACTTTGCTGAATTCATTTATGAATTTTAGAAGCTTTCTTGTAGAATTTTTGGATCTTCTAAATATAGAATCATGTCATCAGCAAAAAGTGATAGTTTGAGTTCGTTATCTCCTATTTATATCCCTTTAATTTCTTTCTCCTAATTGTTCTGGCTAGAGTTTCAAAGACAATGTCCTATTGAAGTGAAAGAGGGCATTCTTGCCTTGTTTCAGTGTTTAGAGAGAAAGTTTTCAATTTTTCTCCATTTAGAATGATGTTGGCCTTGGATTTAGCATATGTAGCTTTTATGATGTTGAGGTATGTTCCTACTATCCCTAGTTTTTCCAGTGTTTTGAACATGAAGGGTGCTGTATTTTGTCAAATGCTTTTTCTGCATCTATTGAGATGGTCATATCTTTCTTATTTTTAAATCTATTGATTTGATTAATTATGTTTGTTGATTTCCATATGTTGAACAAACCTTGCATCCCTGGATGAACACTATTTATTGTTTTGCACTATCCTTTTAACACATTTTGTATGCAATTTCCCAGAATTTTATTGAGAATTTTTGTACTTGTGTTCATTAGGGATAGTGATCTTTTCTTTCCTTGATGTGTCTTTGTCTGGTTTTTGGTATCAGGGTAATAATATTAGCCTCATAGAATAAGTTTGGAAGGGTTTCTTCCTTTTATAGTTCATGGGATACTTTGAGGAGTATTGGTGTTAATTCTTCTTTGAAGGTCTTGTGGAACTCAGCTGAGATCCATCTGGTCCTGGGCTTTTTTTGGTTGGTAGGCTTCTGATGGTGTCTTTTATTTCATTGCTTGAAATTGATCTGCTTAAATTGTGTATGTTCTCCTGATTTAGTTTGGGTAGGTCATTTGTTTCTAGAAATTTTTCAACATCTTCAATATTTTCTATTTTAGTGGAAATTAAATTTTTCAAAATGATTTATAATTATCTTCTGTATTTCAGTCATGTTTGTTGTGATCTTTCCTTTTGAATCAAGTATCTTAGTAATTTCAGTTTTCACTCTTTTCTTCATTAGCGTGGCTATGGGTTTATCAATTGTATTTAATTTTTCAAAGGACCAACTTTTTGTTGTGTCAATTTTTTTGAATTGTTTCTTTTGTTTCAATTTTACTTATTTTCAACTGTGATTTTAATTGTTTACTGTCTTCTACTGTTCTGAGTGTTGATTTGTTCTTCTTTCTCTAGTAGACCAGTGGTACAGAATGGAAGACACACAGACAAACCCACATAAATACAGTTGTCTCATACTAGACAAAGGCACCAAAAACATTCACTGGAGAAATGACAGCCTATTCAACAAATGGTGCTACAAAAATTGGAAAGCCACATGGAATAAAATGAAATTAACCCCCTATCTCTTGTGATAAGAGATCTAAAGGGACTCTATCTTGTCCTTCAGCAGCTATCTTAGGAGTTCTGAGAAATAGTTCTGTTTCTCAGAAATACTAGAACACAAAAAGTCCTGCTTCTATACCCATTAATCGTTACCTAGCATCACATACTTGGCAACACAAAAATAGCGATTCTTATACAATGTAAAATTGTTCTCTTTGCTTTCCATTTTTCTTGGGCAACGTACCTTCTCAGAGATTGATTGTCTAGACCTTAGTAACCATTCTCTAACATGTACTCAACTAGGGTCATTTTGACCTCCTTCGCTTCTACTTGCTTGCTGGTATGCCAACCTGGAAAGTCCCATGGGAGATACCATTGTACCCATTGCATTGTCTCACTAACTGCCCAAATTCAGCTTCTGTACCTTGGCTTGCTTGCATGGCTGAACAATCAAATATGTTGAGGACTTAAGAACACATCAGCCGAAAGAACAGAAAAACTTAACTCTCTGGTTGCCTCCCACTCCCTGATACGGAACTTGGCCTAATCAGGAGGCGTTCCCCTGATGTAAGATGAGAACTGAAACCACCCCAAGGATAGGCCAATGGCTCTGCCAATATAATCCACCCATACTCCTTATGTGTCCCTATGATCTTTCTGCTGATTGGCCCATGTCTTATATAAACGTCCATCTTCTTCAAAAAACAAGTTCCAGCTCTGACCAGGCTCCTTGGTGCGTCCCTGATTGTCTTCCTTCGTGAGGGCTGGCCTGGGCCTCCAGCCAGCTTCTACAGTTCTCAATCACACCTCCGCTGGGACATGTTTTTCCCCTAGCCTTCTCTGCTGGCTGGAAGAAGCTAAACCCAGGTCGGGGAAAACTAAAAACCCCAGCAACTCAAAAACAAAAAACAAAAAACAAAAGAAACAAAAACAAAACAAAACAAAACAAAAACCAAAATATAAACCCTTGAAAATAACTGCTGATGAACCATCTTGTCACACTGCATGATGCGTGCGGGTGGTGGTCCTCGATCAGCTTAATAAAGGCTTTGTTCTAGCTCAAATGTGACATGGCTTGGAGTTTTAATTCACATTCGCTGAGTACAACAGTTCCTGTTGATTCTGTTCCTCTAGAGAACCCTGAATGATATACCTCCAACTAGAAGGCAAGAGGGTAGGATTATAGTTTGTTTGTTTGTGTGTTTTAAAGCACATAATTTCTTACAAAAACCTCAAAGTGTATGGACACAAAAGTATTGAAAGTGAAAAGGTAAAAACTTTAATGTGTTAACACTAATCGATTGAAACCTGAATGGTGGCAACATTAACATCAGTTAAAACATATTTTGGAGCAAACAATATTATATGGAATAAGGAAACGCACTTCATCCTGTTAAAGTTATGAATTTAACAAGAGATTTGATGCTTATGTATCCAATTAGAGAGGCTAAAATACATGAAGCAAACATTGATAAAACCACAAGGTGCAAGAGAAAAATCCATAGTTATACTTGATGATTTCAATAATCTTTTACTAATAATTTTTAGAAATATATGGAGAAAATTAGTAATGGATACAAGACTTGAGCAACATTAATAACTAATTTGAACTAATAGATATTTAACTAATTTTAACAAATATATAATATGTTTCTTCCAATTACACCTGAAACATTTACCAAGATGGACAATTTTTTTGTGCCACAGCAAAGTATCTAATATGTGAAAAGTTTCAGTTCATTCAAAGTTCTTTTTCCAACCATAACCATAACCAAATTAGATTAGAAATCACTTACTGAAATATCCACTTACAGAAAATAACCAAATACTGGGAAACAAATTAACAAAGGACTATGGGCTCATGGGTCAATAAATCAATGAAAAAAGGAAAATCAGCAGTGTTTTGAATTGAAATACAATGAAAGCCAACATATAAAAATTCTGGATATCACTAAATTAACAATAATGAAAAAATATTAAGTTTATAGCTATAAATGCCCATTTTATAGAACAAAAAGGATCATTAACCAATGATCTCACCTTCCATTTAAGAGAAAAATTCCTCCAAAGAAATTTGTTGAGGTTAGGTTGGAAATTAAAAATACAGAAAACAGAAAAGTATTAGGTAAAATTGAGGAAACAAAAAGATAATTTATTTTCTTTAGGCTTTTTAAATTTGTTCTAGTTAGTTATACATGGCCATAGAAAGCACTTTGGTACATCATACATAAACAGTATAAATTTTTATTCTTCTGGTTGTATATGATGTAGAATCCTACCAGTGCAAGAGTCATATCTGTATATAAGGTAATAATGTCTTATTCATTCTACTATCCTTCCTACCTTATACCCCCTCCCCTCCCTTCACTCCCTTTACTTAATCCAAAGTAACTCTACTCTTCCCTAGCACCCCCTTGCTGTGAGTTACCATCCACATATCAGAAAAAATATTCAGCCTTTGGATTTTTAGGTAGGTTTGACTTAATTTGCTTAGCATGACATTCTCCAGTTTCATCCATTTACTGTCAAATAACATAATTTCATTCTTCTTTATGACTGAATAACATTTCATCATATATATGTGTATGTATGTGTGTGTGTGTGTGTGTGTGTGTGTATATATATATATATGTATGTTACATATATATACATATATCATGTTTTCTTTATCCATTCATCTGTTTAACAACACCTAGGTTGGTTCCATAGTTTAGCTATTGTGAAATGAGCTGCTATAAATATTAATGTGGCTTCCCCACTGTAATATGCTGATTTTAAGCCCTTTGGGTATACACCTAGGAGTGAGATAGCTGGGTCAAATAGTAGTTCCATTCCAAGTTTTCTGAGGAATCTCTATGCCGCTTTTCATAATGGAGGCACCAATTTGCATTCCCACCAGTGGTGTATGAATGTACCTTGTTTCCGACATCCTCACCAACATTTATTGTTGCCTGTAGTCTTGATAATTGTCATTCTGACTGGGTTGAGATGAACTCTTAGAGGAGTTTTGATTTGCATTTTTCTAATTGCTAGTGATATTGAACATTTTTTTTTACATACTTGTTTATCAATTGTATTTCTTCTTCTGTGAAGTGTCTGTTCAGTTCCTTAGACTATTTATTTATTTATTTATTTATTTATTTTGGTACTGGGGATTGAACTCAGGGGCACTCGACCACTGGGCCACATCCCCAGCCCTTTTTTGTATTTTATTAGAGACAGGGTCTCACTGAGTTTCTAAGCGCCTCACCATTGCTGAGGCTGGCCTTGAACTCATGATGCCTCAGCCTCCCAAGTGCTGGTGTTACAGGCGCACACCACAGTGCCTGGCTAGCCTATTTATTGATTGGGTTATTTGGTGGTAATGTGTGTTAAGTATTTTTAATCCATCACATTTATTGATTCTTGATTTTACTTCTAGCATTTTAAGAGTCTTGTTAAGGAAGTCAGATCCTAGGCTGACATGATAAAGATTTAGGCCTACTTTTTCTTCTATTAGGTGTAGGTTCTGTTCTGGAGCCAAAGTCTTTGATCTATTTTGAGTTGAGTTTTATGCAGGGTGAGAGTGTTGTGCCCAGTGAAATGTGAATTAGAACTCCAAGCCACATCACACTTGAGCTAGAACAAAGCCTTTATTAAGCTGATCAGGGGACACCACCCGCATGCATCATGCAGTTATTTTCAAGGGTTTATATTTGGTTGTTCAGCCATGCAAGCAAGCCAAGGTACAGAAGCTGAATTTGGGCAGTTAGTGAGACAATGCAATGGGTACAATGGTATCTCCCATGGGACTTTCCAGGTTGGCATACCAGCAAGCAAGTAGAAGCGAAGGGGGTCAAAATGACCCTAGTTGAGTACATGTTAGAGAATGGTTACTAAGGTCTAGACAATCAATCTCTGAGAAGGTACGTTGCCCAAGAAAAATGGAAAGCAAAGAGAACAATTTTACATTGTGTAAGAATTGCTCGCCAGGCGCGGTGGCGCACGCCTGTAATACCAGCACTTTGGGAGGCTGAGGCAGGAGGATCGCGAGTTCAAAGCCAGCCTCAGCAATAGTGAGGCACTTAGCAACTCAGTGAGACCCTGTCTCCAAATAAAATACAAAAAAAAAAAAAAAAAAAAAAAAAAGGGCTGGGGATATGGCCCAGTGGGTGAGTGCCCCTGAGTTCAATCCCTGGTACCACACAAAAAAAAAAAAAAAAAAAAAAAAAAAAAATGCTATTTTTGTGTTGCCAAGTATGTGATGCTAGGTAACGATTAATGGGTATAGAAGCAGGACTTTCCATGTTCTAGTATTTCTGAGATACAGAGCTATTTCTCGGAACTCCTAAGATGACTGCTGAAGGACAAGATGGAGTCCCTTTAGTTCTTTTATCACAGAAGTATGGTTATTAAAAGGGAATTTATTAGATTGGGTTACATGACCAGAAACCAATAGTCCACATGACTGTCTGCAGGCTGGAGAGTTAGAGGAACCAGTAGCTGTGCAGTCTAAGAAGCTCAAGCCTCAGAACAGAGGGATCAACAATCTGAAACCAAAGACTTCTGTAAACTCCCTAGAGAATTGAGGTAGCATCTGATGTCCTCAGGCAATTTTGGCAGCAATCAAGAACCTGTTAAAGGAGAATCAAGCTTGCATCTGCTGCTGCTTCTTTTTCTTTCCAACTTTTATTCCATCCAAGCCACCATCTTACTGGAAGGTGCTGCCCATGCTTAGGGAGCGTCTCCACTTCAGTTCACTATCCCACGTGCCAATCATTCCTAGACACAGCCTCGCTGACACACTCAGAAGCCTCTTAATGTTTGTTATCTCCTAATCCAATCAAGTCGACAAATCAAATTAACCATTACAGGAAAAATTCCAGTTATTTACTTTTGGTGTATTATTAATAAGATTATTTGAAATTGTCCATCATTCCCAATTTGTCATATGCCCCATCTATTATTTGTTTTCTTGGGTTTAGACATCAGGCAGATTATCTAGATTATCTCCTAGTTGTAGGCCAAATTATCTTTTACCCTTTTCTTTTTATTCTTGGTAATTTTTTATCAGATGTTAGATATTATAAATTTTAGTTCTCTTTTCCTTTTCTTTTTTTCTTTTTTTAAATTTTGTATATGTTTTCATTTT
The DNA here is from genome assembly GCA_025594165.1 of Tamias sibiricus. Classification (NCBI taxonomy): domain Eukaryota; kingdom Metazoa; phylum Chordata; class Mammalia; order Rodentia; family Sciuridae; genus Tamias; species Tamias sibiricus. The sequence goes on along the minus strand of CM046663.1, from coordinate 104,371,980 downwards.
CATTCTTATAAATATCTTAAACTTTCTTTTGGGATCTAGATAAGTTACCTGGAAGCAATTTGAATCTTTTGGATCTTGCTTTTAATATATGTACATAATCAAAGTTCATCAAAACACTGAGGCAAGAGTATTCTATGTATTATATATCATGCTATGAATTAAAATTTTTCTAGTCTGATTACAAAAGACGCCATTTTCTACCAAGGCAAATGCCAGGCAGTGTTACATCTAATATTTTTGTTTTTGTTTTGTGATTTTGTTTGCTTGTTTGGTGAACTCTTCTCCAGCATCAGGTAATTCTTTCACACACACACACACACACCCCCCACATACTGCTTAGTACTCAACTGAGTACTCAAGTATAGAACCTCTACAGATCTCGTGAGTTTTTTTGTATGTGTAGCTCTGTCCTCTTTGGTACTCTGTGCAGAAGTTAGCTACCCTGTTCTTGCTATATGCCTAACTCATCTCTTCAACTCAAGGAGTGTGTAGCCTCCCCTTGTGTTTGCCTCCATGTTCTGTCCCCTGGAAAATCTTTCAACACAATAGGCAGAGGCAATCATACATAATACCTGCTTTTTTTCTGTCTCTCAGGGATTGCTGTTTTACTGCCTGATGTCTAAAGCCGTGCAAACCATTGCTCTTATGTTTTGTTCTACTTTTTTGTCCTTTCAGGAAATAGGATAAATATGGACCTGTTACTTCATCTTGACAAGAAAAGGTATTTATTTATTTTAAAGAATGATAAACTGATTAAGATATTATAAAATATTCCCAAACAACTCTAATTATCTCATAATCACCAGAGTGGACATTCTAAGAAATAAATTCTGACTTTTAAGAACTAAAACCTAAAAAGTGATGACAAACTAGATTAAAGATTCTTCACTGATGTTATTTCTGGTGCATTTTGGTAATTTATTTCAAATTGATGCTCCTTTGAAATAGAATAAAGGATTCAATTTCTCCACTGACACATAGATAAAATGATTATGTAATTTGGGCCTAAAACTAATTTTTTAAAATTTATTCTAATCAGTTATCCATGACAGCAGAATGTTCTTCAACTCATTTTACACAAGTGGAACATAATTTTTCACTTTTCAGATTGTACACAAAGTAGAGTCACACCATTTGTGCAATCATACATGTACCTAGGGTAATGATGTCCATTTCATTCCATCATCTTTCTTACCCCCAGGACCTTCCTACCCCTCCCCTTTGCCCAATACAAACTTCCTCCACTCCTCCCATGCCCCTTCCTCATTATGTATCAGCATCCACTTATCAAAGAAAGCATTCAACCTTTGTTTCTTGGGGATTGGCTTATTTTGCTTAGCATAGTATTCTATGCTAACTCCATCTTGCAAATGCCATAATTTTATTCTATTTTAATGCTGAGTAATATTCTATTGTGTATATATACACCATGGTTTCTTTATCCATTTATCTATAGAAGGGCATCTAGGTTGGTTCCACAATTTAGCTATTATATATTGTGCTGCTATAAACTTGCTGCTTCACTGTAGTATACTGTTTTTAAGTCCTTTGGGTATAGATAGAAGAGTGGGATAGCAGGGTCAAATGGTGGTTCCATTCCAAGTTTTCTGAGAAATATCCATACTGCTTTCCATAATGGATGCACCAATTTGCAGTCCCAGCAGCAATGTATGAGCGTGCCTTTTCCTTGTTAACACTTATTGTTGCTTGTATTTTTGATAACTGCCATTCTGACTGGAATGAGATGAAATCTGAGAGTAGTTTTGATTTGAATTTCTCTAATTATTAGAGATATTGAACATTTTTTCATATATTTGTTGATTGATAGTATATCTCCTTCTAAGAAATATCTGTTCAGTTCTTTAGCAGACTTATTGATTGGGTTGTTTGATTTTTGGTGTTGAGGTTTTTGAGCTTATTATAAATCCTGGAGTTTAGTGCCCTATCTGATGTGCATGTGGTAAAAATTTGCTCCCATTCTGTAGGTTATTCTCTTCACCTCATTGATTTGGAAAAATAAGAGGCCTAGAATAGCCAAAGCAATCCTCACAAAGAATGAACCAGAAGGCATCACAATACCAGACCTTAAACTGTAGTACAAAGCAATAAAAACAAAAATGGCATGGTATTGGCACCAAAATAGACCATGTAGTTCAATTGTACAGAATAGAAGACACAGAGACAAACCCACTCACATATATACAGTTATCTCATACTAGACAAAGGTGCCAAAAACATACATTGGCATAAAGATAGCCTCTTCAACAAGTGGTGCTGGGAAAACTGTAAATCCATATGTGGCAAAATGAAATTAAATCCCCATCTCTCACCATGTAGAAAACTCAACTCAAAGTGGATCAAGGACCTAGGAATTAGACCACAGACTCTGTACCTAATAGAAGAAAAAGCAGGCCCAAATCTTCATCATGTCGGCTTAGGACCTGACTTCCTTAACCAGACTCCTAAAGTGCAAGAAATAAAATCAAGAATTAATAAATTGGATGGATTCAAACTAAAAAACTTCTTTTCAGTAGAAGAAACAATAAATGAGGTTGAGAGAAAGCCTAATTTTATTATTAATAGCTTGTAGTGTATTCAATTGATTTCACCTCAGATTTTTCCTTTGGCTGGAAAGGATGAGAATGAAAATTTGATCAAGAAGAACACTACTTCCAACAGTCCTTCCCACAGTTTAATGCTTGGGAAAGCTAAAAATAAAGGCATTTATAATCTTAAATTTGGCTTCAGACCTGGTGCTTGCACACTTGGATCAAGCAGAAGCTACTGTTCAACACAGGTTCAATGCGCGTTCTAAGTACATGGAAAGGTAATATACAAAATAACCACAGAAAGAAGGGCACATCTGAGACAATTCACCATGGAGATATGGAGTGAAGAATTCTCTCTCATACACGGGATGAGAGTTTGAGAACAGGGGAGGCAAGTTAGTAATATCAAGGCAGCAATAGTAAGCAACCAGATTTGATGGTGGAGCAAAACTTCCACCAGAAAAAGACTCACTTTAAATTTCTTTCTTGGGGAAGAAATCATGGGTAGGTCTCATTGCTTGTTTCCTTGTGAAATTCTCTTCCATGAGGGTGGGAACCATATCTGTTTTATTCAAAATCATTGCTAAACTGGATGTGGTAGTGCACGCTTGTAATCCCAGTGGCTCTGGAGGCTGAGGCAAGAAGATGGCAAGTTAAAAGCCAGCCTCAGCAACTTAAAGAGGCCCTGCCTTTAAATAAAATATGAAAAAGGGCTGGGCATATGACTCAGAGGTTAGGCACTCCTGGATTTAATCCTCAAAAATCATATTGCTAGTTTTTAGCACAGTGATTTTAGACTTGAAAATTTTATTGAATAAACGAATGGTTCATTAGGTGGATAATAAGTAAGGCTGTATAAATTCAACATGAGAATTAGAATATCAAACCTCCAAGAATAGGGATGGAATTTGGAAATCATTTTGGCTCAGTGATTTTCATTTTGCCAATATAGAATCTGAATATTAGGACAATTCAAGTTCTAGTTCTGCTTTGACAGTATTCTTGGAGTGTGAGTTTATGTTTGTGATATAATACAGATATTGAGATACAAATTTATCTAATTTCAAAATAATGATGTAATTTAATTATACTTGATTAATCTGACATTTAATTTCTACATGAAAAAGTGAAATTTTTGCTGACAAATAGAATAGATTCTGAGGAAAACACAATTTCCTCATAATCACATTTAAGCTTGTGCAGTTATAATCACTGGAATGATTGTAGTTACTTTTGGTTTCATAATTCAATTAGATTATAATGTTTAATTCTTCATAATCCTGATTAATTCTTCATAATCTTACTCATAAAAGACCACATTTTTAAAGCTTTTAACTATTTTTTAAACTTATTTTACATGAGTATAGGCTACCTAATTAAAACTAAAATCATTCACTTGGACATAAAAACTCCCAGGCACAAGTATTTCTCAGCAAACTTTAATTTCTTGCAACAAACTTCCTCATATGATAACACATGTATGAAGCTATTTTCTCATATAGAGTTAAGTACTCTGTGCCAGAACTCAGCAACTATGGCTTTTGAGGCATTTTTTTTTTTTTTTAATAAAGGCTTTTTAGCACACAGCCTAGCCCAATGATTTACTTATTTTCTGTAGGTACTTTTATGTTACAAAAGAGCTGAGGAATTATGACAGTCTATATGGTCAGCAAAGCTGAAAATATTTGTTATTGACACACTATAGAAAAATGTTTGCTGAACTCTACTTAATATGATGGGGAAAGAAGAAAAATCCAACTTCTCCTTGCAATGTTCAAGTTCTTAGATAAAATAAGGATAATTGCTTCTTAAATCAATTCAGTTTTTAGAGTTTAGTTTTTTTTTTTGTTTGTTTGTTTGTTTATTTTGGTTTATAGTGCTAAAGTGTTGCTGCCTAAAGTGATTGCCGCTTGGAGCAACAACGCCACGGGAATAAGTTCAGAGGTGGACTGGAAACAAACAGGCTCTTTATTCTGCAAGCTTCTCTCTCCGGATCCAACAACAACTCCAACACCATACACACTCCTACAACCACCACCACACCACACAAAATGGCACCGACCCGATGCACAATCCCCCGGGGCCAAGTCTCTCAAGATCATGCAAATGGCACTGACCCGATCCGCAATGTCCCGGGCCAAGTCTCGTGAGACCATGCAAATGGCACCGACCTGATCCACAAGGTCCCGGGCCAAGTCTCACGAGACCATGGAAGGTGGTAATGCTTATGGCTCACAGCTAACCGCAATCTTAGCTATCTCCTTAATTAGGGCTCCTGCATTTCCCCCCTTTTTGTTTTAAAAGAGGGGATGCTCTAGGACATCCATGTGCAACCAACTTTCTTACCTGTCATGGGATAATCAAGGCTGTGCCCTTGACTCCTGTCTTAGGTTGATATGTTGGCAACATGAGATTGTCCCGTGTGACTGTGCCTGTCTTAGGTTGTCCCCCTCTGTGGATCTTACCTGTCATTGGCTACCAGCCATCCAATCGAGCCCTTCAGGATAGACTGTGTATGATGACTAACAGCCGTCCAATTGTGAGGAGATGCTGCAGCTTTAAGGCGATAAGCCTTCTGCTGATGAGACAAGTTGCATAGCATATCAAATTCTTTAAACAAATCAGCTGCCCTGAGTTCTATCAAGTAACACACTGAGTTCTCTAGACAAATACCCGCAAGGCATTGTCCCGTAAAGTCCCAAACGATGAAAGATCAAAATGTCCACTTGTTATAACACGTTGATCTAGGAGGACCCATGCATGCAGAGAAGAGGCCACACTGCTGGTGAAGTTGTTTGATGCTTGAGCAGCAGGGATGTTTGCAGCAACCGCGATCCTTGCAGCTGTAGCAGCAGCCGTCTTTTTTATGTCTAGACAATGCCACCAGCAAATCTTCAGGGCCCACTACCTAGAAACTCAAGCATCAATTATTAAAGGAAAGGCAGTGCTATTCCAGCACTGAGTTAAGAGGCGAGTTGTCAAACTAAAAAATAGAATTATTAGATTAGAAAATTAAAGTTGATTTCTGCTCACACACATTGTTGCATGAGCTTTCACAAACATAAGCTGGCAAAATATCATATTCAGAACAAAACAAAGAAGTACTGAGGGTATTTACTGCATTAAAGATAGATTAAAGAAAAGCTAAAGGCTTTTCTGGCAAAATATCATATTCAGAACAAAACAAAGAAAGACTGAGGGTATTTACTGCATTAAAGATAGATTAAAGAAAAGCTAAAGGCACTTTGGAAAAATAATTTGTTAGCTGGAACCCTCGAGTCTCTGTAATCTTCCATGAAATTATCTTTTGAAATAACTCAAATTAATCAGCTATAAAACAAATAAACTTCATTACAAATAAACATTCCTATGTCAAAACACCAAAATATCAGGTTATACAGCATTAGTCATATTCTTCGCTAAAGAGAAATCCCTGGGACACCTATAAATCAAAATTGAAGGTACCTTCACTTATTAAATTATTTACCCAAATTGAATACTCTTAAACTTAAATGAATTAAAGTTATTTGGATCCATATATATATGAATATATATATATCCATATATATATGAAATATATATATATATATTTCATAAGTGCTTTGTTTTTTGTGATATCACACTGGACAGACATACAGACCTACAAATATATATTTGTGACATCACATTTACATGAAATTTAGACAAATGCACAGACATAAAGACATATATAAAAAGAGAAAAAAATACAATTGTGTGCACACTAAAGAGAGATCTCCTCATCCCGGCCTTGAGGAATGACACTTAAGTTGTGAAATATTTTGAAGGACTCTTTTAAGGGAATCATTCCATACCTTCATCTTGGACCTCGTGATGTTGTACTTTTTTTTTTATTATTATTAATCTTGATTCTTCAACAACTTCATTTTGATCCTTTTGATTTGGTACCTGCTTTATTAATCTAGATGGTATCCATATTGGAGAGGATTCGTGTTTTGGAAAAACACAAACAGATCCTCTCCCCAAAATTAATACTGGATCTGGACCCTTCCATGTACCTGAAAGAACATCCTTCCAGTAAACCAAAGGTTTATGTTGTTGGTGTGGATTCCAATGTCAGTCTCCAGCAGAATAACCACTAGAGTCTAAAGATAAAAATTTTAAGGTAAACAGGGCAACTGCCAATCTGTCCTTAGGACTTTTCCAATTTCCTTCTTTTTGTTTTAATAACATAATTTTCAGTGTGCGGTTTGCTCTTTCAATAATGCCCTGACCCTGAGGATTGTATGGGATGCCTGTTTTATGGGATATATATTAAATTTTGCGCAAAACTGTTTGAAAGATGAGGATGTATATGCAGGGCCATTATCTGTTTTAAGCATTTTGGGGATGCCCAATACAGCAAAAGCTTGCAAACAATGAGATGTAATATCTTTAACTTTTTCTCCAGAATGTAAGGAAGCAAAAATCATGCCTGAGTATGTATCTATTGTCACATGAATAAATCGCAATTTTCCAAAACTTGGCTCATGAGTAACATCCATCTGCCACAAATGATTGGGCATTAATCCTCTAGGGTTAACACCATAATGAGGATTGGGCAAATGTGTCATACAAGATTTACAATCTTTTACAATTGTTCTGGCTTGCTCCTTTGTGATTTTAAACCTACGCTGCAAGGTGGTGCTATTGACGTGAAACTGGGAGTGAAATAAAGAGGCTTGCCGGAGCGCTGAAAGTATAAAGATTGTTTGGGTAAGGTCATCAGCCTTTTGATTACCTTCATGGAGGGGACCAGGCAAGTTGGTACATGCTCTAATATGTCCTACAAATAGAGGTTCTTTTCTTGCCCACAAAAGATTTTGTATTTGATAAAACAATTTAAAGGCTGGAGTATGAGGTGCTATTGGTCCTGCTAGCTCTAATTTTGGGACGGCATGTACAATATAGTGGCTATCTGAAAAAATGTTCATGGGCTGCTCTCTAAAATTTTCCAGATCTCTTACCGCAGCTTCCAGTTCCACTAGTTGGGCTGATTTGAGTGCAGCTATGTAAGTCATATATTCTTTTTTAGTGACTACTGCAGCAGTACCATTTAAGACCCATCTGTGAATACATTTAATGCCTTATGAATAGGTTGATTTTTTATTACCTGTGGAAATATAATAGGATGATTGATACAAAAAGATAATATAGGAGACTTAGGAAGATGATTATCAAAATTTGCAGAAGTAGAGCATCTAGCTATATCTCAATCATTATCATTGAAACATAAATATTCAATCTTTGATGATGAATAGGGAGTAATAATAGTAGCAGGGTGAATGCCAAATATTTTAGTAGAAGTCTTAAGTCCTTAAAGAATAAGTTTAGCCACCATGGAGGTATAAGACTCAATTATACTTTAAGGAGAGACGGGCAAATGTATTCATAATAAAGGCCCTTATTGCCAGAATACTCCTGTGGGTGTATATTGTGAAGAAATAATAATCAATATCAGTGGTTGAGTTAAATCAAATCTATCACAATGAACTCCTTTGATGGCTTTTTCTACTAACTTTAATGCTTTCCTAGCATCAGGAGTCAATGTTCGTGGTGAAGATGGATCAGGGTCCCCGCAAAGGATGTCAAATAAAGGTTTTAGTTGGCCAGTAGTGAGGTTTAGTGTAGGGCAAAGCCAATTAATATCTCCTAACAATTTTTGAAAGTCATTGAGAGTGGCCAAATGCTCCTTATTAATTAATATTTTTTGAGGCCTAATAAAAGTGTCCATAATTTGGAATCCTAGATATAATATTGGATATCTAATTTGAACCTTTTCCTTAGCAATGTTTAGTCCATATCATTTCAAGTTTTCTGATAATCACTGAATATGGTGAATAAGACTTCTTGATTAGGATGAGCAAGCAAAACATCATCCATATAATGGAGGCACATAAGCTCTGGGTATTTATTTTTGATAGGCTGAATAACTTTATCTACATAGATTTGACACATAGTGGAGCTATTAGCCATTCCCTGTGGCAAAACTTTTCATTGATATCTCAGATCAGGGCCATTATTGTTAATAGAAGGAACTGAAAAAGCAAACCTGGGGGTATCCAGAGGGTGTAGAGGAATAGAAAAGTAACAATCCTTTATATCAAGAGTAATAAGATGGAAAGTTTTTGGAATGGCTACAGGATTAGGAAGTCCAGGTTGAGTAGGGCCCATGATTTGCATGGTTTTAGTAATTTCTCTAAGATCATGTAATAATTGCCATTTTCCTGATTTTTTTTCTTCATCAAAAATATGGGGAATTCCAGGGAGAGTTGGAAGGTTCTATATGTCTTGCTTCTAGTTGTTCCTGAACTAGTAGGTGGGCCGCTTGTAATTTCTCTTTAGGGGAAATAGGGGCCACTGAGGGACCCAAACTGGCTTATCAGAAAGCCATGGTATTTTCAAAATTATTTTCTCAGTAAAATAATATATTTTTCCTTTATGATAATGATTTCTTTTAGGGTTAAGATTACCCTGTACCTTTTGAAAATGATTTCTTATAAAGTTAAGATTACCCTGGACTTTTTGATAATGATTACTTTTAGCGTTAAGATTACCCTGTACTTTTTGATAATGATTTCTTTTAGGGTTAAGATTACCCTGTAGATTTTCACATTTAACATCTGCAGGCTTGGTTGCAAGGTGTATTCCCATTTGTTGCAAAATATCTCTTCCCCATAAAGTAACTGGTAGGTTAGGTAAAACATAGGGCTGAAATGTTCCTTTATGCCCTTCATCATCCTCCTATTTTAAAATTACCGCACTTTTCTCGGGGAGGTTACTATATCCCAAGCCTCTTAAACTGGTTGAAGCTTTTTGCAGAGGCCAGTGCTTGGACCATTGCTGTAGATTAATGATGGAAGAGTCAGCACCAGTATCTGTCAGTCCCTCCATCTCTATTCCTTGGATTTTTATTTTACACATAGGCCTCCTTGAACAATCTCGAACCCAGCAAGCCATGGGTCTTGAGTCAGTGGAACTAAATCCTCTATTGTTCCTTTTTTGAGGCAAACTCATTTTAAATGAATTATGTAAATTTTTAAGGAGAAGCAGCTGAGCAATTCTATCTCCTTGATTAACAGAACTTATATTTGGGGTGAGCTAAGCATTATTTTTATTTCCCCTTTGTAGTCTGAGTTTATTACACCTGAGGTCACTTGCAAACCTAATAAGCTTTTAGGCCTTCATCTGAGAATAAGTCCTACAGTCCCTGAGGGAAGAGGTCCCCTTACTCCTGTGGGAATCAGTTGAACCCCCATTTCAGGTGTTAACACTATTTGGGCAGTGGAACAGAGGTCTAATTTTGCATTTCCTCCTGTTCCTCTGGTGAGGGAGTGGAGGGGTAGTAGGGATTTTGTCAGGGAAGCATCTGAGTGGATGCTTGAGGATACTCCTCCTCGAATGCCTCGTATATTTGTGGGCCCCGGGGCATTGGGTCCCGTGCCCCATTTTTTGAATTCCTGGACAAATGATTTCCATAGATGTCTGTTGTCACCGGAAAAGGATTGCAGCCTGGAACGGCAGCGCCACGGGAAGGAGTCTGGAGACAGGATGGAGACGAAAATATTCTTTAATCTTACAAGAAACTACAATATATCTACACAATAGCGATAACCCTGTCTTTTCTCCCTCTGGTCTCTTCCCATGCGCCCGAGCAGCAATGGCGCTCGCTCGATCTGCTGAGTCACCGTTCAAATCTCTCGAGAGCCTCGACCAAGTCCCGCGAGATCCCGTGAGACTACGGAAAGCGGAAATGCCCAAAAATGTCTATGGCCCAATAGTCAATCGCAATCTTAGCTATCTCCGCAAACAGGGCTCCTGCATTTCCCCCTTTTGTTTTAAAAGAGGGGATGCTCTAGGACGTCTATGTGCAACCAACATTCTTACCCGTCATCGGATAATCAAGGCTGTGCCCTTGACTCCTGTCTTAGGTTGATATGTCGGCCACATGAGACTATCCCGTGCGACTGTGCCTGTCTTAGGTTGTCCCCTCTGGGGATCTTACCCGTCATTGGCTAACCAGCCATCCAATGGAGCCCTTTAGGATCGACTGTGTAAGTTGACTAACAGCCGTCCAATTGTGGGGAGATGCTGCGGCTTTAAGGCGACAAGCCTTTTGGTGACGAGCCAAATTGCATAGCATATCAAATTCTTTAAACAAATCAGCTGCCTTAAGTTCTATCAAGTAACACACTGAGTTCTCTAAACAAATACCCCCAAGGTACTGTCCCATGAAGTCCCAAACAATGAAAGATCAAAATGTCCACTTGTTATAACACGTAGATCTAGGAGGCCCCATGCATGCAGAGCAGAGGCCACACCGCTGGTGAGGTTGTTTGACATTTGAGCAGCAGGGATGCTTGCAGCGACCGCGATCCCTGCATCTGTAGCAGCAGCCGTCTTTTTTATGTCTAGACAATGCCACCGGCAAATCTTCAGGGCCCGCTCCCTAGAGACTCAAGCATCAATTATTAAAGGAAAGGCAGTGCTATTCCAGCACTGAGTCAAGAGGCGAGTTGTCAAACTAAAAAATAGAATTATTAGATTAGAAAATTAAAGTTGATTTCTGCTCACACACATTGCAGCCTGAGCTCCCACAAACATAAGCTGGCAAAACATCATGTTTAGAACAAAACAAAGAAAGACTGAGGGTATTTACTGTATTAAAGATAGATTAAAGAAAAACTAAAAGCACTTTGGAGAAATAATTTGTTAGCTGGAACTCTCGTGTTTCTGCATATACAGCAGTCCTTTACCTGTTGAAATAATTGAAATTAATCATTTATTAAACAAATGAAGTTAATAACAAATAAGCAACCTTATGTCAAAACACCAAAATATCAGGTTATACAGCCCTAGTCATATTTTTCGCTAAAGAGAATTCCCTGGGACACCTATAAAACAAAATTGAAGGTACCTTCACTTATTAAATTATTTACCCAATTTGAATACTCTTAAACTTAAATGAATTAGAGTTATTTGGATCCATATATATATATATATGTATATATATATATATATATATTCGCAAGCGCTTTTGTAGTCGCCTGAAGCGATGGCCGCTTGGAGCAAAGAAGCCGCGGGAAGAAGTTTTGAGACGAACTGGAAACAAACAGCTCTTTATTCTGGCAACTTTTCTCCCTGGCTCTAACTACACCCCGACACGCCGTCCACGCTCCTCTAACCTCCAAAAAATGGCGCAGACCTCCTCCGCAATCTCGCTCAAGTCCCTCGAGATCTCCGGCCAAGTCTCGCAAGATCCCGGGCCAAGTACGGAAGGCGCCAATGCCCAAACATGTCCAAAGCCAAAGCCCGTAGTCCACCGCAATTTAAGCCATCTCCCCAAACAGGGCTCCTGCATTTCCCCCTTTTTGTTTTAAAAGAGGTAATGCTCTAGGACGTCTATGTGCAACCAACATTCTTACCCGTCATCGGATAATCAAGGCTGTGCCCTTGACTCCTGTCTTAGGTTGATATGTCGGCCACATGAGACTGTCCCGTGCGACTGTGCCTGTCTTAGGTTGTCCCCCTCTGGGGATCTTACCCGTCATTGGCTAACCAGCCATCCAATGGAGCCCTTTAGGATCGACTGTGTATGATGACTAACAGCCGTCCAATTGTGAGGAGATGTTGCGGCTTTAAGGCAACAAGCCTTTTGGTGACGAGCCAAATTGTATAGCATATCAAATTGTTTAAACAAATTATTTGCCCTAAGTTTCATCAAGTAACACACTGAATTCTCTGGACAAATGTCCGCAAGTCATTGTCCCGTAAAGTCCCAAACAATGAAAGATCAAAATGTCCATTTGTTATAACACGTTGATGTAGGAGGTCCCATGCATGTAGAGCAGAGGCCACACTGTTGGTGAGGTTGTTTGATGCTTGAGCAGCAGGGATGCTTGTGGTGACCGCGTTCCCTGCAGCTATAGCAGCAACCGTCTTTTTTATATCTAGATAATGCCACCGGCAAATCTTCAGGGCCCGCTACCTAGAAACTCAAGCATCAATTATTAAAGGAAAGGCAGTGTTATTTCAGCACTGAGTGAAGAGTCGAGTTGTCAAACTAAAAAACAGAATTATTAGATTAGAAAATTAAAGTTGATTTCTGCTCATACACATTGTTGTTTGAGCTCACACAAACATAAGTTGTCAAAATATCATATTGAGAACAAAAGAAAGAAAGACTGAGGGTATTTACTGTATTAAAGATAGATTAAAGAAAAGCTAAAGGCACTTTGGAGAAATAATTTGTCAGCTGGAACCCTCAAGTCTCTGTATACACAGCAATTTTTTACCTGTTGAGATAATTGAAATTAATCAGCTATTAAACAAATGAAGTTAATAACAAATGAACAATCTTATGTCAAAACACCAAAATATTAGGTTATATAGCACTAGTCATATTGTTTGCTAAAGAGAAGTCCCAGGGATACCTATAATCAAAATTGAAAGTACCTTCATTTATAAAATTATTTACCTAAATTGAATACTCTCAACCTAAAATGAATTAAAGTTATTTGGATCCATATATATATATATATATATATATATATATATATATATATATTCTTTTTCATAAGCGCTTTGTTCTTTGTGACGTCACACTGGACAGACGAACAAACATACAAACATATATTTGTGACGTCACATTAACATGAAATGTAGACAAATGTACAGACATAAAGACATGTATAAAAAGAAAAAAAAATACAATTGTGTGCACACTAAAGAGAGATCTCCTCATCCCGGCCGGGAGGAATGACTCTTGAGTTGTGAAACATTTTGAAGGATACTTTTGAGGGAGTCATTCTGTATCTTCATCTTGGTCTTCTTGATTTTGTACCTTTTTTATTAATCTTGATTCCTCAACAACTACATCTTGATCATTTTGATGTGGTACCTGCTTTATTAATCTAGATGGTATCCATATTGGAGAGGATTCGTGTTTTGGAAAAACACAAACAGATCCTCTCCCCCAAATTAATACTGGATCTGGACCCTTCCATGTACCTGAAAGAACATCCTTCCAGTAAACCAAGGGTTTATGTTGTTGGTGTGGATTCCAATGTCTGTCTCCAGCAGAATAACCATTAGAGTCTAAAGTTAAAAAATTTAAGGTAAACAGGGCAACTGCCAATCTGTCTTTAGGACTTTTCCAATTTCCTTCTTTTTGTTTTAATAACATAATTTTCAGTGTGCGGTTTGCTCTTTCAATAATGCCCTGACCCTGAGGATTGTATGGGATGCCTGTTTTATGGGATATGTTGAATTTTGCGCAAAACTGTTTGAAAGATGAGGACGTATATGCGGGGCCATTATCTGTTTTAAGCATTTTGGGGATGCCCAATGCAGCAAAAGCTTGTAAACAATGAGATGTGACATCTTTAACTTTTTCTCCAGAATGTAAGGAAGCAAAAATCATGCTTGAACATGTATCTATGGTTACATGAATAAATCGCAATTTTCCAAAGCTTGGCTCATGAGTAACATCCATCTGCCACAAATGATTGGGCATTAATCCTCTAGGGTTAACACCAAAATGAGGATTGGGCAAATGTGTCATACAAGATTTACAATCTTTTACAATTGTTCTGGCTTGCTCTTTTGTGATTTTAAACCTACGTTGCAAGGTGGTGCTGTTGACGTGAAACTGGGAATGAAATAAAGTAGCTTGTTGTAGTGCTGAAAGTATAAATATTGTTTTTGTAAGTTCATCAGCCTTTTGATTACCTTCATGGAGGGGACCAGGCAAATTAGTATGTGCTCTAATATGGCCTACGAATAGAGGTTCTTTTCTTGCCCACAAAAGTTTTTGTATTTGATAAAACAATTTAAAAGCTGGAGTATGAGGTGCTATTGGTCCTGCTAACTCTAATTTTGGGACGGCTTGTACAATATAGTGGCTATCTGAAAAAATGTTTATGGGCTGGTCTCTAAAATTTTCCAGAGCTCTTACCACAGCTTCCAATTCCACTAGTTGAGCTGATTTGTGTGCAGTTATGTAAGTCATATTTTCTTTTGTAGTGACTATTGCAGCAGTACCATTTGAGGACCCATCTGTAAATACATTAAATGCCTTAGGAATAGGTTGATTTTTTATTACCTGTGGAAATATAATAGGATGATTAATACAAAAAGATAATATAGGAGACTTAGGAAGGTGATTATCAAAATTTGCAGAGGTAGAGCATCTAGCTATAGCCCAGTCATTATCGTTGAAGCATAAATATTCAATCTGTGATGATGAATAGGGAGTAATAATAGTAGCAGGGTGAATGCCAAATATTTTAGTAGAAGTTTTAAGTCCTTGAAGAATAAGTTTAGCCACCATGGAGGTATAAGATTCAATTATACTTTTAGGAGAGACGGGCAAATGTATCCATAATAAAGGCCCTTGTTGCCAAAATACTCCTGTGGGTGTATATTGTGAAGAAATAATAATCAACATCAGCGGTTGAGTTAAATCAAATCTGTCACAATGAGCTCCTTCAATGGCTTTTTCTACTAACTTTAAAGCTTTCCTAGCATCTGGAGTCAGTGTTCGCGGTGAGGATGGATCAGGGTCCCCTCGAAGGATATCAAATAAAGGTTTTAATTGGCCAGTAGTGAGGTTTAGTGTAGGGCGAAGCCAATTAATGTCACCCAGCAGTTTTTGGAAATCATTGAGGGTGGTTAAATGTTCTTTATTTATTAAAATTTTTTGGGGTCTAACAAAAGTATCCATGATTTTAAATCCTAAATATAATATGGGAGATCTAGTTTGAACTTTTTCTTCTGCTATATATAATCCGTATTTTTTTAAATTTTCTACCATGTCACTGAATATATTAAATAAGATTTTTTGATTAGGGTGGGCCAGTAAAATATCATCCATGTAATGTAGACACATGAGGTTTGGATAGTTATTTTTAATGGGTTGGATAGCCTTGTCCAAATATATTTGGCATATGGTGGGGCTATTAGCCATTCCCTGTGGTAAAACCTTCCATTGATATCTCTGATCAGGGCCATTATTGTTAATAGAAGGAACTGAAAAAGCAAACCTGGGGGCATCCAGAGGATGTAGGGGAATAGAAAAGAAGCAATCCTTTATATCAAGACTAATAACATGGAAACTTTTTGGAATAGCTACAGGATTCGGAAGTCCAGGTTGAGTAGGGCCCATGACTTGCATGGTTTTATTAATTTGTCTAAGATCATGTAATAATCGCCATTTTCCTGATTTTTTCTTGATCACAAATATGGGGGAATTCCAGGGAGAGGTGGAAGGTTCTATATGTCCTGCTTCTAATTGTTCCTGAACTAGTAGGTGGGCCGCTTGTAATTTCTCTTTAGATAGGGGCCACTGAGGGACCCACACTGGCTTATCAGAAAGCCATGGTATTTTTAAAATTATTTTCTCAGTGGCCCCGAAGAAAAATGTCTTTTTCCTATATGATAATGATTTCTTTTAGGGTTACGCTTACCCTGTACTTTTTGATAATGATTTCTTTCAGGGTTAAGACTACCCTGTATATTTTCACATTTAACACCTGCAGGTTTGGTTGCAAGGTGTACTCCCATTTGTTGTAAAATATCTCTTCCCCATAAAGTAACTGGTAGGTTAGGTAAAACATAAGGCTGAAACGTTCCTTTATGTCCTTCATCATCCTCCCATTTTAAAATTACTGCACTTTTTTCTGGGAGGTTATTATATCCCAAGCCTCTTAAACTGGTTGAAGCTTTTTGCAGAGGCCAGTGTTTGGGCCATTGTCGTAAATTAATGATGGAGGAATCAGCTCCAGTATCTATAAGTCCCTCCATTTCTATTCCTTGGATTCTTATTTTACACATAGGCCTCCTAGTACAGTCTCGAACCCAGCAAGCCATGGGACTCGAATCAGTGGAACAAAATCTTGTATTGTTCCCTTTTTGAGGCATACTCATTTTAAATGAATTATGTAAATTTGGAAGGAGAAGCAGCTGAGCAATTTTATCTCCTTGATTAACAGAACTTATACTTTGGGGTGAGCTAAGCATTATTTTTATTTCCCCTTTGTAGTCTGAGTTTATTACACCTGGGGTCACTTGCAAACCTAATAAGCTTTGAGGACTTCGCCCGATAATAAGTCCTACAGTCCCTGAGGGAAGAGGTCCCCTGACTCCTGTGGGAATCAGTTGAACCCCCATTTCAGGTGTTAACACTATTCGGGCGGTGGAACAGAGGTCTAATCCTGCATTTCTTCCTGTTCCTCTGGTGAGGGAGTGGATGGGTAATAGGGGTTGTGTCGGGGAAGCATCTGAATGGATGCTTGAGGATACTCCTCTTCCAATGCCTCGTACATTTGTGGGCCCCGGGGCATTGGGCCCCGTGCCCCGTTTTTTGAATTCCTGAACAAAGGATTTCCATGGATGTCAAATTTTGAATAACATTTATTGGCCCAATGATTTCCCTTTTTACACCTGGGGCAGCAACCTGGAGCACGGTATGAATTTGGTCTTATTTCTCTTTTGGGATTTTGCCTAGAATAGCCTGATTGATTATGATAATTTTTCCTGGAATATCCTGATTGATTATAGTGTCTAGGTTGAGTCCTTGTGAAATTCTGAGGGGCAGCATCTCTAACAGCTGCTGCAATCATATTCCCTGTGACAAAGGCATCATTTATATCTTTACATAGTTGTATATATATGGAAAGATCCTTTTTATTTCTCCATGGCCTGATGGCTTCCTGGCAATATTTATTAGCGTTTTCATATGCTAATTGAACAACTAATGGCATAACTTGATCAACGTCTCCAAAAACTCTACCTGCAGTTCTCAAAAGTCGATCAGCAAATTCAGCATATGGTTCATTAGGTCCTTGAATTACTTTGGACAAGCTACCTTGTAGATCCCCAGGTCCTTGTACAGTTTTCCATGCCTTTAAGGCAGCTGCGTTTATCTGAGCATATACTCCTGGGGTATAATATTTTTGAACCTGTACGTCTGCGAATGGCCCTTCTCCTGTGAGCATTTCTATATTATGGTCTCCAAACCCTGCATCTGCATTTATTTTAGCTGTTTCTATACAAAGTTCTTGAAATTGTGATCGCCAAACCAAGTATTGTCCCCCACTTAATGTTGCTTTACATAGACGTTTCCAGTCTGAGGGGGTTAAGCTAAAGGTGTTAAGGGACTCCAGTATACTCAACGTGAAAGGAGCTTGGGGTCCATATGTCATTACTGCCTCTTTGAGAATTTTTATTGTTTTGAAATCTACTGACTGGTGGCCCCTCTCTCCATTTTCATATTCAAATACTGGCAGTTCCCAACGTATCTGTGAGTTACCCTCAAGAGCACATAAGCGCTCAGAAAGACTTTTTATTTCTATTTCTAGGGTATGCAAACGCCTAGTGATACCCTTCATATTTTCTGTAATAGATTCCACCCATGGGGGAGTGGAGGACATAGGTTTCTCCACTTGATGGTCCCTTATCTTGGTCTTCCTTAATTTCCTTTTGTTCATTTTTTCAGAATCACTTTTACTTAATTCCTCCTCACTACTACTACTCTCATTGGTCCTAACTGACTCAGTAACATCCTGAGTCCCGGATTCAATTGAGAGCATGTATCCTTGAACTATCTCTAATAAATCTTGAATAGCTTTAGCAGCTCGGATCTTTGTCATTTTTGAGCCCTCACTGATACTATCCTTACTGGCCCTAACTGACTCAGCCGAGGCCAAGCTTTCATGATCACTTTCACTTTTTTCCAAATTCTCCTCACTAATAACTGACTCAGCTATATCAAAGAATCCATCAAGAGCCTTGTACACTTGGGTCTTAGTTATTTTTGAACCCATTTTAACCGCTCTGACTAGAGACTCCTGCGAGGTTCCTCAGTTCTTACCTGCCGTGTCGATTCCCCGTCCGGGCCACCACCTGTAGTCGCCTGAAGCGATGGCCGCTTGGAGCAAAGAAGCCGCGGGAAGAAGTTTTGAGACGAACTGGAAACAAACAGCTCTTTATTCTGGCAACTTTTCTCCCTGGCTCTAACTACACCCCGACACGCCGTCCACGCTCCTCTAACCTCCAAAAATGGCGCAGACCTCCTCCGCAATCTCGCTCAAGTCCCTCGAGATCTCCGGCCAAGTCTCGCAAGATCCCGGGCCAAGTACGGAAGGCGCCAATGCCCAAACATGTCCAAAGCCAAAGCCCGTAGTCCACCGCAATTTAAGCCATCTCCCCAAACAGGGCTCCTGCACGCTTTGTTATTTTTGATGTCACACTGGACAGACAGACGCACATACAAACATATATTTGTGACGTCACATTAACATGAAATTTAGACAAATACACAGACATAAACACATATGTATAAAAAAAAATACAATTGTGTGCACACTAAAGAGAGATCTCTTCGTCCCAGCTGGGAGGAATGACACTTAAGTTGTGATGTATTTTGAAGGACTCTTTTAAGGGAATCATTCCATATCTTCATCATGGTCCTCTTGATTTTGTACCTTTTTTATTAATCTTGATTCCTCAACAACTTCATCTTGATCCTTTTGATTTGGTACTTGCTTTATTAATCTAGATGGTATCCATATTGGAGAGGATTCATGCTTTGGAAAAACACAAACAGATCCTCTCCCCCAAATTAACACTGGATCTGGACCCTTCCATGTACCTGAAAGAACATCCTTCCAGTAAACCAAAGGTTTATGTTGTTGATGTGGGTTCCAATGTCTGTCTCCAGCAGAATAACCATCAGAGTCTAAAGTTAAAAAATTTAAGGTAAACAGGGCAACTGCCAATCTGTCCTTAGGATTTTTCCAGTTTCCTTCTTTCTGTTTTAACAACATAACTTTTAGTGTGCGGTTTGCTCTTTCAATAATGCCCTGACCCTGAGGATTGTATGGGATGCCTGTTTTATGGGATATGTTGAATTTTGCGCAAAACTCTTTGAAAGATGAGGACGTATATGCGGGGCCATTATCTGTTTTAAGCATTTTGGGGATGCCCAATGCAGCAAAAGCTTGTAAACAATGAGATGTGACATCTTTAACTTTTTCTCCAGAATGTAAGGAAGCAAAAATCATGCCTGAGCATGTATCTATGGTTACATGAATAAATCGCAATTTTCCAAAACTTGGCTCATGAGTAACATCCATCTGCCACAAATGATTGGGCATTAATCCTCTAGGGTTAACACCAAAATGAGGATTGGGCAAATGTGTCATACAAGATTTACAATCTTTTACAATTGTTCTGGCTTGCTCCTTTGTGATTTTAAACCTACGTTGCAAGGTGGTGCTGTTGACGTGAAACTGGGAATGAAATAAAGTAGCTTGTTGTAGCGCTGAAAGTATAAATATAGTTTTTGTAAGTTCATCAGCCTTTTGATTACTTTCATGGAGGGGGCCAGGCAAATTAGTATGTGCTCTAATATGGCCTATGAATAGAGGTTCTTTTCTTGCCCACAAAAGTTTTTGTATTTGATAAAACAATTTAAAGGCTGGAGTATGAGGTGCTATTGGTCCTGCTAACTCTAATTTTGGGACGGCTTGTACAATATAGTGGCTATCTGAAAAAATGTTTATGGGCTGGTCTCTAAAATGTTCCAGAGCTCTTACCACAGCTTCCAATTCCACAAGTTGAGCTGATTTGTGTGCAGTTATGTAAGTCATACTTTCCTTTGTAGTGACTACTGCAGCAGTACCATTTGAGGACCCATCTGTAAATACATTAAATGCCTTAGGAATAGGTTGATTTTTTATTACCTGTGGAAATATAATAGGATGATTAATACAAAAAGATAATATAGGAGACTTAGGAAGGTGATTATCAAAATTTGCAGAGGTAGAGCATCTAGCTATAGCCCAGTCATTATCGTTGAAGCATAAATATTCAATCTGTGACGATGAATAGGGAGTAATAATAGTAGCAGGGTGAATGCCAAATATTTTAGTAGAAGTTTTAAGTCCTTGAAGAATAAGTTTAGCCACCATGGAGGTATAAGACTCAATTATGCTTTTAGGAGAGACAGGCAAATGTATCCATAATAAAGGCCCTTGTTGCCAAAATACTCCTGTGGGTGTATATTGTGAAGAAATAATAATCAATATCAGCGGTTGAGTTAAATCAAATCTGTCACAATGAGCTTTTTCGATGGCTTTTTCTACTACCTTTAAAGCTTTCCTAGCATCAGGAGTCAATGTTCGTGGTGAGGATGGATCAGGGTCCCCTCGAAGGATATCAAATAAAGGTTTTAATTGGCCAGTAGTGAGGTTTAGTGTAGGGCGAAGCCAATTAATGTCTCCCAGTAGTTTTTGGAAATCATTGAGGGTGGTTAAATGTTCTTTATTTATTAAAATTTTTTTGGGTCTAACAAAAGTATCCATGATTTTAAATCCTAAATATAATATGGGAGATCTGGTTTGAACTTTTTCTTCTGCTATATATAATCCGTATTTTTTTAAATTTTCTACCACATCACTGAATATATTAAATAAGATTTTTTGATTAGGGTGGGCCAGTAAAATATCATCCATGTAATGTAGACACATGAGGTTTGGATATTTATTTTTAATGGATTGGATGGCCTTGTCCACATATATTTGGCATATGGTGGGGCTATTAGCCATTCCCTGTGGCAAAACCTTCCATTGATATCTCTGATCAGGGCCATTATTGTTAATAGAAGGAACTGAAAAGGCAAACCTGGGGGCATCCAGAGGATGTAGGGGAATAGAAAAGAAGCAATCCTTTATATCAAGACTAATAACATGGAAATTTTTTGGAATAGCTATAGGATTCCGAAGTCCAGGTTGAGTAGGGCCCATGACTTGCATGGTTTTATTAATTTGTCTAAGATCATGTAATAATCGCCATTTTCCTGATTTTTTCTTGATCACAAATATGGGGGAATTCCAGGGAGAGGTGGAAGGTTCTATATGTCCTGCTTCTAATTGTTCCTGAACTAGTAGGTGGGCCGCTTGTAATTTCTCTTTAGATAGGGGCCACTGAGGGACCCACACTGGCTTATCAGAAAGCCATGGTATTTTCAAAATTATTTTCTCAGTGGCCCCGAAGAAAAATGTCTTTTTCCTATATGATAATGATTTCTTTTAGGGTTAAGCTTACCCTGTACTTTTTGATGATTTCTTATAGGGTTAAGATTACTCTGTAGATTTTTACATTTAACACCTGCAGGTTTGGTTGCAAGGTGTACTCCCATTTGTTGTAAAATATCTCTTCCCCATAAAGTAACCGGTAGATTAGGTAAAACATAAGGCTGAAACGTGCCTTTATGTCCTTCATCATCCTCCCATTTTAAAATTACCGCACTTTTTTCTGGGAGGTTATTATATCCCAAGCCTCTTAAACTGGTTGAAGCTTTTTGCAGAGGCCAGTGTTTGGGCCATTGACGTAAATTAATGATGGAAGAATCAGCTCCAGTATCTATAAGACCCTCCATTTCTATTCCTTGGATTCTTATTTTACACATAGGCCTCCTTGTACAGTCCCGAACCCAGCAAACCATGGGTTTCGAATCAGTGGAACAAAATCCTCTATTGTTCCTATTTAGAGGCATATTCATTTTAAATGACTTATGTAAATTTGGAAGGAGGAGCAACTGAGCAATTCTATCTCCCTGATTAATAGAACTTATACTTTGGGGTGAGCTAAGCATTATTTTTATTTCCCCTTTATAGTCTGAGTTTATTACGCCTGGGGTCACTTGCAAACCTAATAAGCTCTCAGGACTTCGCCCAATAATAAGTCCTACAGTCCCTGAGGGAAGAGGTCCCCTGACTCCTGTGGGAATCAGTTGAACCCCCATTTCAGGTGTTAACACTATTCGGGCGGTGGAACAGAGGTCTAATCCTGCATTTCCTCCTGTTCCTCTGGCGAGGGAGTGGATGGGTAATAGGGATTGTGTCGGGGAAGCATCTGAGTGGATGCTTGAGGATACTCCTCCTCCAATGCCTCGTACATTTGTGGGCCCCGGGGCATTGGGCCCCTTGCCCCGTTTTTTGAATTCCTGAATAAAGGATTTCCATGGATGTCAAATTTTGAATAGCATTTATTGGCCCAATGATTTCCTTTCTTACACCTGGGGCAGCAACCTGGAGCACGGTATGAATTTGGTCTTATTTCTCTTTTAGGATTTTGCCTAGAATAGCCTGATTGATTATGATAATTTTGCCTAGAATATCCTGATTGGTTATAATGTCTATGTTGAGCTCTTGTAAAATTTTGAGGGGCAGCATCTCTCACAGCTGCTGCAATCATATTCCCTGTGACAAAGGCATCATTTATATCTTTACATAATTGTATATATATGGAAAGATCCTTTTTATTTTTCCATGGCCTGATGGCTTCCTGGCAATACTTATTAGCATTTTCGTACGCTAATTGGACAACTAATGGCATAACTTGATCAATGTCTCCAAAAACTCTACCTGCAGTTCTCAAAAGTCGATCAGCAAATTCAGCATATGGTTCATTAGGTCCTTGAATTACTTTGGACAAGCTACCTTGTAGATCCCCAGGTCCTTGTACAGTTTTCCATGCCTTTAAGGCAGCTGCGTTTATCTGAGCATATACTCCTGGGGTATAATATTTTTGATCCTGTACGTCTGCAAATTGCCCTTCTCCTGTGAGCATTTCTATATTATGGTCTCCAAACCCCGCATCTGCATTTCTTTTAGCTGTTTCTATACAAAGTTCTTGAAATTGCGATCGCCAAACCAAGTATTGTCCCCCACTTAATGTTGCTTTACATAGACGTTTCCAGTCTGAGGGGGTTAAGCTAAAGGTGTTAAGGGACTCCAGTATACTCAACGTGAAAGGAGCTTGGGGTCCATAAGTCATTACTGCCTCTTTGAGATTTTTTATTGTTTTGAAATCTACTGGCTGGTGGTCCCTCCGTCCATTTCCATATTCAAATACTGGCAGTTCCCAACGTATCTGTGAGTTACCCTCGAGAGCACATAAGCGCTCAGAAAGACTTTTTATTTCTGTTTCTAGGGTATGCAAACGCCTAGTGATACCCTTCATATTTTCTGTAATCGATTTCACCCATGGGGGAGTAGAGGACACAAGTTCCTCCACTTGATGATCCCTTATCTTGGTCTTCCTTAATTTCCTTTTGTTCATTTTCTCAAAATCACCTTTAGTTAATTCCTCCTCACTACTACTACTCTCATTGGTCCTAATTGACTCAGTAACATCCTGAGTCCCAGGTTCAATTGAGACCATGTATCCTTGAAGTATCTCTAATAAATCTTGAATAGCTTTAGCAGCTCGGATCTTTGTCATTTTGGGGACGCTTCTAATACTCTCCTTACTGGTCTTAGTTGACTCAGCGGAATCTACGCTTTCATGATCGCCTTCACTGTTTTCTAAATCCTCCTCGCTAACGACAGACTCATCTATATCAAAGAATTCATCAAGAGCCTCGTACACTTGGGTCTTAGATATTTTCGAACCCATTTTAACCGCTCTGACTAGAGACTCCTGCGAGGTTTCTCAGTTCTTACCTGCCGTGCTGAATTCCCCGTACGGGCCACCAACTGTTGTCGCCGGAAAAGGATTGCAGCCTGGAACGGCAGCGCCACGGGAAGGAGTCCGGAGACAGGATGGAGACGAAAATATTCTTTAATCTTACAAGAAACTACAATATATCTACACAATAGCGATAACCCTGTCTTTTCTCCCTCTGGTCTCTTCCCATGCGCCCGAGCAGCAATGGCGCTCGCTCGATCTGCTGAGTCACCGTTCAAATCTCTCGAGAGCCTCGACCAAGTCCCGCGAGATCCCGTGAGACTACGGAAAGCGGAAATGCCCAAAAATGTCTATGGCCCAATAGTCAATCGCAATCTTAGCTATCTCCGCAAACAGGGCTCCTGCAGATGTCAAATTTTGAATGGCATTTATTGGCCCAATGATTTCCCTCTTAACACCTGGGGCAGTGGCCTGGGACACGGTATGAGCTTGGTCTTATTTCTCTTTGGGGATTTTGCCCAGAATAGCCTGATTGATTATGATAATTTTGCCTGGAATATCCTGATTGATTATAATGTCTAGGTTGAGCCCTTGTGAAATTTTGAGGGGAAGCATCTCTCATTGAAGCTGCAATCACATTTCCTGTGACAAAGGCGTCATTTATATCTTTACATATTTGTATATATATGGAAAGATCCTTTTTATTTCTCCATGGCCTGATGGCTTCCTGGCAATATTTATTAGCATTTTCGTATGCTAATTGAACAACTAATGGCATAGCTTGATCAACGTCTCCAATCTACCTGTAGTTCTCAAAAGTCGATCAGCAAAGTCAGCATATGGCTCATTAGGTCCTTGAATCACTTTTGACAAGCTACCTTGTAGATCCCCAGGTCCTTGTAAAGTTTTCCATGCCTTTAAGGCAGCTGCATATATCTGAGCATATACACCTGGGACATAATATTTTTGAGACTGTGAGTCTGCGAACTGCCCCTCTCCTGTGAGCATTTCTACATTATGGTCTCCAAACGCTGCAGCTGCGTTTCTTTTAGCTGTTTCTATACAGAGTTCTTGAAATTGCGATCGCCAAACCAAGTATTGCCCCCCACTTAATGCTCCTTTACATAGACTTTTCCAGTCTGAGGGGGTTAAGTTAAAGATGTTAAGGGACTCCAGCACACTCAACGTGAAAGGAGCTTGGGGTCCATACATCATTACTGCCTCTTTGAGATTTTTTATTGTTTTGAAATCTACTGACTGGTGGACTCTCTGTCCATTTTCATTTTCAAATACTGGCAGTTCCCAATGTATCTGTGAGTTACCCTCGAGAGCACATAAGCACTCAGAAAGACTTTTTATTTCTGTTTCTAGGGTTTGCAAATGCCTAGTAATACCCTTCATATTTTCTATACTGGATTCCACCCATGGGGGAGTAGAGGACACAAGTCGTTCCTCTACTTGTTTTTCTTTTTTAATTTAATTTATTTTTGTTCTTTTTACTGGAGACTGTGTTCCCAGAATCACCTTTTGATTCCTCTTCAGTACTATCACTTTTACTGGTATCCTGAATTTCAGCTTCTAAGGAGAGTACGTATTCTTCAGCTAATTTCAATAAGTTTCTGATGGCTTTTGCAGCTCTTACTTTTGAATTGACACCACTACTCTTCTCACTGGTATTAACTGACTCAGAGGCTATGCTTTCTTGATCACTTTCCTCAATATCCACTGAGTCTGCAATTTCGAAAAACTCATCCATGGCTTTTATTATCTGACCTTTTGTTATTTTTGCTCCCATTTTCAGTTCTTACCTGCCGGCCGAATTCCTTGTACGGGCCACCACCTGTTGCTGCCTGAAGTGATTGCCTCTTGGAGCAACAACGCCACGGGAATAAGTTCAGAGGCGGACTGGAAACAAACAGGCTCTTTATTCTGTTAGTTTCTCTCTCTGACTCCAACAACAACTCCAACACCATACACACTCCTACAATCACCACCACACCACACAAAATGGCACCAACCCGATCCACAATCCCCCGGGCCAAGTCTTGTGAGACCATACAAATGGCGCAGACCTGATCCACATTGTCCCGGGCCAAGTCTCACGAGAACATGGAAGGTGGTAATGCTTATGGCTCACAGCTAACCGCAATTTTAGCTATCTCCTTAATTAGGGCTCCTGCAATACAGGTCAAACCCAGAGCCCTGAACATGCTGAGCATGCTCTAAGTGCTCTACCACTGAACTACATCCCCAGCCCTAGAAACTGAAAGCTCTAAAAGTGAAGAGTCAATGTAATCTTGGTATTATGCTTAGAATTGAATTTTCAAGCTAGCAGTTTACTCTTTACAGTGTATCATGAAGATTTAGGAGTTATAACTGTAACCCATTAAAATGGCTACATATTCTCTGTTTCCCTTTCCTTTCCTTTCATCTGAGAAGAAACATGATTGACTAGGTAACTAGACTGTGCAGACATGAATAGGTACATTTTCTGGACACAGGCTTTAGGACATGGCAGCTTCCACTTCTAGTCTTGGGATGTTGATTTTGGAGCTTTGACTCAAGAAAGATTTGGGAGAAAATTTAAATGACTTTTTTTTTTGGATACCAGGGACTGAACTCAGGAGCACTTGACCACTGAGTGTCATCCCCAGCCCTATTTTGTATTTTATTTAGACACAGGGTCTCACTGAGTTGCTTAGTGTCTCACTTTTTGTGAATCTGGCTTTGAACTCGCAATCCTCCTGTTTCAGCTTCTTAGCCACTGGGATTACAGATATGCGCCACTGTGCCCAGCTGAAAATGACTTTTAAGGCATGAAATTTTGGGGATGATTTTTCATGTAGTAATATGTAGCAGAATTATCTTTTATTTTTTAGCTAATTATTTTTGCTACAGCTCAAACTTGACACTAAATTCCTGAAGGGAGTTATCAAACTGTCAGTAGAGGCTCATGTTCTAAAATCCCACTGTTAGACCTTCCATCACCATCTCTGCCCTGAGGAAAGAGATTTATTCTTTTACATATTTGCATTCACAGATTTCTAATAAATGTTGGCTAGTTAGACTAACAGAATGATCCCTCCCAAACATGTAATATTGTCATTCTTTGACAAGTATATTCTTTGGTTAATATAATCTAATGATGATGAATATATAATATGCTTCTATGGTTATCATTGATTATATTAATTCAACTTCTCATTAATTTTCAGTTCTATACCCTTGGCTATATATTGATTCTCCATGTATGTCAACACATTCCAAGAGAATTTGGGGGAAAGTCTTGGCAATCATCCAGGTAATAAACATAAGAATATCTAGAAAACTACAATAAATTTTCCTTTTTTATTAAAGATGAATATTTTTATTTTTCATTATCCCTTTTGCTAATTTTATAATGATAGAAAGTATGTCTTATATATTATCTAGGATTTCAAACATTTGGAGGAGAATTTAAACCTGGATGAGAAAAACAGATACCCCCTAAATAAACTTAACACTGGGGAAGGTGTTAGGAAAGATATTTCAGGGTGGAGATGAAGAATGTCCCTCAAATACATAAGTTAGAATTTATTTCTTTTGAAAAATGGAAATACACTTAAATAGTGGTTAGGTTTGTATGGGCAGTGTTGGGATGCAAATATTCTTTGTAGTTGAAATGAAATATATCTGTATATATCAAACAGTTTCAATTCTACTAGCTTTAGAGTTGCAAGGTGTATTTTCAATAGCACCTGTTCCTGGGAATAGAGAGAACTCAAAGATTATTGTGCCCTGGTGAGTTAAAGATTCAGCAGTTTATCTCCCTAGACCTACTACTTCATCTTTTATTGTAATAATATCGTAATTATCTTCTCTATGAACTATCATAGAATTTTCATGGAATTTCCACTATGTTGGTCCAAGTTCCAATAATTATCACTTTAAACATCTCAAATGCCACATTTATAAGTCTCACCTATCACATTCTTTGCATATAACTAAAAGACAAATAATAACAAACATCCATTGACAGCTAAGTGAGATATCCCAGATCCTTCCTTTGGACAAGTGGAGAAAATAGATCAGCTCCAATGATCCCAAGTAAAATTCCTACTACTGTTCATAGAGATTTTAACAAAGAAGATCTGGTAAACTTGTATTAAAATATAGCCTTATCTTAAGGGAGAATTTTATATAGATGTATATAAAGGATAAGAATCATATGATTTACATTTGGAGTTTTTCTCATTTTTTATTCAAAGGCTTGCTACTTGTCAGGGGGAAAAAAACTTCTTATTCTTTATTAATGAACCAAAAAAAGCAATAATTCCTGACAAAAACACAAACAATTAGCGGCGCACGCCTGTAATCCCAGCACTTTGGGAGGCTGAGGCAGGAGGATCGCGAGTTCAAAGCCAGCCTCAGCAATGGCGAGGCAATTGGCAACTCAGTGAGACCCTGTCTCTAAATAAAATACAAAAAAGGGCTGAGGATGTGAGCCAGTGGTCGAGTGCCCCTGAGTTCAATCCCCGGTGCCAAAAAAAAAAAAAAAAAAACACAAACAATTAGAAAAACAGAAATAAGAGCCTGGCTTCATAGGCATTAGAGTAAAGGAAATTCATTCCCTACTTGTCGGATCACATAATTCAAGGTTGCTTTAATGATTCTGACCCTATCATTCTTGACCAAGACACAAAAATAGTAGTCCATTTTCTAACAGGTCACCTTGAATATTACTAAATTTTCTGAAAGAAATCCAAGAAGTCCCAATGAGATAAAAATAGTTTGCCTCCTGCCATATGTCATCATCTCTGACACTCACTTATCAAAAGATATGCAGGTATCTATCCTTAAGGAATGCTTATGATAATTGATTCATAAAGATCTAGAAGTTTCTTTTCCATCTCTTCTTATCTATTTGCCTTTGTTTTTATATAAGTATATTTTTTGAACTTGAAATTACTATGTTAAACCAAATTAGCCAGGCACAAAAATCCGTTGGTATGACTCGATTTATATTAAATGTCCAGAACAAGCCATTTCATACGGAAAGAAATAGAATGATCATTTTCAGGATTTAGAGAGTAACTACTAACAGGTATACAGTTTCTCTTTGCAGTGATAAAATGTACTACAATTACATAGTGATAATCACAGCTCTGTGAATATTTGTATAACTGTGGATCAACTGAGCAGCACTAAATTGTACACTTTAAAAGGTAAATGTTATAATGAATGAATTATGCTCAATTTTTAACGTACATAAAAAACAGTTTTAACCTTTTGTTATTCTAATAGTATTGGCTGATGCATTTTAAAATGTAGGAGATTATACTATATAAAATCAGAAGTAAAAATTAGAACATCCTTATTTTTTTCTTAGCCCAGGTAGCTAAAAGCTTATTTTCTCACACAGTTCTGGAGCTGGAAGTCCAATATCAATTTGTGAGCAGGTTTGGTTTCTCCTTCTTCTGAGGTCTCTGTCTTTGGCTTACAGCTGGCTGCCCTCTTGCTGTGTCCTCACATGGTATTTTCTCTGGGTGTATAGGCTGGTGTTTCCTATTCTTTTCTTTTTTTTTTTTTTCACTTTTTTATTATTTTTTATTCTAAGATGATATAAATGACAGCAGAATGCATTACATTTCAGATTACACATATAGAGCACTTTTTTTTTTTTTTTTTTTTTTTTTACAAATCTCTGGTTGTATGCAAAGTATATTCACACCATTCATGACTTCATACATTCACTTAGGGTAATGATATCCATCTCATTCTACCATCTTTTTTTTTCTTCACCCTTTTGCCCCCTCCCTTCCCCTCCCTCCCCATTGGCCATTCTAGTATTCCTCTAATCCTCCTATGCTCCCCATCCCAGCCTGACTGTGAATTGGCCTCCTTATATCAGAGAAAACATTTGGCATTTGGCTTTTGGGGATTGGCTAACTTCACTTAGCATTATATTCTTTAACTCCATCCATTTTCCTGCAAATGCCATGATTTTATTCTGTCTTATTGTTGAGTAATATTCCATTGTGTGTATATACCACATTTTCTTTATCCATTCATCTACTGAAGGGCATCTAGGTTGGTTCCACAGTTTAGCTATTGTGAATTGTGCTGCTATAAACATTGATGTGGCTGTGTCCCTGTAGTATGCTGTTTTCAGGTCTTTTGGGTAAAGACCAAGGAGTGGGATAGCTGGGTCATAAGGTGGTTCCATTCCAAGTTTTCCAAGGTATCTCCATACTACTTTCCATATTGACTGCACCATTTTGCAGTCCCACCAACAATGTATGAGTATGCCTTTTTCTCCACATCCTCTCCAACATTTATTGTTGTTTGTGTTCTTAATAGCTGCCATTCTGACTGGTGTGAGATGAAATCTTAGAGTGGTTTTGATTTGCATTTCTCTAATTGCCAGAGAGGTTGAGCATTTTTTCATGTATTTATTGATTGATTGTATATCTTCTTCTGAGAAGTGTCTGTTCAGTTCCTTAGCCCATTTATTGATTGGGTTATTTGTTTTTTTGGTGTTATGATTTTTGAGTTCTTTATATATTCTAGAGATTAGTGCTCTATCTGACGTGCATGTGGTAAAAATTTGTTCCCAATTAGTAGGCTCTCTGTTCACCTCACTGATTGTTTCTTTTGCTGAGAAGAAGCTTTGAAATTTGAGTCTATCCCATTTATTGATTCTTGGTATAAATTCTTGTGCTACAGGATTCTTATTAAGGAACTTGGGCCCTAATCCAACATGTTGGAGATTAGAGCTTACTTTTTCTTCTATTAGGTGTAGTGTCTCTGGTCTAATTCCTAGATCCTTGATCCACTTTGAGTTGAATTTTGTGCATGGTGAGAGATATAGGTTTAATTTCATTTTCTTCCATATGGATTTCCAGTTTTCCCAGCACCATTTGTTGAAGAGGCTATCTTTTCTCCAATGTACATTTTTTGGCGCCTTTGTCTAATATAAGATAACTGAAATTATATGTGTTAGTCTCTGTGTCCTCTATTCTGTACCATTGTTCTACTGGCCTATTTTGGTGCCAATACCATGCTGTTTTTGTTACTATTGCTCTGTAGTATAATTTAAGGTCTGGTATAGTGATGCCACCTTCTTCACTCCTCTTACTAAGGATTGCTTTAGCTATTCTGGGTCTCTTATTTTTCCAGATGAATTTCATGACTGCTTTTTCTATTTCTATGAGGAATGTCATTGGGATTTTGATTGGCATTGCATTAAATCTGTATAGTGCTTTTGGTAGTATGGTCATTTTGACAATATTAGTTCTGCCTATCCAAGAATAGGGTAGATCTTTCCATCTTCTAAGGTCTTCCACAATTTCTTTCTTTAGTGTTCTGTAGTTTTCATTGTAGAGGTCTTTCACATCTTTGGTTAAGTTGATTCCCAAGTTTTTTTTTTTTTTTTTTGATGCTATAGTAAACGGGGTAAGTTTTCCTCATTTCCCTTTCAGAGGATTTGTCACTGATACATAGAAATGCCTTAGATTTATGGGTGTTGATTTTGTATCCTGCTACTTTGCTGAATTCATTTATGAGTTCTAGAAGTTTTCTGGTGGAATTTTTTGGGTCTTCTAGGTATAAAATCATATCATCAACAAATAATGATAATTTGAGTTCTACTTTACCTATCTGTATCCCTTTAATTTCTTTCATCTATCTTATTGCTCTGGCCAGCATTTCAATTACTATGTTGAATAGAAGTGGTGAAAGAGGGCATCCCTGTCTTGTTCCAGTTTTTAAAGGGAATGCTTTCAGTGTTTCTCCATTTAGAATAATGTTGGCCTGGGGATTAGCATATATAGCTTTTACGATGTTGAGATATGTTCCAGTTATCCCTAGTTTTTCTAGTGTTTTGAGCATGAAGGGGTGCTGTATTCTGTCAAATGCTTTTTCTGCATCTATTGAGATAATCATATGGTTTTTATCTTTGAGTCTATTGACATGGTGAATTACATTTATTGTTTTCCGTATGTTGAACCATCCTTGCATCCCTGGAATGAAACCCACTTGATCGTGGTGTATTATATTTTTGATATGTTTCTGTATCCATTTTGCTAGAATTTTATTGAGAATATTTGCGTCTATGTTCATTAAAGATATGGGTCTGAAGTTTTCTTTTTTGGATGTGTCTTTGCCTGGTTTGGGGATCAGCGTGATGTTGGCCTCATAGAATGAGTTTGGAAGTACTCTGTCTTTTTCTATTTCCTGAAATAAATTGAAGAGTATTGGTATCAGTTCTTCTTTGATGGTC
The DNA here is from genome assembly GCA_025594165.1 of Tamias sibiricus. Taxonomy (NCBI): domain Eukaryota; kingdom Metazoa; phylum Chordata; class Mammalia; order Rodentia; family Sciuridae; genus Tamias; species Tamias sibiricus. Next base: position 104,339,679 of record CM046663.1, on the reverse strand, counting down.
TTGTAGAACTCAGCTGTGTATCCATCTGGTCCTGGGCTTTTCTTAGTTGGTTAGCTTCTGATGGCATCTTCTATTTCGTCGCTTGAAATTGGTCTGTTCAAATTTTGTATATCCTCCTGCTTAAGTTTGGGCACATCATACAACTCTAGAAATTTGTCGATGCCTTCGGTGTTTTGTATTTTGTTGGAGTACAGGTTTTCAAAATAATTTCAAATTATTTCCTATATTTCCGTAGTGTTTGTTGTGATATTTCCTTTTTCATCGCATATATTAGTAATTTGAGTTATCTCTCTCCTTCTCTTTGTTAGCCTGGACAAGGTTCTTTCAATTTTATTTATTTTTTCAAAGAACCAACTTTTTGTTTTGTTAATTTTTTCAATTGTTTCTTTGGTTTCAATTTCATTAATTTCAGCTCTGATTTTAATTATTTCCTGTCTTCTACCACTTTTGGTGTTGGATTGTTCTTCTTTTTCTAGAGCTTTGAGATGTAATTTTAAGTCATTTATTTGTTGACTTTGTCTTCTTTTGAGGAATGAACTCAGTGCAATGAACTTTCCTCTTAGTACTGCCTTCATAGTGTCCCAGAGATTTCGATATGTTGTGTCTGTGTTCTCATTCACCTCTAAGAATTTTTTAATCTCCTCTTTGATGTCATCTGCAACCCATTGTTCATTTAGTAGCATATTATTTAGTCTTCAGGTGTTGGAGTAGCTTTTATTTCTTATTTTATCATTGATTTCTAATTTCATTCCATTATGGTCGGATAGAATGGAGGGTAGAATCTCAACTTTTTTGTATTTGCTCAGAGCTGTTTTGTGGCCTAGTATATGGTCTATTTTAGAGAAGGTTCCATGTGCTGGTGAGAAGGTTCCATGTGCTGCTGAGATGGTGTTTCTTTGTGTGTCCTGATTTCCTCTTGTCAGAACACCAGTCAAATTGGATTAGGCCCTTAACAACATTATTTGAACTTACTCATCCCTTTACAAGCCCCATCTCTGAATACAGTACATTCTGAGGTGCTCGAGTTTGAGATTCCAACATATGGATATGGAAGGAACTCACTCCAACCTTTAACAATAAGTATACATATTTATTCATTTTCCAACACTCCATTGTAATAATATTTGTAATAGGTTAGATCACAAAGTAAAGCTTACTGATTTGTACTGCCAAATTATTTTTATACTTTTAGCATTCTTTGTCAACTATTATAAAATTTCAGTCTTCTCTCTTAACCTAGAGATTACTTCTCACAAGCTGCATTTGTCCTGTTTTATAGGACCAGACTATTTTTCTTTATATTAATGGCAATTTGTAAAATCAACTATTCACATTTCTTAATAATTATTTGTAAATTAATGTAAGGGGATCTCCAGATGTGTGGTCTCCAAAATTTTTTATGAAAAATATTTTCATTTGCATGAAAATTTTTCATTTGCATTTCATTTGCACTTTTCTTTTTAGATTGGGCAAGAGCCATTTTCTTTTTATTGTAATAACTGCCAATTTTCAATACTATTTGAAGAATTTAGTAATGTTTTTGGCTATAGGAGTTAATACCATGACTACACAACTACAGGTAGGCATTTTAAAACTTGAGCTTACCAAGTCCTTCTGCATGTTTCAGTGATATGTTCTTTGGTTTTAATTCTTTTGGATCTGAGGATATTATCTACATTTAGCTTTTAGGAAATTTGAAAATGGCTATTTAAATTAGCACTGAGATAATAAATTGAATTTTATTGACCAGATATCAGATTAGTAAATATCACATACCAAATGTGATATCAGATATATTTAACACAGCAAGGTATTATTGGAATATATATTATCACATAGCACTTAGTATATCAAATATTAGTGAAGGAGCCTAAAATGAATTCTTTCAAAAAATATGTATTATACATATTCATAGGAGAAATACAATGTAGGATATTTGTTTATGATGATTAAGATTAAAAAGATGAGAATTTTAATTTTATTTCAAATGTGTAAAATATCTGTAATAATTTAGAAATTTCAAATTCCTTTGGACTATAATATTTCTTCCATTTACAAGTCAGAATGTAGTAATTATAAAATTAAGTGAAATCATAGCATTTAATAGCCCAAACAAAATATATATTGCAAAGATTATACAATTTGATAATTTAGTATGCACATATCAGCTTTCACAATTTTTGTCAAGAAGCTAAATGCAGAAGTGTAATACATATTATACCTCAGAAAGATATTGCCTTGTGCTGTGCTTTATCAATTAAGTATATATAACCAATCACATTTAGCTAATGAACTGAATATGAAAAATTTTTAAGAGGGAAACAGGATGCTAAACTTAAGCAACATGGTATAAAATTTTATCCCAAGTGCATTCTAATATGATGCTATTAAAAGAAATTTTCTTTTTGTTTTATCACTCCTGGACCATTTTGGAACTGATGTATGATGCATAGTAAATCTATCCAATAATGTAAGCAAAGTTTAAAAAATAAAACAAAATGCTTAAAAGAAAAAAGGTTATTGAGGTATAAGTATGAAAGGAAAATAGCACAAAATGTCAATTGGATTTTGAGATTTGTATAAAAAGCTATCAACCAATGGGTGTCCATGCATACTTGCCATTTGTGCTCATATTGATTAATTGAAAGATAAATAATATGTAAGCATTTTAAATCTAGACAGAAAAATGCTGTTAATTTTATGCACGCTGAATTTTGTAAAGCTGTTTCTAACTATGCTAATCTTCCTGAAATTAAAAAGATAATAACTTTGTCTGGCCCAAATCTACCCTGTGATTTGATAAAGGATAATTAATGCTGTGATGAACTTGTCAGTCTTGAAATAAGAAACAGTGTGTGGGTGTGCTATGGCACTTCACTGAATGGTGAAGATGTTATTGCATGAAAAAGTGTAAAACCATTGAATGGGCTGCTGTTTTCTAAAATGCACTATCCAGGGATTCTCCCTATGAAGAATATTAAATGCCTATTTTGTATTGTTTTATAACACAACAAGTTAATCGTCTCATCAAAATATACATCCAGTACTTTCATTCTTTCTGTTTTTATCTTGGTCTTAATAAAAAGTGTATTTGCTAGGCTGAGTGGCACATGACTGTATTCCCCGTGGTTCAGGAAGCTGAAGCAGGAGGATTGTGAGTTCAAAGCCAGCCTCAGCAAAAGCAAGGTGTTAAGCAACTCAGTGAGACCCTGTCACTAAATAAAATACAAAATAGGGCTCTGGGATGTGGCTCAGGGGTTGAGTGCCCCTGAGTTAAATTCCCAGTACCCGAAAAATAAAATAATGGGAAAGAATAAAAAAAAAATCCCTGTTCAGAAAGTAAATGTATCAATAGGGTAGGGAGAACAAACAAAGTCAAACAAAAACCTAAGGAAAATGGAAGGGGTGTTAAGGTAGAAGGAAGAACTCTCCATTAGACAATTTTGTGCTGATACAACAAAATTCCACACAATGGATAATTTATTAAAAAAAGAAAAATAGTAGTTTAGTTGGGTCATGTTTTCTGAGGTTTGGAAAGTCCAAGATCAGAGGACTGCATCTGGAGAGGACCTTCTTGCTGGTCTTTTCATGGCAGAAAGTGGAATAGAAATGGGCAAGAGGAGGATATGGGAGAGGACAAGAGGATTGTGAATTTGTTTTTGTAACAAACCCCCTCTCACAATAATAAACAGACTCTCAGAAATAAAATTAATACATTTGTGAAGGCAGAGTCTTCATGACCTACTCACCTCTTAAAGCTTACCTCTTAGAACCACTGCATGTAGCAAATTAAGTTTTCAACACATTGATTTTTGGGGGACCCATTCATAGCAAACAACTATGGAAGAAGTGCAAGGGAAGACTGCTTGTATTTTTCCCTGTTTTATTCAAATTTTGGGTGATTAGATAGAGAAAACCTCTTTGCAATACACAGTCAAGGGTCCCTAAAAATAAATATGCCTTTGGTGGCCAAGAAGCTAATTATAGCTAATCTGTAAATGACAGACAATGAATGAATCAGTCAAAATTATATATTATTTCTGTAACTGATAAGTTAATGACCAATAGTAAAGGAAACAATCTAAAAAATAACAAAGTAATATAAATTCATATTAAACCATTTATTAATATCTGATTGTGATTTCCAAGGCACTAACTGAATATATAACTCATGATTTTATCAAAATTCATTATGCCATAATCTGAGAGATCTACTGTCTTTTAAAAATGAAGTCTACATTGTTGGTAAAGCTACTGTCTCTAACAAATGAGAAAAAGTTTATTTGCTGCTCACAACTTCAGAGGTCTCAATCTTTTTGTCTGGAGCACTTTATTCGCGTGTTTTTTCATGTTGTTTGTGTGTTTTCCTATCTAGCAGTATGGATCTAGTGCAGTACAAATTCTACCCTGCAGACCCATAGTGTCCCTGAAGGTTTCCAGCTCCTCACCTTTAATGGTGAGATCAATGTCAACACCACCCAGTATAAACAATATATATAGCCTTAATAGCTCCCAGTGAGGCATCTACTGCTTTCTCACATTAAGCCAAAATGATTAGTTCAATAACTATCTATAGTATAAACTGAAAATTTGCTATAATGATTTACAATTTCAAATGGTGGATGAGAGAACAGAAGTAGCGTAGTACATGATGTTTGTGAGAGAGGAAGAGAGAAGCTAAGTAACAAAAATTCACAGGAAGAATGGAAGAGGTGCCGACAGAGATTGGCTGTTAGTTGGAAAAAAAGTTGGAAAGAAAATAGACAAGTAAAAGGAATAATACAAATGGACAGAAAAAAATAAAGATCTAAAAATAAAACAAAAATGCAAATCACCTTTCATATATCATTGTCCTCCACACACTGATGCATAAAAAACACCATGATCCAAATATGGTAGAGATGTTAGTGAACAGAAAAATAAAATAAAATAAAACAGATCTCAGTGGAAAGTCAAACTGTCTTCGTCAGCATTCAAAAGTTTCTCAGCCCTGTCTCTGATGTTTTATGGGATCACTAGGCCCAGATCAGCCCTCAAAAACCCGTCACTATCCCACCAATCTCAGCTTCAGATACCTCAGGCTTAGCCACATTGCAGTATCAAGATCTCAATGCTGCTCCTACTTGCAGAGAAATACCAGGGATATGCTCATGCAAAGAAGCAACCCTGAAATGCAGCACTAAGACAGGGACCACCAGCATTACCAGCAGGAAGACCTCAGGTGCCTCCAAACCCCCAGGAACCCCCACACTGGATTTGCATGTCCTGGCCAGAGTCCCCAGACAGAGGCTCTTGTGGTGGTAAACCTGCTGGCACGCTGGCCCCAGTCCCTGGCTGGCGTCTCAAGATAGGTGCAGCTACATGCCACCAAACCTGGAGTCTCCCCACAGCAGACCTCTAGGTGGTGGTAGCGGAGGTATTGGCAGTGGTTAGTGGCAGCAGGCAGTGGGTTAGCAGCAGGCAGTGGGTTAGCAGCAGCAGTAGTGAAACAGTGTCTGCAGTGTTGGCTGCAGCATCGGCTGTGGGGGCAGTGTCACCAGGCAATCTCCGGGGGGCAGCAGTGGTGTCACAGACAACTATGTAGGGGGCAGTGGTGTCTGCAGTAGCAGCAACAGGTGGCTGCAGCTGCATAGGCAGTAGCACCTGGAAAGAAGACCTTCAGGTGGCCTCAGGGTGGCAGCAGTGGAGTCAGAGACAGCGGCATTGGCAGTAGTAGTGTAGGCGGCAGCTGATTGGAGAAGACACCTCTGAACATCAGCAGCAGCGACCTCAGAGATATCATCAGAGGTAGCTTCCAGTGTGTCCAGAGGAAAGACCTCTGGGCAACGCAGTGGCATCTGCCGAATACCCTGATTTTTATATGTGGAAGCTGAATTACTTTGGAGGATAAAGTGTTAATAGAGTCTGGATCTTATTTTTAGTGATTTACTTAAAAAAGAAATAAAAATAAATATTTTGCATTTAGGGCTCTCTGGGGAGATAAATAAGAAAATATCAATCAATCTAGGTGGTAGGTACATGCATATTCATCGCACTGTATGTTCAGATTTCTCTGAAAATTTTCAAAATTTTAAAGCATTTGTGAATGAAATAGAAGAGGACACAAAGAAATGAGAAAACATCCATGTTCATGGATCAGAAAAATTAATATTGTTAAAATGTATACTACCAAATCAATCTATATCAATGCAATTCCTATCAAAATACCAGTGACATTCCTCACAGAACCAGAAAAAAACAACCTTAAAGTTAATATGGCACTACAAAAACTCTGAATAAAAAATGCAATCTCTAGTAAATAGAACAAAGCTGGAGACATCACAACACCTGACTTCTAAAATAGCATGGCGTTTGACATAAATATACACACATAGAACAAGGTACAGAATGAAGGGCTTAGAAGTAAAATGATGTTTCTAAAGCCACATGCTAAAAACTTATATCACATGACTCACATGCTAAAAACTTATATCAGAAAAAGGACAGCCTTTTCAATAAATGATGCTTGGAAAACTGCATATCACATCCAGATAATTCAAAGTAGACTTCTATCTCTCACCATCTACAAAAAATCAACTAAAAATGTTTTAAAGACATTGCAATAAGACATAAAACTATAACTATAAGAAAACAGGAGAAAAGCTTCAGGACATTTAAATGGACAAGGATTTTTATTTATTTATTTATTATTTTTGGAGAAGACACCAAAACATAGAAAATGAAAATAGAAATAGAAAAATGGGATTTCATAAATTAGAAAAGTTTTGCACAGCAGAGGAAGTCATTAACAGAATAAATAGCCAAAAGAATGAGTCAATTTTCAGAAACTTACCCTATTTTGTGCAATTGAACAGTTAAAGGTGTTATAATTACAACTTTTTCATTAGACCTTTACTATTATAAGGAAACAATATTCTTTGTACCAATTCATAAATAAAAAAGAAACACATCACATTTATGTCATAGAAATCTGTCATGTGTGCATAATTCATTTCCTTTCAGAAATTGGAGTAATTTCTGGAGTATTTTTTTTCTTCCCCTAACTCATTCTACCTTGCATTTAAGTTAGGAAAGAATTAAATGAAAAGTTCTTTAAATCAGTTATCATGTCTACTCATGAGAATGTGATGTAATAGGAAGCCATTTGCTTTTAGAAAGTAATTTGGTGTTCCATATCCAGATTTTTTTATCTGTTGTTTTTAGATATGTATGACAATAGGGTGTATTTTGACATGTTATACACCCATGGAGCACAACTTATTCCAATTTTCATCCCATTATTGTCGTTGTACATGTTGTGGAGGTACACAGGTGGTGTATTCATATATGAGCCTAGGAAACTTATGTCTGATTCATTTTACTGTTTTTCCTATTCCCATCCCTCCTTAATCCCCCTTTGTCTATCCAATGGATTTTTTATACTTCCCTTCCTGCTCTTCCTTCTTTTGGGTTAGCAACCACGTATCAGAAAGAACATTCAGACTTTGTTTTTTTGGGACTGACTTATTTCACTTAGCATGATATTATCTAGTTTCATCCATTTACCAGCAAATGCCACAATTTCCTTCTTCTTCATGGCCAAGCAATATTCCATTGTGTATATATATGATGTTTTCTTTATCCATTCATCTGTTAACAGACACCTACATTGGTTCCACAGCTTGGCAATTGTAAATTGGGCTGCTATAAACTTTGAAGTGGCTGCATCACTGTAGTATGCTGATTTAAAGTCCTTTGGGTATAAGTCGATATCCAAATACCCAGTGGGATAACTAGGCCATATCCAGATATTTTTAAAAAGCTTACATACTATAATAGCAACTAAAAATGCAGTATTAACTTCTAAAAATATACTAATTTTACCCAAAAAAATCAAAATTCAATTTAATAGTGTAACATTTGCAGTATATCAGATACTTGGGAAACAACCAAAAAATTTAAATAGAGAAAAAAATCAGCTTATAGCCATTACATTTTAATATTTTGACTACTACAATGACCTTGTAGAACAATTTTATTGATTTAAAAAGGAAATGAATATAAAAATAGAATAGAAGAAGATTGTATAGTCCATAAGATTCTATTTCTCTCTCATATTCATGTGCAGAAAAAAATATGTTAAATATATTTATTTATATATATTTTAATATATATTCCTTTTTAAGAAAACAAATATTGTGCATGGAAGTGATATGGAACATTTATTGTACATTTCAAATTTACTTAAAAAATTTTTTACTCCTAAAATTGTGATTTCATTTAATCATTTCTTTTTTTATTTTTTATTTATTTTTTTTTAGTTATAGATGAACACAACAACTTTATTTTATGTGTTTATTTTTACATGGTGCCAGGAATCAAACCTGATTCCTCACACATGCTAGGCAAGTGCTCTACCACTGAGCCATAACCCCAGCCCTCATTTCATCATTTGTTGAAAGTGAAGTGCCTTGAAGAAACAGACTTCAAATTACTCTTTCAGAGAAAGTAAAAGCTTCACATGCAGAAGCAAGATTTTTACATCCTTACCTTCACATTGCATTTCTTTAAAGAAATAACAGACAACACACATAAAAAATGATCCCATCTAGAAATTGGCGGATCTTTCAATTACGGACACTATTGAAGGAAGAACAGAGCTCAGGGCAAAGAACTCACTAGCCTTTCCTTTCTTTGCTGTTATTTCTGTCTTGCTTTGAGTTCTGAGGTAATAAGATAGTAACTTCTAAACTATGTAAACCACAGGGTTCTTTGTGATTCACAATATAGTAGTGATCTTAAAAAAATAAAAGGGACTCATGGACAATGGGGATAAAATCAATACGTTATGTCAATGGATAAAGGCCTAAACTGAAATCTCTCAATTGAAAAGTACAAGATTCTATAAATGCTTTAGGAGTTCCTTTTAGTATAGTGTTGCCTAGATATTACAATTGATTTTCTAAAGAGGGCTTTTGAAGGCTTGATTATCTGGAATGTAATTCTTCAGTTTTCTCAAACTCATAATAAATTTCTTTTCCTCCTCTTTCCACTATAATTCTAACTTTCTGACTTCCAAGTGTACTCTCATTCCCTCCTTAAAAAGGGCTTGACCCACTTTGGATGAACAAATGATGTGAGAGAACAAACTAATCATCAAGCTGCAACTCGTGCTGTGCACAGCAGTCTCCAGATGCTTCACTCAGGCCACCAGGGGAGCAGGGACTGTTCTTTCTCAGGTGAGGTTCTTGCTTTCTTTTTCTATCTCTTTCATTTTTGGACCATTGTTGACAGGTGGGAAAAGTGGGGTCATAGGATATACAGAAGAGTATGATTAACTTGGAATGACTGTGTTCAAATAAACTGAAGAAATAATACACCTGCATTTGTACTCATGAAGTTCTCATGTACACAGGCTCAGTGTATGTATGAATGTATGTAAATATACATACTGTGTGCAGTTTTATATATATATATATATATATATATATATGTAAATATACACACTTTGTGCAGTTTGTAGATAGATAGACATATAGATATAGATATATCCTAGCAGTGGTGCTTTGTGCAGTTCAGTCTTTACCTAGAAGGCTTTTAAGCTTGGTTGGGTTCCTACCAGTGACTTTAGTGCATTGCAAGATTATGACCAGATGCACATGTAAAGATAATGTGGATTTATATTCTTGATTCTGCAAGGCAACTATATAAATTTTTCCCCTTAATTTTACTGACCTTAGCAACTTAGCATAAAACATAAAACATTTTAAACACTCAGATAACATGTTTGACATACACAGTGTGTAAGGCATTTTATAGATAAAAAATTATAATATATAATATATATTTTTATCCATGTATGCAACACATACATAAACATATTTCACAACATAATATTAGTAATTTCATTTTGAGTCATTGAATTCTATCAATATACATTTGTTCCCATCAATCCAGCTTACACAAAACTGAAATATATTTTCTGCTGCCTTTTGTAACAATTTCCTTGGTAGATTAATTCCATGACTCCTTCATATTTTTTATGAAACCCTAAAACTGCCAACTTCCTTTCTCCACAGTACCTATTCAAATGCACTACTTGAATACATTTTTTTTTAGGTGTACTTTCTTCCCTGAATCAACATGTGTTCCCTTATCTCTCATCACAATATGTATGCTCATATCTTATGCTATGTTATTTTGATCCAAAAGAATAGAAAATACTTTCTAAATGGCTGTCAGGTATTTTTATTTTACTTAGGACTAAAGTATATTGGGGAAATTGAATTAATATTAGATTAGGTAGAGGGGAATGAAGGGAGGGGAGGGAGGTGATGTGGGGATGGGAAAGATAGTGGAATGAAACACATATTATTATTGTGTGTATATATGTGACTATATGACCAATATGATTCTGTAACATGTATACTTCAAAAAATGAGATATTATATCCCATCTATGTATGATATATCATTGTGCATAAATGCATTCTACTATCATGTATAAGTAATTAAGACAAATAAAAAAATAAATCTCTGCCCAAGCCTGAAAACATTTCCACAAAGGCAAAAGAGGAAGAAAATTTTAATGAATAACCATTGAATCAGAATATGTTATGTATCACAGGCAATCGCTTAAGAGATACACAGAAAGATTCCTCACCCTTTTCTGTTGCCAAGCAGATGAAGTACAAAATAAACATGTTCTTAAGAGAGACAATATCTAACCTTCAAGTATGAACACTAGATACCATTACTCCTACATAGATCATCCTAAATTTATTTTATAATCAAGGTGACCAATCTGCATTAGATAATTGGATTTTTTAAAAATATAAACAAACTTATCTTTGTGATGCAGTAGTTTTTAAGCAAGGCACTGCTGAAGCTAGACTCTTACCATCCCACAGAAACTGGGATACAGGGGCACTCTTTCTTTTTTAAAATTTGTTCTAATTAGTTATACATGACAGTAGAATGCATTTTGACACATAATATATAAATGGAGTATAACTTCTCATTCTTCTGGTTGTACATGGAGTAGACTTACACTGGTCACATAATCATATGGCAAAGAGGGTAATAATATCTAATTCATTCCACTATACTTACCACCCCTAAACACCCTCCCTTCCCTTAACTCCCCTCTGTCTAATCCAAATTACTTCTATTCTTCCCTAGCCACCCCCCCCCCCCCCACACCACCACTTATTGTGAATTACCCTCTGCATATAAGAGAAAACATTAGACCTTTGGTTCTTTGGGATTGACTTATTTTACTTAGCATGACTTTCTCCAGCTCCATCCATTTACCAGCAAATGCCATAATTTCATTTCTCTTAATGGCTGAGAAATATCCTGTTGTGTATATATACCACACTTTCTTTATCCATTCATCTGTTGAAGGGCATAGTTTAGCTTTTGTGAATTGAGCTGCTATAAACATTGATGTGGTTGGGTCACTGCAGCATGCTGATTTTAAGTCCTTTGGGTATAAACTGAGGGGTGGGATAACTGGGTCAAATGGTGATTCCATTCCAAGTTTTCTGAGGAATCTCCATACTGCTTTCTAAAGTGGTTGCACCAATTTGCAGTCCCACCAACAATGTTTGAATGTACCTCTTTTCCCCACATCCTCACCATCACTTATTATTGCTCATAGTCTTGATAATTGCCATTCTGACTGGGTTGAGATGAAATCTCAGTGTAGTTTTGATTCACATTTCTCTAACTGCTAGAGATGTTGAACATTTTTTCATACATTTGTTGATTGATTGTATTTTTTCTTCTGTGAAGTGTCTGTTCAGTTACTTAGCCCATTTATTGATCAGGTTATTTGTTTTTCTGGTGTTAGGTTTTTGAGTTCTTTATATATAATGGAGATTAATGTTCTATCTGAGGTGCCTGTGGTAAAGATTTTCCCCCATTCTGTAAGCTCTCTGTTCATGTTCTTGATTGTTTCCTTTGCTGTGGAGAAGATTTTAGTTTCTTTCCATCCCATCCCATTTATTGATTAGTGATTTTACTTCTTGCATTTTAGAATTCTTGTTAAGAAAGTCAGTTCCTAAGCTGGCCTGGTGGAGATTTGGGCCTGCTTTTTCTTCTGTTAGGTCTCTGGTCTAATGCCTAGGTCTTTGATCCACTTTGAGTTGAGTTTCGTGCAGGATGAGAGATAGGGGACTAATTTTATTTTGCTACATATGGATTTCCAGTTTTCGCAGCACCAATTCTTGAAGAGGTTATCTTTTCTCTAATGTATGTTTTTGGCACCTTTATCTAGTATAAGATATTTGTATTTATGAGGGTTTGTCTCTGTGTCCTCCATTCTGTACCATTGGTCTGTATATCGGTTTTGGTGCCAATACAATGCCTTTGTTGTTACTATGACTCTGTATTATAACTTAAGTACTGGTACTGTAATGCCTCCTGCTTCCTGCTTCACGTTTTTTGTTTTTTTTTGGTTTTTTTTTTTTTTTTTTTGTTTTTTTGCTAAGGATTGCTTTGGCTTTTCTGGGTCTCTTATTTTTTCAAATGAGTTTCATGATTGCTTTTTTTTAGTTCTGTGAAGAATGTCATTGGGATTTTAATAGGAATTACATTAAATTGGTATAAATTTATTAGTCATATGGCCATTTTGACAATGCTAATTCTGTCTACCCAAAAACTTGGGAATTGTAAGCTGCCTGCTACCGAAAACCGGGAGGAAAAACTCTCGGAGGCAGAGTTAAGCTTTTACTACTTTTACTTCTACTTTCTTAGAGCTTAGAGAGGGAAAGAAAGATTTTTAGAGAGAAAGATTAAAGCGAGCTTTTCTTCTTGTCTTCTTAGCTTAGAGTCTTAGAGAGAAAGAAAGATAGAGCTTAGAGTTAGAGTCTTAGAGAGAAAGAAAGATAGAGCTTAGCTTAGAGTAAGATTAGAGCTTCTTTCTTCTCTCTTCTTTCTTTCTTCTTCTTCTGTCTTCTGTCTTCTGTCTTCCTCGGGAGCCTCGGCCTAACTCTGACCAGTCCTCTGGAGCCTCGGCCTAACTCTGGCCAGTCATTACTTCTTCTATCTGGTTTCTCTTCTGTCTTCTATCTGGTTTCTCTTCTGTAACCGCTCTGCCTACGTTCTGGCCGCTCTGATTCTTCTGACCGACCGAGTGACTGCCCGGCTGACTGAATTCTCCGTTCTCCTAACTCGGACCGCTTTCACCCGGATATATACCTTCAGGTTTGCGGGTGCCTACAGGTGCGTCACATACATATCAGGTGGAACTTATGGCTTCCAGCTAGCTACAACAGCCCTTCCTAATTAGGGCTCCTTCAGGGAATATGTCCATCTTCTAAGGTCTTCTTCAATTTCTTTTTTTAGTGTTCTGTAGTTTTCATTGTAGAGGTCTCTCGTCTCTTCTGTAAAATCAATTCCAAAATATTTTATTTTCTTTGAGGTTATTGTGAATGGGGTAGTTTTTCTAATTTCTTTTTCAGTGGATTCATCACTAATGTATATCCTGCTACTTTGCTGAATTCATTTATTAGTTTTAGAAGGTTTTTGGTGGAATTTTTTAGATCTTCTAAATATAAAATCATGTTGTTGATGAATAGGGATAGTTTGAGTTCTTCTTTTCATATTCATATCTCTTTAATTTTTTTCTAATTTCTTTTGCTAGAGTTTCAAGGATGATGTTGAATAAAAGTGGTGAAAGAGGACATCCTTTTCTTATTTCAATTTTTGGAGGTAATGCTTTCAATTTTTCTCCATTTAGAATGATGTTGGCCTTGGGTTTAGCATATGTATCTTTTACAATGTTGAGTTATGTTCCTTCCATCTCTAGGTTTTCTAGTGTTTTGAATATGAAAGTGTGCTGTATCTTGTCAAATGCTTTTTCTGCACCTATTGAGATGATCATATTATTCTTGTCTTTAAGTCTATTGATGTGATGAGTTACATTTACTGATTTCCCTATGTTGAAGCAAATTTGCATCCCTCAGATGAACCTCACTTGATTGTGGTGCACTATCTTTTTACTATGTTTTTGTATGTGATTTGCTAGAAGTTTATTGAAAATTTTTGTACCTATGTTACTAAGGGATATTGTTCTGGAGTTTTTATTCTTTGATGTGTCTTTGTCTAGTTTTGGCATTAGGGTGATACTAGCTTCAGAGAATGAGTCTGGAAGGCTTCCCTCCTTTTCTATATCATGTAATAATTTGAGGACTATTGGTGTTGAATCTTCTTGGAAGGTCTTGTAGAAAACTCAGCTGAGAATCCATCTGGTCCTGGGCTTTCATTAGTTGGTAGGCTTTAAATGGTGTCTTCAATGTTGTTGCTTAAAATTGACTTGCTTAAATCATGTACGTCCTCCTGATTCAGTGTGAGTAGGTCATATGTCTCTAGAAATTTGTCAATATCGTCAAGATTTTTTATTTTCTTGGAGTATGAATTTTCAAAATAGTTTCTGATTACCTTCTGCTTTTCAGTAGTGTCTATCATGATATTTCCTTTTTCATCACAAATTTTAGTAATTTGAGTTTTTGCTCTCTTTCTTTTCATTAACATGACTAAGGGTTTATCAATTTTATTTGTGTTTATCAATTTTATTTGTTTTTTTTTAAAGAACCAACATTTTGTTATTTGAATTTTTGAGATTGTTTCTTTTGTTTTAATTTCATTGATTTCAGCTCTGATTTTAATTATTTCCTGTTTTCTGCTTTGATTTGATTTGTTCCTCCTTTTCTAGGGCTTTGAGATGTAATATTAGTCATTTATTCATTGGATTTCTATTTTTATAATAAATGAGCTCGATGCAATAAAGTTTCCACTTAGCATTATCTTCATAATATCCCAGAGATTTTGATATGTTGTATCACTATTTTCATTTACCTCAAAGTATTTTTTTTATTTCATCACTTATTTCTTCCGTTGTCTATTCATCATTCAGTAGTGTATGTTTAATATCGAGGTATGAGAGTAGCTTCTATTTTTCATTCTGTCATTTCAATCCATTATAATCTGATAGAATGCAGGGTATTGTCTCAATTTGTTTGTGTATTTGCTAAGAGTTGCATTGTGTCCTAAGTATGGTCTATTTTAGAGAAGGATCTGTGTGCTACTGAGAAGAAAGTATATTCGCTCATTGATAGATGAAACATTCTATATATGTCTGTGTAGTCTAAATTATTGATTTATTATTTAGTTTTTTAGTTTCTTTGTTTTGTTTTTGTTTGGAGCATCTATCCAGTAGTGAATGAGGTATGTTAAAGTCATCCAGTATTATTGTGTTGTGGTCTATTTGACTCATGAAGTTGAGAAGGATTTGTTTGATGTATGTAAATGCTGCATTGTTTGGGGCATAAATATTTATAATTATTATGTCTTGTTGATGTAGAATTCCCTTAAGCAGAATGAAATGTCCTTTGTCCCTTCTGGTTAACTTTGGCTTGAAGTCCTCTTTATCTGATATGAAGATAGAAACCACTGCTTGTTTACTTGATCCATATGAGTCATGTGTTTTTTTCCCATCTTTTCACCTTTAGTTTGTGGATATCTTTGTGAGGTGAGTCTCCTGAAGACAGCATATTGTTGGGTCTTGTTTTTAATCCAACCTGCTAGTCTATTTCTTTTAATTGATGAATTTTTCTAGTAACATTCAAGGTTGTTACTGAGATATGGTTTGTATTCCCAGTCATTTTGGTTTATTTCTAGGTTTTAATTTGAACTAGATTCTCCTTTGATTGACTATTTTTTTTAGTGTAGTTCCTCAATTTGCTAGTTTTTACTTTTTTATTTTCCATTTCATCCTCATGGAATATTTTGTTCAAAATGTTCCATACTACAGTCCTTCTAGTTCTGAAGTTTTTTAACTTTTGTTGATTTATCATGGAAGATTTTTGTTTGGTCTCCAAATCTGAAGCTTAATTTTGCTGGATATAGAATTCTCATCCATTTTCTTTCAGAGCTTGGTGTATGTTATTCCAAGACCTCTTAACTTTGAGGGTCTGGGTTGAGAAATCATTTGAAATCCAAATTGGTTTTCCCCTGTACATAATGTGATATTTTTCTATTGTATCCTTTAAAATTCTATCCTAATTCTGTATGCAGGCATTTTCATTATAATGTGTCTTGGTGTGGGTCTGTTGTAATTTTGTACATTTGGGGTCGTATAAGCCTCCTGTATTTGATTTTCCATTTCTGTCTTTAGGTTTGGAAATTTTTCTGATATTAATTCATTGAAAAGATTGTGCACTCCTTTGATTTGTATCTCTGCATGTTTATCTATCCTGATAAATTTTAAATTTGGTCTTTTCAAGTTATTACACAGTTCTTGGAAGTTCTGTTCCATAGTTTCTTATCATCTTCTCTCCATGGTCAACTCTATTGTCAAGATTATATATTTTTCCTTCATTGCATGAGGTCTGTCTTCCAGGTGGTCTAATCTTTTGGTGATGCTTTCCATTGAATTTTTAAGTTGGTTTGTTAATTCCTTCATTTTGAGGATTTTTTCCCCCCAAAATCTCTGCCTTTTTATTGAAGTAATCTTTCATAATCTTTCACTTCCTGTATTTTCTCTATTTTTACTCCCTGTACCATCCCTTACTTTCCAGATGAGTTTAGCTATGCACAGTCTAACATTCTTCTCTGACATTTCTTTCACTGTGGTGTCAATGGGTTCTGTTATTGGAGTATTTTGGTTTGTTTGGGATGACTTCTTCCCTTGCTTTTTCATCTTGTTTGAGTATCTACTCATCTAACAGTATGAATCTAAAACAAAAGAGTTTCTACCCTGTGGATTTATAGTGTCCCTGAAGGTTTCCAATACCTCACATTTTCTGAATCTTGGGAGCTAATCCTGCTCCATAGGGATCTTCAGCACCTGCATAGAAGAGCAATCAGGGACTCCTAAGTATGGGAGAAAAGCCTAGAGCCAGGTGCAGGAATGGTGTTTCCTCACTAACTTTCTTAATGATTAAATTATGAAGTGATTGTTCTCAGGTCCTGGAGAAAGTGGCTTATTTACTTCTTAATGTATACACACACACACACACACACATACGTTAAATATATATATATATATAATGTATAATATAGAAAATTATATCAATATATATTAATTCATAGTAATCAATTATATGACATATTAATTATATAACTATTATAATTATTATCATATCATATATTACATTAAAATATAATATATTATGATTACATAAGCATAATAATTGATTATATTATATACATTTATTATATTAATATATAAACATAATATTATTGTGTTAATATTATATATATTTAAATTTTTTATTATCCTAATTTGTTATACATGTTTGCAGAGTACATTTCATTTCATATTACATATAAAGAGCACAATTTTTCAAGTTGCTGGTCTTATTTCAAGTATTTTTACAACAATTGTGTCTTCATACATGTATTTAGAGTAATCATGGATAACTCAGTCTGCCATTATTCCTATCCCATTTTCTCCTCCCCTCCCTCTCCCCTCTTTGTTCTATTTAAAGCTCTTTTATTCCTCTCATCCCCACTCTCTTGCCTTTATAAGTTAGTATCTTCATATCAAAGAGATCATTCAACCCAACCTTTGGTTTTTGGGGATTGGCTAATTTCACTTAGCATTATTTTCTCCGACTCCATCCATTTACCTGCAAATTCCATTATTTTATTCTCTTTTAGTGCTGAGTAGTGTTCCATTGTGTATATATACCAAAGTTTCCCTATCCATTCATCTGTTGATGGGCATCGGGGTTGGTTCCACCATCTAGCTATTGTGAATTGTGTAAATATTTCTCAAAAAAGGAAAAACAAATGGCCAAAAGATATATGAAAAAAAATGTTTGACATCTCTAGAAATTATGAAATGCAAATCAAAACTACACTGAGATTTTATCTCATCCACTCATAATGGAAACCACTAAAAATACCAGTAATAATTTCAGTCAAGGGTGTAGGAAGAAGATACACTTACATATTCTTGATGGGACTACAAATTTGTACAAACCACTTTAGGAAGTTTTATAGAATTCTCATAAAACTGGAAATGTAACCACCATATGACCCAGCTATTCAACTCATTTTTATTTATCCAAAAGAACTAAAATCAGTATATTATAGTGATACATGCATACAAATATTTATATCAGCACAATCCACTACAGCCAAGTTAAGAAATCAACCATAGTGCCCATCAATAGACAAATGGATAAAGAAAATGTGGCATATATACACAACAAAGTTCTTCTCAGCCATAAAGAAGAATGAAATGATATTTGCTGCTAAATGGAAGAACTGGAGAACATCATACTGAATCAAATAAGCCAGACCCAGAAAGTCAATGTTCAAATGTTTCTTTCATATGTGGAAGCCAGAGGAAAAAAGGAATAAGCAATGGAGACTGTGGAAATAGAAGGGGGGGGGGGGGGCAAAGTGTTGGGAGGAGGGCAAGGGAAAGGGAAAGAACTGGAAAATAAAGTTGACCAAATTATGCTATGTGCACATATAAATATATAACAATGCACTCTATATTCTATATGTAACTATACTGCAGCTATTTTAAAAATAAATCAAAAGAAAGAAGACCAATATAGTAGAGGAAATGGATCAGGGGGATGAAGAAGGGGAGGAGACAGGGGAGTAGCACTGATGATTGAAATGGAGAAAACTGTTATATGCATTTATGAATAGGTCAAAATGAACTCCATTATTATATATAATTGCAATGAACTAAATATAAAAATTTCAAAAAGAAATCTGGGGAAAAAGTTGTTTAGGAAAGCACTACATTTTGGTTTTGGCTTAAGTTTAAAGGAGTAGTCACAGAAGAGAAAGGAGTTTGCTAATATTAGAACTTTGAGTTCCAAAAGGTACAGTTGGAAGAGCTCTATTAGTGTTTTCTTGTGTGTGTGTGTGTGTGTGTGTGTGTGTGTGCATATGTGTACACAAGCACACCTATATGTATGTAATTTTAACTAAACTAATCCTTGGTATGTTGAATTTTGAAAAAGAAGTAGTAGAATATCTTTGGTGATTCTAAACGCCCTTCTAAAAATAGTGAGCAAATCATTAAAAAAAATTGCAATATAAATACATTGAGGTTTTAAAATAGGAAGTTAATTTCTTCTGTTATTTTGAAGATAATTTTTTATTTGCTGATTTGTATTTGACTCTGCATTGATAATGACTAATAATATGTGTGTAAGTTAACTCCTTTAGAATGTATCTATATTTCTCTTTGGGACAAGTGTAGATAATTTTAAGCCAAAGAAGTAATTTTTCTGTATTAGAAATTGAAATTATGATCTTTTGATGACATGGTAGCCCTGAAATGAGTGTGGACATGACTTCAATTCTTAAATTGAAATGATTGATAACAATTTAATAAATTTAATTTTAAGCAACATCTGCATTAAAACAAAACAGTGCGCGCTTGCACACACACACACACACACACACACACACATACACATACACACAATGTGCATGTATATGAAATGGTGAGAGTGTATTGGGAATTTAAATCCAAGGAAATTATATTAAATTTTGATGTTCCAGTGGCTTAGAGGTTTATAAAAACCTTATATAAAATTAATAGCTTTGAAATCAACTAACAGAAAAGACACAGCTTTAGGGCCATCCACAGGAGGAAATCAAATAGGAGAAATCAGCAGCAAGACACTAGAGGTAAATCATTTAAGGTAGAACTTACAGAAAAGGTGACAAGTTAGCTGTGAATATATTACTTTTTTCAGTCTATGTTAAATAGCTGTAGTGGACAGGATCTTCCAGGAGTATCTGAAAAAGTCATGGATGCATTGTTGAACTGGAAACCTTATCAACTAAGTTGTTTTAGTTAGCTATTTTGCTATGGTGACTAAAAGATCCACCAGTACAATTGTAGAGGAGGAAAAGTTTATTTGAGGGCTCATGGTTTCAGAGATCCTTAGTTCATAGAAGGCCGGTTCTATTTTGGGGGGCTCAAGGTGAGGCATAACATCATGATGAACGAGTGTAGCAGAGGGAAGAGTCTCACATGATGATCAGGAAGCAGACAGAGTGACTCCACTCAACAGACACAAATATATACTCCAAAGCTATGCCCCCACTGCTCCACCTCCTTCAGTTACCACTCAGATAATTCCATCTGGGGATTAATTCACTGATTGGGTTAAGGCTCTCATAGCCCAATCATTTCTTCTCTGAACTTTCTTGCATTGTCTCACATATGTGCTTTGGGGACACCTCACATCCAAACCATAACATAAGTGATATAGTGAGAGGTGCTTTTGTTGGAGGTATACTTCTTATGAGTCAGGAAGCAAAGAGTTGAGGAAGATGAATTGTTAGCATGAACAGAAGAAATATTCCCTCAAAGATAATGCCAGTGTTTGTTCCTCCATAGCATTACCACTACAGAATGATTTTATTAGCCCTCTAAGAGAGAAACTAAATCATGTTTAATTTATTTTACTTTTTAAAAAATGTGACAACTGTGCAAATTTAACATGAGAATCTATTGTTTCAGTATTTAGAAAAGTAAAATTCACCGAAGACATTTAGTATTTATGTTTTTTTTTTTTTTTTTTTTTTGAAAAATTTTACTCTTGTTTTGAAAAAGACACATGACAAGAAATTTTTTCATTTGGAATGGGATATGTTGATCACTTGACTATTTTTCCTGTGGAGCACAAATCTTAGTTAAAAAAAAAAAAAACTAATATGTTAAATAGGAACTTCAAAATACTGAAGTATTCTTTTTACCTAAAAAAACATAGCACATCATAATAATATTGTGAAAATCTAGCAAGTAACATCATTTTTAACCTTGAACAAGGAAATGCTCTTTCTTTCCCATCTGGAAAAAATTCAAGATATTTAATCTCAACACATTTATTCACCACTGTATTTGAGATTGTCTTTGAAATAAGGCAAGGATAAAAAATAGAAAATGTAAAGATTACAGAGTAAGAAGTAATAATGTTTTTATTATGAACACATGGAATAATTGGTTACATAGGAAATTGTAGAAAATCTACAAAGCAACTCTTTGACCTAATAAGTACATTTAGGAAGGTAAGAATAATGCAAGTTAAATGCACAAAATTCAAGTGTAATTTTTAATACTAACAGAAAGAAATTGGAGTATATATTTTAAAATTTTCCATTTATAATAGTGTCAAAATAAAAGTAACTAGAAATAATTTAAAACAATGAATGCATTCCCCTTACCCAAACAAGGAGAGGAATATACCATGTTCATAGATCAAAAGATTGAGTACTATTGAGATGTCAATTTCACCTCAATTTGAGCTAGAGTTTTGAAGCCATTCTGATCATAAACCTGGCAAGTGTTATTTCATTCTCTTCCCCAGAAGTTTATAGAATGATTCTAAGGTAAACATCAAAATAGAAAAAATAAATAAAGGAATCAGAACTATAAGCATATCAAGACAGTATGATACTGTTTTAAGAATTGATAAATCATTCAGTATAACAGAATAGAGAACCCAGAAATAGATCCAGATTTATATAATTATTTGATTCTTAGCAAAGGTGAAATAAATTCAATGAGCCATACTCATACTACCAAAACTGCTATACAAATTCAATGCATTTCTTCACAGAAATAGAAAAAGTAGCCATGAAATTCATTTGGAAAAATAGGAGACCCAGAACAGCCAAAGCAATACTCAAGAAGAAGAAGAAGAAGAAGAAGAAGAAGAAGAAGAAGAAGAAGAAGAAGAAGAAGAAGAATGACGATAATACATCACAATACTAGAACTCATATTATACTATAGAATTATAGTAACAAAAACAGCATAATACTGACACCAAAACAGGCATGAAGACCAATGGGACAGAAGGGACAGAGACAAATCCACATAAATACAGTTATCTCATATTAGACAACAGTGCCAAAAATATATGTTGTAGAAAAGTTTTTTTTAACAAATGGTGCTGGGAAAACTGGAAATCCATATGTAGTAGAATGAAATTTAACCCCTGTCTCTCACCCTGCACAACAGAAAGAAAAGAAACAGAAAGAAAAAAGCACAAAACTCAACTCAGGGAGTATCGAAAACCTAGTTATTAGACCAGAAAACCTGCATCTTCTAGGAGAAAATGTAGGCCCATTATTACAACATGTCAGCACAGGAACTGATTTCCTTAACAAGACTCTCAAGCACAAGAAGTAAAATAAAAAATCAATAAATGAATTGGCATCAAATTAAAAAGTTTCACAGCAAAGGAAATAATAAAGAACGTGAAGAGAGAGCTGACAAGAGTTGCAGAAAAATCTTTGCTACTTGCTCCTCAGAGTATTAATATCCAGGATATACAAAGAACCCAAAAAAACTTAACACACAAAAAAATCAAAAAGCCCAATTAATAAATGGGCAAAAGAATTGAACAGACACTTCTCCAATGAAGAAATACAAATGGCCAACAAATATATGAAAAAATTTTCAACATCTCTAGCAATTAGAAAATTGCAAATCAAAACTACACTGAGATTTCATCTCACTCCAGTTCAAATGGAAATTATCAATAATACAAGTAACAATAAATTCTGGTGAAGATGTGGAGAAAACGGTACACACACACATTGTTGGTGGGACTGCAAATTGAGCAACCACTCTGGAAAGCAGCATGCAGATTTTACAAAAAATCTAGGAATGAAACAACCATATGACCCAACAATCCTGCTCCCCAGTATATATCCAAAGAATTTAAAATCAGCATACTACAGTGATGCAGCCACATTAATGTTTATAGCAGCACAATTCAAAGCCAATATATGGAACTAACCTAAGTGCCCTTCATACATACACACAATGGAGTATTACCCAACCATAAAGATTTCATGGCATTTGCCAGAAAATTGATGGAACTGGAGACTATCATGCTAAGTGAAATAAGCAAGTCCCCAAAAGTTGAAGGTTAAATGTTTCCTCTGCTTTGTGGAAGCTAATCCAAAATAAAAGGTGAGATTAAAATAAAAAAAGAAGATTAGAAAATGAGTGGAATAGAAAAAGGGGACTGAAAGAAAGGGAGAAAGGATGGAATAGTGAAAGACAGTTGTTATGGTTTCGATGTGAGGTGTGCCTCATATGCTCATGTATGGGACAATGCAAGGGTCAGAGGAGAAATGATTGAGTTGTGAGAGTCTTAACCCAGTCAGTGGATTCATACCCTGATAGAGATTAACCAAGTGGTAACTGAAGTAATGGGGTGTCCGGGAGGAGGTCGGAATTGGGGACATGGCTTTGAGGTATATGTTTGTATCTGACAAGTGGAGAGCTCTCTCTGTGCTTCCTGATCACCATGGAGTTGCTTCCCTCTGCCACACAGCTTGAACCCCAAAGAATGGAGCCTGCTAGCTATGGGTAGAGACCTCTGAAATTGTGAGCCCGTGAATAAACCTTTTCTCTTCTACAATTTTGCTGGTCAGGTCCTTTAGTCACAGCAGCAAAAAGGCTGACTAAAACAACAGTGAAATGAATCTGACCTAAGTTTTCTATCCTATGTACATATATGAATATACCACAGATGATCTCACCATTATTTATACATACAAGACACTAATCTAAAAAAACAAAAACAAAAAACTTGTAAATAAATAGATTAGTAGAGTAGACAAGGAGAACAGGGGGTGAGAGTAATGGAGGAAAAGGAAATACCAGGAACTAAGTTAGAACAAATTATATTCTATGCTTGTATAATTATTTCAAAATGAATTATACTGTCAGGTATAATTTTAAAAGAAACAATAAAAAATAATTTGAAAAAAAGAAAAAAATGGACTTCAACTGGGATAGAAGAAGCTTTTTAACAAATGCTTAAACATGAAACATCTAGCTCAACCTCTACCTATTTTTTTCTGAATTGTTAATTCAACCTAAGTGCAACACTCTAAAACTATGTGCATTAAAAAAATATTTAACAACTTAGAAGTAGGTAATATTTCTCTAATATCTACTCAGCAAGACATCACTTGGAAAAAAAATAGGGAAGCCATGGACTGAGAGAAAGATTTGCAAAACATTTATATGAAAAAGAACTTGTGTCCAAGTTGTGATTTTTATAATTCAATAAGATAATGACAAAGCAAGATAATTTTAAAAGGTGGAAAAAAGTTTGATAAGAAGCCTTACATAAATTACTAATTACAGGGCTGGGGATATAGCTCATTTGCTAGAATCCTTGCCTTGCATACACAAGGCCCTGGATTCAATCCACAGCACCACAAAAAAATTTACTAATAATACACATAAAACAATATGCATTGTTATTAGTCAATAAAAAGAGTGATATGAAAGCCATAGTAAGATCCCACTGCATACATAAAAGTATGGCTAGATTAAAACTGAAAAGTCAAATGTTGGGGAGGATATGGTACAAGAGAAACTCTCTTATATCAAACATATGAATATACATAATATCATCTCTCTGCAAAAAAAGTTTTACTTTTAGAAAATAAAACATGCATCTAGCCTATGACAACAGTATCACTCCTAGATAATTATACAAGAGAAAACAGTCCATAAAAATGAATCTTATAAGAATGGTCACAGAATTTTTTTCATAACAGTTCCAGACTATAAACAGATGCTCATCAATAATATAAACTGTGGCATTTATTTCACCATTAAAATGATCAAATTGCTGTAAACAATGAGAGATGAAACTTAAAATGTCTTAAGATGTTCAAGAAATGTTAATAAAAGTACTTCATGCGAGGATATGAAGATTTCTGGATTGATAGTTGTGATCTGTTCCTTGATGTGGGTTTAACGGTGTATGCAAGGGCAAATGCCAGAATTTACTGTGATAAATTTAAAATTTATGAATTAAAAAGTATGTACATTTTCTATCAAGGAAAAGAAATTAACCAAAGGGTAATATTGAACTCATATTTGTAATATATATCCTGATGTATTTGGGTGGAAACTTTCTGATATCTGCCTCTTTCTTACAAATGTATTAGGATGGATGAAAGGCAATTGATACATAGATGGATATGTCATAAATTACCTTTGCATCTGGTTTGATTTTGTATGTGCTTACTATGAACATCTTTAAAAATTTTCATGTTACTTTAGAATTTTCATTATTAATTTATGTGGAATTATAGAGAGACAATGAAATCTCTATTTTATATCTAGAATATTAGAGCCAGAAGGGATAGTTTTTCTCCTCCAGGTTTATTTAGACATAAATGACAAAAAAGTGTATATTTAATTGTATAATGCCATGTTTTGAAATGTATATATAGAATGAAACTGTTACCATGATCAAGGTAATTAACATATTTATCATGGCACATGGTCACGAGCCATCTGTGGGCTGTGTGTGTGAGCTATGCACATTGGAGCTGTATGAGGGGACAGGCTTTGCACACTGATTGGGCTGTGCAATATAAGTGTGCCTTTCCTCATGATCTGCCTGTGATCCCACATAGCACCTGAGATGGGTGTGATTTGCCAAGATGTTAATCAATCTGCTGACCACAAGACATCAAAAAGTGAGACTCCACCTTTGAAACAATCCTTGCCTTATTTG
Organism: Tamias sibiricus; assembly: GCA_025594165.1. Lineage (NCBI taxonomy): Eukaryota > Metazoa > Chordata > Mammalia > Rodentia > Sciuridae > Tamias > Tamias sibiricus. Next base: position 104,314,150 of record CM046663.1, on the reverse strand, counting down.
GTAAAGAACATTCCATCAAATCCCCTCCATTAGTCCCTCCTATAAAAATAAAGAGATTCCATGTGCATGCTGTCTTTCCCAGCTGACCCTTAAGTTCGCAGAGCCCTCCTACCCTTAATCTGAGAAACTCATGTCCCTAGGTTGCGTGATTTCTTATCTTAATGTTGCAGCCAGCTCTTTTGAACCCAGCTCATCTTGTCAGCTTGAGCAGCTGGCGAGAGCACACAGTTAATTTTCTCTTTTAATTTTTAGTGATAATAATATATAAATGTCTGCTCTCTTAAAGAAATCCACTTCTAACCTTTTTTTCATAAATGAGAGATTAAAAATGCTTGACAATCAAATGACTCTGTTAAACTTAAAGGGATTCTAAAAAGTAGGCTGAATTGACAAGAATTGAATTCTAATACATTTTTCTAATTTATTTACTTTCCTTTTCAACTTTCATTTATTTTTTTCCTTCACCATTCTTATATAAAATATCAAATATCAACCCATATTTTCATTGTCACTTTTTGTAGAAACAATATAATCTTTGTACAATAATAATCTTTTTATGCAAAAAAAGCTAATTAGTGTATAATTAGTTCATTTAGCTGTATCATGGCAGTATTTCTAGACTAATACCACCAAATCCATCTAATATTTTGTAAAAATACTAATTTCATGGTTATTTTATAAATATCCCCATGTAGCCTCTTCATATAAACTCTTTTGTTGTTTGACATAATCTAGAGCTAATTATGGCACAGTTAATGGATTTTCTGAGTGATAAGAAACAAGAAAAGAGGTGACTAATTTCAATAGCTGACACTTTGCTTGATTAATGTGGATAATAAATGACACAGCGTGGGCAAAATTGTTAAGGCATTCTTAGTTCCTACTCCATTTAAGTACTAGTTGAAGAGGCCCATGGAACTGGACATGTATATTTCTCATTTATTCTTATAACAACAACAGCTTGTCAAGTACTTAGGACATAGTAGAGACTAATCATTTTTATTTAATTAATTAGCCACAGTGTATATTTGATACTGGGTTTATATTCAGGTGCTATTTAAGGAGAAATGTTTTGTTTGTTGTATACAAGTGCATTTCTGTAATGTTCATTTTTTATCTACTTTCTTCAATCATATTCTACCTGCCTACAGTTATCTCTCATTTAAATAAAGTCAGTGGATTAATCCATTGATTAGGTTATACTTCTCATAATAAAGTCATGTCACATCTGAACCTTTTTGCATTATCTAATGCACGAGCTTTTGGGGGACAACACATATCTAAACCATTACACTTGTTTATCTTTTTTGTTATGCTTCTTGCTTCTCAAGGTTGATATTTGTTATCTGGTATGTAAGATGTATCTATCAGTTTTATAGGGTAGGCTTCATGATAAAAAAAAAAGACTTTCTCCCAGTGATACAGCCTAAGGTCATCCTATGATGACTTTCAGTAGTCTTCAACCTCCATCTGCCTGGGTTCAAGACGGCCCTGTGTAGGAAGAGCCTGAATGGGGAAGGCTTAATGGGGGCTGGGCTTTTTCTGGGACAATTTATAGGTATGTAAACCTGCAGCTAGCTCCCCACACTGGACACACTGTGAATACTGGCAGATTTCCAGCAGAAATTATATCAGGTGCCCCTGACATGAGCATGGCTGCTGGGGGGCTCCTGTTTACTTTTTTTCCCTTTATGTCCAGGATTGAACTGAATGACAGGATGGTAGATGTTGTGTTCTCAGTTCCCATTGGTATAACACCATTGTGTATCACCATGCTCCTGGATGTCTCTGGCATATTCCCATGAACTTAGATGCTCTGCTTCAAACAAACACTCCTATGAAATAGCTTTTGCCCTTTCTTTTTTTTTCTTTTCTTTCTTTCTTCCTTCTTCTTCTTCTTTTTTGTGTGTGTGTTTGTGTGTGTGTGTGTTTGGAGGGAAGTGTGCCAATCACCTCTAATTAGCCATCTCACTGTCACCCTCTTGATTGTGTTTTACTCTATCAGATTTTATTTTTTATTTTATTTTATTTTATTTTATTATTATTATTATTTTTTGGTACCGGGTATTGAACTCAGGGGCACTCCACCACCGGGCCACATCCCCAGCCCTTTTTTGTATTTTTATTAGAGACAGGGTCTCACTGAGTTGCTAAGTGCCTCGCCATTGCTGAGGCTGGCTTTGAACTCACGATTCTCCTGCCTCAGCCTCCCAAAGTGCTGAGATTACAGGCGTGCGCCACTGCGCCCGGCTCTATCAGATTTTAGAGGAGCTAAAAATTCAACAGGTCTCTACTTTGCCATCTGCCTTTGTGATAATTCCCTACATTCTGTGCATATTGTTAAATAAACAGGAGGACACTGACCTAAGACTGTCTCTTTGCTTGGAGTTCCTGTGAAACAAACTCCGTCCTAACTAAGCATGCAAGCAAAAAAATATATATATAATTTAGGAGTACATCTTTTTGTACTGAATCAGCACATTTTAGCCAATCACAAACAAATGATATTTAAGCAATCACATGCAACCAACTGATCACTCCATGACCAAATCAAGTAAATGTCTATCAAATTATAAATCAGTTACAAATCAGGCTTTAGCCAATTAAGTGATTGGTTTTTGTTGCTTCTGCATTTAACTTATAAAAGCTCACTGCTTATGATTCTGGGTGATGTTTTCTGAACTTCTGCTGGTTCTGGGCGCTGCTGGATTCATAATCATTCTTTTATCAAACAAACTCTGTTAAATTTGTCTAAAATGTTTTGATCTTAAAAAGATGAGATAAAAAAGATAACTGTACAAATAGAGCATTCACGTCCCTCCATACATATGTGCACATAGCAGTTTTGCTGTGAAAGTACCCAATAGCTTCTCCAATGTAAAAATGGCACAGTTTAAAAAATAAAAATTAAACAGCTCTCTTTAATAGCACAGCAGAATTGCTAAAGCATATCATTTTCTTATTCTTTTGCTGTTTACAAAGATTACAATTATTTTGTCTAATCAAAAAAAATTGAATAGAGAAACATATAAAGAAAAAGTTTTGTTGCTCAGAATGACACCTCTCAAACTGGTTATATCATTTTATATGTGTTCTGTTATTTCTTCTATTATGCAAATATAAAATGCATCTAATATATTATAATATTTTGCATAAATGAATTATGTAAGCTCTTTCTCTTTCCTTTTTAAAAATCTGAAATCAACATTTCTATGTCATTATATGTTCTTGGCTACATATAAAATAGAGAAAGAGAGAGAAATAAAGACCATTCTCTAAGAGACTGGCAATCTTAGGGTATGGGACATGGCTTCTCATGTGTCAGATAATTTTGTCCCCCACGGAAAATTTTAGGTAGGGATATTCAGCTAAATCTCCTGCAATGCATAGAGTAATCTCCCCAAACCAAGAATTAAGTAGTTCAAAATTAATAGTGCCAAGATTGAACATTCCTGGTTTGGAAAAATAGGAGTGCATAGTAGAAAAAACTAACCAAGATCCTCTCCTCGTTAATCTTATCTAATATTGGTTAGGAGAGGCAACATATCACGTACAATTAGATATGTAATACAAAATCAAAAGTTATAGAAATAAAAGTACTATAGAAAAAAAAAAAGAACAGAAAATTTTAGAGTAAGCCTGGTTGGGGGAAAGAGAAGAGATTATCGGTAAAGTGACTTTAGTTTAGAGACCTTAAACCAAGGGAGGAAGGAAACTATATGTAAATCTGAGAATGAGGCACTTGAAGAAGAGGAACCCGCTGGAGGGAAAAAAGATGGTGGACAGCAGAGAAGCACGCTCGGGAGACTGGCAATAAAACAGTCTTATCGGGAAGATTGAACGTGTTCTTAGCAACGTTCCCGCAACTGGAAGGGAGCTGAGACATCTGCGCACATACAGACTGTGAAAATACAAGGAACTCCACACCGCTGACGCAGGGAGTCCAGTGCCAGCGACCCACAGGCCGAACCAGCTTTAACGGCGCAGCTGCTGTGGTAGCATTACAGTATGGGGAAGTGCAGACCACGGCAAAAAACAGCGCAGAATAAAAAGAGAGCCAGACGCGAGCAGCGGCCTCACAGACTTCTTTCACGTAAACTGCCGAACAGGACCTGCACACATCAGAGTGACACACAGGACCTGGATATGGCTGTTGGGACCGAGGAAAGCGCCGCCATTTTGGAGAAGGGCTGCGCTTGACCCCGACAAAGAAACGGAGAAAGAAAAACAGTTGCAGGCATCCAAGGAACGATCCAGAGCCCGGAAAACAGCAAACACCTGGTGAGACGTGCACAGGCAGCCCGAAGGAATGGGCCTGCCTGAGGCCAGTTCAGCAACCACAAGAACTATAACCCGGGGCGGGCGTGGGGAATGCAGGCCTTTTTGATGAACGCTTTCTTGGTGCTATTCACGTACTGACACCCCCCACCCTCCAGCCATTATTCCTCTGTGCCAATCTGCCGCTGGCCAAAGCTGCAGACTAGACTCTACTGTGACTTTGTGGGCGTGGTCCAAGTCAACTGGCTTAAACTCCGACTCTGTTTTTTGTTTTTTTGTTTGATTTTTGTTTGTTTGTTTGTTTGTTTTTTGTTTTTGTTTTTGTTCTGTTTGATAGTGGGATTATTTGTGTGTCTGTGTGCCTCTTTCCTTCCTTCTCACTTTAGTCTCTTCTGCCCTCATCTTATCTACTTACACCCTGTCATTGTGTACTCATCAGAGGTGAAAACAAGGTATATGCAGAAATTGGGACTTCTAGGCCTGGGGCAATTGAAATATACAGAAAAGCAGTGTTATATATAGTTTAATCTCTATTTTTCTTGACTCAGTTTCTCTCTCCTCTCTCTTACAATAATTCTTAATTCTTTGTTATCTCTCATTGTTCCTTTTTATTTTTTCTTTTCCATCTTTCTTTATCTTTCTTCTCTCAAAGGCTAAATAAGTTGGGTTTATATACAAATCGTCTTTCCTCTAAATCACCCACTCCATTCTCTTTTCTCTCCTGTCTGCTGATATTAAACCACTTCCATAGAATTCTACTGTTATACTTCCTAAGAAAGAACATCTCAGTAATCTCACTTGCTTCTTCCTAAAGATATCATCTCTGTATCCAATACTGAAACTGTAAACCCCAACGCAAGCATACAGAGTAAATTGGAAACAATATCTGGGTTAACTAAATCTGTACATTGTGATCAAACTGGGATTTGCTGTAAAGAAAGTGTTAGAGCTTAAATTGTAAGGTATTTATAAGGGGACCTGACAGCATCGTACCACAGGAGAAACATAAGGCTATAAGGTGAAATTGAAATAGGCAAGGTCCTACAGTGCTAGGAGAATAGACACACAAGCATTATGAAGAAGCAAGGGAAGAAAGTGGCTGAAAGCAACCAACAGGCCCCCTCAATTGATTCCATGGCAAGCACAGTTGGTCAAATGCCAGAGATGGAATTTAGAAATTACATATTCCAAATGTTTATGGATCTTAAGATTGAAATAAAAAAGGAGATGAGAGAGCAAGTAGAGGTGGCAAAAGAGCATTTTGACAAAGAACTCCAAAAACAAATACAAGAAGCAAAAGATTACTTCAATAGGGAGATAGAGATTCTAAAGAAAAACCAAACGGAAATTCTGGAAATGAAAGAAGAAATAAACCAAACTAAATGCTCAATTGAAAACATCACCAACAGATTAGATCACCTGGAAGAAAGGACCTCAGATAATGAAGACAAAATATTTATCCTGGAGAAAAATCTAGAGGACATGGCAAAAGAAGTAAGAAAACAAGAACAGAGCATTCAGGAATTATGGGACAGCATAAAAAGACCAAACCTAAGAGTGATTGGTGTTGAAGAAGGTGCAGAGTTTCAAACCAAAGGAATGAGTAATTTATTCAATGAAATAATAGCAGAAAATTTTCCACACATGAGGAACAAATGGCAAAACCAAGTTCAAGAGGCTTACCGAACACCAAACGTACAAAACCACAACAGACCCACACCAAGGCACATTATAATGAAATTGCCTAATATACTAGGCAAGGAGAGAATACTAAAAGCCACAAGAGAAAGGAAGCAGATTACATATAGGGGGAAACCGATCAGATTATGCTCAGATTTTTCAACCCAGACCTTAAAAGCTAGAAGATCCTGGAATAGCATATTTCAAGCTCTGAAAGAAAAGGGTTGTCAACCAAGAATCTTATATCCAGCAAAATTGAGCTTTAGATTCAAAGATGAAATAAAAACCTTCCATGACAAACAAAAGTTAAAAGATTTCACAACTCGAAAGCCAGCACTTCTGAACATCTTGGGCAAATTTTTCCACGAAGAAGAAGAGAAAAATAACACTGAAAACCAACAAAGGGAGATAGTAAACTAAAGAAATTACCAACCAGAGGAGAACCCAAATCAAGCTAATTACCATAATACATTTAAAAATGGATGGAAATAAGAATCACATCTCAATAATAACCTTGAATGTTAATGGTCTAAACTCACCATTTAAAAGACACAGATTGTCAGATTGGATTAAAAGAAACAACCCAACAATTTGTTGCCTACAAGAAACACACCTCATAGAAAAAGACATCAAGCGATTGAAGGTGAAAGGCTGGGAAAAGTCTTATCACGCACATGGGCTGCGGAAGCAGGCAGGGGTTTCCATTCTCATATCAAATAAAGTAGACTTCAGGCCAAAGCTAATCAAAAGAGATAAAGATGGATATTTCTTACTACTTAAGGGAACCATTCATCAACAAGATATAACAATTATAAATCTATATGCCCAAACAATGGAGCACCTACATTCATCAAACAAACCCTTCTCAAGTTCAAGAGTAAAATAGACCACAACACAGTTATTCTAGGGGACTTCAACACACCTCTCTCACCAATGGATAGGTCATCCAAACAAAAGCTAAATAAAGAAACATTAGGCCTCATTAAAACAATTAATAACTTAGACCTAACGGTCATATATAGAATATTTCATCCCTCAGTAAGTGAATACACTTTCTTCTCAGCAGCACATGGCTCCTTCTCCAAAATTGACCATATATTATGTCACAAGGCAACGCTCAGCAAATATAAAAAAATAGAAATCCTACCTTGCATTCCATCAGACCATAATGGGATGAAATTGGAAATCAATGATAATACAAGAAATAAAAAAAAAACTACTCCAACAGCTGGAAGCTAAACAACATGCTACTGAATGAACAAGGGGTTGAAGAAGACATCAAGGAGGAGATTAAAAAATTCCTAGAGGTAAATGAGAATGCTGATACATCATATAGAAATCTCTGGGACACTATGAAGGCAGTAGTAAGAGGAAAATTCATTGCACTGAATTCCTTCATTAAAAGAAAAAAACAGGGCTGGGGTTGTGGCTCAGTGGCAGAGCGCTTGCCTCGCAGGTGCGCGGCCCAGGTTCGATCCTCAGCACCACGTAAAATAAATGCATTGCATTGTGTACAACTAAAGTAAATAAACAAAAATTTAAAAAAAAAAAAAAAAAAAAAAAGAAAAAAACAACAACAAATAAAGGATTTAACATCACACCTCAAAGCACTAGAAAAAGAGGAACAGATCAACACTAAGAGCAGTAGAAGACAGGAAATAATTAAAATCAGAGCTGAAATTAATGAAATTGAGACTAAAGAAACAATTCAAAGAATTGACAAAACCAAAAGCTGGTTCTTTGAAAAAATAAATAAAATTGACAGACCCCTAGCAATGCTAACAAAAAGAAGAAGAGAAAAAACTCAAATTACTAGCATCCGTGATGAAAAAGGAAATATCACAACAAACACCTCAGATAAACAGGAGATAATTAGAAATTACTTCGAAAAATTGTACTCTAATAAAATAGAAAATACTGAAAGCATAGACAGATTTTTAGAGTCGTATGAATTCCCCAAACTGGAACAGGAGGCAATACACAATTTAAATAAATCAATTTCAAGTGAAGAAATAGAAGAAGCTATCAAAAAACTTCCAACAAGAAAAAGTCCAGGTACTGGTGGGTTTACAGCCGAGTTCTACAAGACCTTCAAAGAAGAACTGATACCGATGCTCTTCAAATTATTTCAAGAAATAGAAAAAGAGGGAGCTCTTCCAAACTCTATGAGGCCAATATCACATTAATCCCAAAGCCAGGCAAAGACACAGCCAAAAAAGAAAACTTCAGGCCAATATCTCTAATGAACATCGATGCAAAAATCCTCAATAAAATTCTGGCAAATCGGATTCAAAAACATATCAGAAAGATAGTGCACCATGATCAAGTGGGGTTTATCCCAGGGATGCAAGGCTGGTTCAACATTCGGAAATCAATAAACATAATACATCACATCAATAGACTTAAAGATAAAAAACCGTATGATCATCTCAATAGATGCAGAAAAAGCATTTGACAAAATACAACACTCCTTTATGTTCAAAGCTCTAGAAAAATTAGGAATAATAGGAACATATCTCAACATTATAAAAGCTATCTATGCAAAACCTCAAGCTAACATTATCTTAAATGGAGAAAAAATTGAAAGCATTCCCTCTAAAAACTGGAACAAGACAGGGATGCCCCCTCTCACCACTGCTATTTAACATAGTACTTGAAACTCTGGCCAGAGCAATTAGACAGACCAAAGAAATTAAAGGGATCCAGATAGGAAAAGAAGAGCTCAAATTAGCACTATTTGCTGATGACATGATAATATACCTAGAAGACCCAAAACACTCTACCAGAAAACTTTTACAACTAGTAAATGAATTCAGCAAAGTAGCAGGATACAAAATCAATACTCATAAGTCAAAGGCATTTTTGTACATCAGTGACAAAGCCTCTGAAAGGAAATGATGAAAACTACTCCATTTACAATAGCATCAAAAAAAATAAAATACCTGGGAATCAACTTAACAAAAGAGGTGAAGGACCTCTATAACGAAAACTATAGAACACTAAAGAAAGAAATCGTAGAAGACCTCAGAAGATGGAAAGACCTACCTTGTTCTTGGATAGGTAGAATTAATATTGTCAAAATGTCCATACTACCAAAAGCATTATACAGATTTAATGCAATTCCAATCAAAATCCCAATGACATTCCTCAAAGAAATATAAAAAGCAGTCATGAAATTCATCTGGAAAAACAAGAGACCCAGAATAGCCAAAGCAATCCTGAGCAGAAAAAGTGAAGCAGGCGCCATCACCATACCAGACTTTAAATTATACTATAGAGCAATAGTAACGAAAACAGCATGGTACTGGCACCAAAATAGACCAGTAGACCAATGGTACAGAATTGAGGACACAGAGACTAATACATATAATTTCAGCTATCTTATATTAGACAAAGGCGCCAAAAATGTACAGTGGAGAAAGGATAGCCTTTTCAACAAATGGTGCTGGGAAAACTGGAAAGCCATATGCAACAAAATGAAATTAAACCTGTATCTCTCACCATGCACAAAATTCAATTCAAAGTGGATCAAGGACTTAGGAATTAGACCAGAGACAATACACCTAATAGAAGAAAAAGTAAGCTCCAATTTCCAACATGTCGGATTAGGCTCCAAGTTCCTTAACAAGAATCCTGTAGCGCAAGAATTATTACCAAGAATTAATGAATGGGATAGATTTAAGCTAAAAAGCTTCTTCTCAGCAAAAGAAATAATCAGTGAGGTTAATAGAGAACCAACTAACTGGGAACAAATATTTAATACATGCACATCAGATAGAGCACTAATTTCTAGAATATATAAAGAACTCAAAAAACTTGACACCAAAAAAACAAATAATCCAATTGATAAATGGGCTAAGGAATTGAAAAGACACTTCTCAGAAGAAGATACACAATTAATCAACAAATACATGAAAAAATGTTCAACATCTCTGGCAATTAGAGAAATGCAAATCAAAACTACTCTAAGATTTCATTTCACCCCAGTCAGAATGGCAGCTATCAAGAACACAAACAACAATAAATGTTGGAGAGGATGTGGGGAAAAAGGCACACTCATACATTGCTGGTGGGACTGCAAAATGGTACAACCATTATGGAAAGCAGTATGGAGATTTCTTGGGAAAATGGGAATGGAACCACCCTATGACCCAGCCATCCCACCCCTGGGTCTATTCCCAAAGGACTTAAAAACAGCATATTACAGTGACACAGCTACCTCAATGTTTATAGCAGCACAATTCACAATAGCTAGGTTGTGGAACCAACCTAGATGTCCCTCGGTAGATGAATGGATAAAGAAAATGTGGCATATATACACAATGGAATTTTATTCAGCAATAAAAGAGAATAAAATAATGACATTCGCAGGTAAATGGATGAAGTTGGAGAATATAATGCTAAGTGAAATCAGTCAATCTCAAAAATCCAAATACCGAATGTTTCCACTGATATAAGGAAGCCAGTTCACAGTATTGATGGGTCGGGGTACATAGGAGGACTAGAGGAACACTATAATGGTCAAAGGGAAGAGAGGGGAAGGGAGGGTGCAAGGGGGAAGGGGGGAAAAGTGGTTGAATAAGATGGATATCATTATTCTAAATGCACGATTGAAGACTTGAATGCTGTGAATATACTTTGAATACAAACTGTTTTATGTAAAAAGATGCTCTATATGTATAGTATGAACTGTAATATATACTACTATAAATAAAAATTTAAAAAAAAAAAAAAAGAAAGAAAAAGAAAAAAAACGCATTGTGTACAACTAAAAGCAAATAAATAAATATTAAAAAAAAAAAAAAAAAAAAAAAAAAAAAAAGAAGAGGAACCCGTGAAGCAAAGCACACCTGGAAATTTCAGCAAATAATCCTGTTTGGCTAGAGTAGAATTAGCAGAGAGATACAGTATGACATACATTTTAAAAAGGGGAGCAAAGACCAAAATGTGTTGAAAGTTATGAAACTTGGTAAAATTTAGGTTTTATTGAATTCCAAATGGCAGAATGATATGATCATTTAATTAAAAAAACAAAACAACAACAACAAAAAAGAGGCTCCTTAATGGAGAACACACTCCAGAAGTACAAATCAAATACTAATTAAAAAGTGGTTGCATTTGTCTAGTGTTATGGTTTAGATATTAGGTGTCCCTAAAAGTTCATGTGTGATACTACACAAAATCTAAAGATGACATGATTATGTTATAAGAGGCTTAATCTAACTTGATAGGGATTAACTTGATGGTAACTATAAGAAGGTAGAGTACGGCAGGATGAAGGGGGTCCTGAGGACCTGTCTTTGGGGTTTATATTTTGTACTTGCTGAGCAGAGTCTCTCTCTCTCTCTCTCTCTCTCTCTCTCTCTCTCTTTCTTGTCTTGACATGCTTTCCTCCTCCACACTCTTCCACCATGAATTTCTGTCTCATCTCATGCCCGTAGGATAGAGTTGGTCATCTATCGATGGAGACCTCTGAAATTGTGAGCCCTCCAATAACTTTTCCTTCTCTGAAATTGTTATTGTCACGTCTTTTGGTCACAGCAGCAAAAAAGATGACTCAAACATCTAGATTTCAGGTGATGGTGATTGGGCTTCAGTTGGTGACTACAGAAAAGTGGTAAAAATGATCAGATCCAGGAATTATTTTGAAGATAAAGCCAGCATCAATTGTTGATGATTAATGTGTGAGGTGAAAGAGAGGAAGTTAAAGTAGCTTCTAGGTTTGGTAACTTGATGAAATTTTTATTGGGCTGGGAAATTAGCAGAGAGAAAAAACACACGGGTGTCAAGTAAAGGCTGGTTTGAGATATCTATTACATATTCAGATGAAGATATGGAGTGTTCAAAAGGGAAGAGGATAGGGCTTGATCTATCAGTTTAGTAATGAAACATGCAGTGATCGCTTTAGAAAAACTAGAGAAGAATATAGAAACAATGTCTAAATAAATTGAGCCCTCCTTCTAAAACAACAATAATAATTACAATAATAATAAGAATCATTACCATCCTGTGGATGTAGTACAAAGTTTTTAGTATACATAACATCCTATAGTGCAAAACAAATGGGAAGTTACAAAGTGCTAAGTATAACTTTATGCTGGGTAAAGGATTTTAGTAAGGATTTTCTTCCCTCTATTGAGTATATGCTATCTAACCTCTGCAAAGAATATATTCCAGAGAACATCATTTCCACTCAATTATATTAAAATAGAAAAAAAGGGCAAACAGGGAATTGAAATGCATGCACTTTAGAAAAGGCACATAAAGCAGAACAATTTTTAACTTTAAAAGAGCAATTCTCATCTGTGGCACTAATGTTTATTCAATAATTTCCATTTTTACAACCTGCAAGACTGAGGTCACCTTATTTTAAAAGATTAGGAAATAAAGGATAATGCAGCATCAAGAGACTAAGTATATCTATTGAAACCAGGAGAGGAAGCACTGGGATATGTAAAAAGGACCTTTAAAAGTCATCTTTTTTTCTATGCTATTCTTTTTTTTTTTTTTTTTTTCTTCTTCTTCTTCCAAATGGGATTAATCTTTTATAAGGGTACTTTGGCTCAGCCTAAACATCTGACTGATATGTAAAGTAATCCAAAGTTCTTGGGAGGTCCAGTGGCTGTGATTTCTGACTTGGTTCTTTGATTTTTTTTTCTGACATGTGTAGAGTTACATGATGCTCTGACCAACTGTGCAATTTTAGTGTAGTCCACAATGATTCCAGGTCAGCTTAAACTATTTTATGGTAACAGTTTATACGGATTATGAAGAACACTGAGAGGCAATGGTATTTCCCAGGTTTAGGGTCTCTGATAGATGAGGAGTCAATTAAATGGTCTGGAAAGTTATAATATTATTTTCCTTTATTTTAAATAATGTGAAATGAGGAAAACTCATTCTCATTGCTGGATACCCTTGTGATGTCTAGCCCTAGTTTCTTAACTCACACAAAAAAATCAGAATTGAATGTTCACCGGCCCTTCATTATTTTACTCACCTGTCCCCCAAATGCATGTAGACCACATCACAGTCAGAAGGGAAAAAGGAAGAAATTACAGGTGCATCTACTCAGTTTGCATCTCTATAGACTAAATTAATATGTGTGTAAGGAACGATTTTGAGAATTAGGCATGTAAAATTTCTAGGTTTGTGATTTGGAATCTTGAAATTTACAGATCCAGAATCTGATTTATTCCTTAGTTTCTATTTTGTAAATTTTTGCCATTAGAAGCTTTGGCCTTCCTTGGAGGTTGCTGTTGCTAAATTTTTGCTGATTTTACTATTATTTGTTGATTTTAAAATAAAGTAGGCTGTGCAATTTTAAATCATGTTTCATTTTTATACCCCTCCAATTATCTTGCTGTGGCTATAGCAGATGTTGTAAACAAATGCTAAAAAATAAAAATTTTTGAAAGTAAGCAATAAACTTGGAAGTAAGGTACTAAAATAGAAAGCATGGTAGCTTTTGAGTCCGTCAGATTTGAATCTCATACTTCTCCAAGTAATGATTGTGTGACTTTGACAAATAACCACTTTGAACCCCAGATTTATCATAGTGTTAATAAAACAATTCAATGAACTATAGTATGAAATGCCCTATCACAGTGATTGACACATAAGTTTCAAGAAATATACTAACTATATAAATATATCATGTTCAGCTTTTCCATTATTTTACTGTGTGTTAAACAAGACAGAATATTTGACTTAAAATTTTAAATATAATTTCAAATTTGCATCCAGCTGGAATTTGTTGTCTATTTTAATGATAGGCAACTTTCTATTCTGTGTAAGATGCTATTCTCTGTAATGCCTCACATCAACCCAACCTCATCTGTAACTGTAGCTATAGCTTCAGAGGACACTACCTTTCTAGCACAGTTCATACAGAGACACTGATTAACAGAATGTTTTCTCTTCAATTCTCATAACTAAGGAAAATCAAAACCAATTCCTTTTTACATGAGAAGAACACCAGGAAATATTAACCATCATGCCTAGATTATGTTAACTATAATAATTTTGGTCACAATATGGTTTATAAGACCTTTACTTGGCTTTATGAAAAATATCACACTAGTCCATCTCATGATATCATCGTTTGTTAGCTCTAGCAATGGAAATCACATATAAGACAGACATACTGTAGAATATTGGAGAAAAATGCACAGAGCTTGAAGTCCTGACTTTTCCAAAGGTATCAGGAGTCCAGTGTTCCGAAGAATATCACAACATTCCCTCAAAAGAAGACAAATCATTGTAACTTGAGCCTCTATAAAAGAGGCACAATGTTCAGTAGGTTTCTTCAGATTTTGGAGACAATATTTACTGTATTTGGGTAAACTGCCAAAAAATATTACATAATACAGAAAAATGCCAGTTTTGAATGGTACCTAGAAAGCAATGGCTCTACATTAGGACAAACTGCAGTATAAGCTATTCTGGACTTAAACCATATACTCAGGTTATCTAAAAGTGCTCAAGTATCTTTTTTTTTTTTTTTTTTTGTAAAGAAATCCATGATGAATAATGTTGCTTTATAGAGTCACTGTCATGCCTCAACAGAACTGCAGAGAATAGCCATGCCATTTGTAGCAGAAAACTACTTATTAGTTTCACAATAGCTCTCCTAGTGAGCTCTTGGACCCTAGTAGCATTCTGAAGTTAACCACAATACCCTGGGCAAAGTTGGGAAGCATCAGATACTCTATGATTTAAAGTCATAGAGTTAAAATAGCAAACCTTTGTATAATAGAAAATTTCCATTTTACATTAGCCTTAGTAAGTAAATTTTTACTTGTTATATGAAGAAGTAGTCCAGATTCAGTGCATATAACCTGCCTTTTTTATACTGATGTTTCTCTTTTGTCTATGTCTGTGTTCTCATAGGGAATTTTCTGTAACTACTTAATAGAAGTGTAAAACATTTGGGCATAGATAACATATGGGTTTACCTGATGGATTGATGGAAGCTAAAATTATAAGCCTGGAACATTACATACCCCTACAAAGGTAACTCTAAAAGATAGTGTGCTGGGGGGTGAGAATCTGTCCATTGCACAGTGCCATGAGCAAGCCACACAGTCTTTCCCATTTATGGGGGAAACATTGTCCAAGGGAATGATATACATGCCTTCAAACAGGAGTGAATAACTTAGGCTAGATTTAAAAATCAACAAGAAAGACTAGGAAGAGAAATGTAGATAGATCTATGGGAGTGAGCATGCACATGTTTTGTCTCCTGTAAATACCCATCACAGAGAAGTCACTTATGGAACAGGTGGACATACTGACTTATCGATGATTGTCAGCAAGCCTATCATCTCAATTACTTCTTGTGTAAAATTAGTGTGAACGCAGAACACATGGAAACAGGCAGGTTATATAAACCATGTCTCCAATAGTGTGGAACACTTTCTCATTAAGAATGATCTAGGTAATATCATAACAGATTACCCTGTCTACCATGAACAATTGTCAGTGATGAGCCTTCAGTATGGTACCATCGCTCAAAGACAGAAGCCAGCCAAATATTGAGAAGTTAGTCACTACAGACCTATTTTATCTTTGAGACTATACACATTCACATTTTGGGATTTCCTTAACTTCTATACCTCTGCCAGGAAATTCTTTCTGAAGGCTCATGGATTCTCTGATTTTCTGACAAGAGATGAAGCATAACATTATCTCAGACCAAGAGACCCATGAATCAGAGGCTCAATCTACCCTTCCATACACTATATAACCTAAAAAAAAAAAAAAAAAAAAAAAAAAAAGCCTACCAGAATAGAACAATGGAATGACCTCTTAAAAGCTTTGCTAAACTACTGTCTTGCGGACTGCACTTACCATCTGTTCTAATATATGTACCAATCCAGTAGTTAACATGTGAGTCTACTTCCTTAATGACTAGATTTACAGGTTAACCCATTATGTACCAACATCCCTTTAATGGAAAACCCAAAGACTTAAATTGAGCAATAAATATGCCATTTATGGTAACTTTGAAATATTTATTCTTTTAGATTTATGTTCCTTTGAGAAAATTTGTGATGTAATGAATATTATTAATGATAACCGATTATATAATAAGCTATAAACAATTTTCTGACCTATTTTAATGCACCTATGTCAGTTTTGTTGAAATATTGACAGAATTGAAAACTTGGGACTTAATGGGTTAAAGGAACCAAAGGCTAAAGGAAAGATTGGTTCTTCCTACCTAGCATCACTTTCAGAGTGATTCCAGAGAATTTATTATTCCTAATTTATGCTCTGCTGGATTAGAAGGTCTATTTCCAAGCAGGTAAGGTTTTATTTCAATATAATATAAAGAAAGTTTTTCACTAAGTCTGGAGATATTACTATTGTCCATTCATTATGAACTTCTTATGCTTATGGGTCTTGTTTTTTTTTGTAGAGTAATACAAGTTAAGGACTACCTATTGTTTCATATAATGTCAAGGTATATATATGGCCTCTGGGAAATTGTCAAGTTTCAGGAAAGCTTACAGATGATAAAACCTGTTATAATCTGTTGCACTTCTCTCAATCAGATTTTAACTATACACATGATAAAATTATTTATTTGAAGTTATTATGCATGCAGGAAAAAAGTACACATTCTAAGTGATTAAAATATTGAATTTACTTTATTACTAGGCTAGTACTATGTATAAATGGACTACCTCATCTTACCAATATTAGTTAATTAAAGTAGTTCTTTTACCAATATGATATTAAGATATAATTGTTTGCAGTTTTATGGGATAACACACTTCACCCACCAAACCTATTGCTATCCAACAACCTTAGTCTAAATTAGTGACTTTTCAACATTTTAATTACAAGGCAAATCAGAAAACACATTACTTCTTTCAAACAAACACACACACACACACACACATACACACACACACACACACAAATACACATATCAAAACTTCTTTAAATAGTTTTTACTATTTCTGTCTTGTAACTAACAGCAGGAATCAGGAATAGATCATGAGGTAAAATCCACAACGAAGTCAGCAACTTTCTTTTTATTACTGAATCTAAAATTTCCAGGTGAATGCTTTCCTCCCATGAGAAAGAATTCCATAGTCATCAGAATGTGTAAGAAAATCATTCAAGTACCAGGATGCCTTCATTTCAAAGACACACATGTACCTTGTTTACAGAAAAATTAAATAATTTTCCCTGAACCACTTTAATTGCATAATTCTTAAAATGAAACTTCCATAAGTTTAAATACAGAAGAGATTGTCCTGTAGCACAACACATAAATATTTTATCATGAAAATAATAGAAGGTAATAACCAATCTGAAGTAAGTGCTGTCTTTTTATATCTCTGATATTTGTAATGCCTGTATTTAGATCTATGTTTAAATTCCCCTTGAAGTGATTGATAAGACACAATGTGGTATCTGTGGTGTATACAATATAAATAAGTCTCTTTCCTCTATGTTATATCCCGACTTATAGAGAATAAAACAAATGTTCCTTGCATAAAACACATCTTTAAAAGCTATGCAAAATTGATTTTCTTTACCTATTCTTCTGACAGTTCATTTGAGTATCAACAAATGGATTCAACTCTGACAGATAAAAGGATATGCTTCTCTTGTTCATTGTTTCCTTCCTCTTGAAGATTTTAGGTTTAATTACACATTTTTGAGCTCTTATTTCAGTTGAAAGGCAATGGATAAAAGCCATAAATGTTAATGAAATTAAAATTAGCTACCATATGATGAAACCAATTTGAAAATGGTTATAGAAGATATCTTTGCGCAATGGTAGCAGTAATGAATATGAACTCCCCCCAAAAAATGAATTACAATAATTCTGACTAAACATTCTTTAATTATAAGTGTCTCAATAATCACCCAGTAAATAATGTCCTGACAATTAATAAAAAATTACTAACATATATTTAGATAGATATTATTAAATCTTTTTTTTTTGGCCTTATTTCCTTGAAGTATTCTTTCCACAATTTTAAATTGGTTCATTATGGTTGTACAAAATCGTGCTGTTTGTTCTTACATATTTCTATGTGCACACAAAATATCAATATAATTTGGTCAATATCATTCCCAGTATTTTTTACTTCTCTTCCCTCCTCCCTCCCCTGGTCACTTTTTCCTATTCTATTAATCTTTGATTTTTATTAGTTCTTTTTAGTCTTATATAACTGTAGAATCCATATAATCATTTACATGCTTCTTTTTGTGTGTACTGTGCAGTCACATGGTAGCTGAGTGTCTATTAAAAAGATATTTTGTAATTTCAAATTCTGATGTTGACATTTATTATGAGTCATTCAACAGTGACTCACTTTTTGGTGTACTTGGATGGGGTCAGTGTGCTAATGTCTCTTTTAACTTACTATATGACAAATGATTTCTCAAGATTCCTGCTTAACTATATTGTCATCTAAAAAAATGCTGCATGAACATTATGATTTAGTGCCTGAAAACTTGTCTGGCTTACTACTCACAAGTACATGGAAACAATATTAATGAAAATTTCTCACATAGTTTTTTTTTTTTCACATTTAATTTTCTACCCTGAAATTACATTCACATGTTTATCTTCCCAGATATAATTTAAGCTCACTGAATATGTTTGCTATTCCTTAATTTCTGTTAGAATTTCTCTGTATAACTGGGTGGCTCTTTTGTATTAGATACTTAATAAATGTATATTGAACAAATTATTCAGGGTTAGAAATGTAAAAGTACTAAATTATTTTATTTTTCCAATTCTAAAATTCTTAGTAACATTTTTTTTACCCAACTTGACTGTTAAAACCAAGAATGAGCAAACAATAAAATTGCCTATGAAAATGAAAGAAGGCAGAAATGTATTAACTGTGATTCAACATTTCTTTAGAGTTATTTTTGTCTGTAGTCTGAGAGCATTAGCTCATATAGCATACTCAAAAGTTACTTGGGTAAGCCCACTATCCTGTATCTTGATTAATTTGATTTATCCTATTTTTGAGTATAAGTAATCCATACAATCCCAAATGATAGATATAACCCATATTACATGTTCAGATAACTGTCATACCTTTCTCCTATCACTTTTTCTTTACTGCTTCTTCCCTCTTCTACCAAGTTCCATTTACCCACCACTGTAGATAATCAGTCTCATCAATTTTTGATTTATTCTTTCTCTGTGTATATATGTATATATTTTTCCTTATCTGCACAAAAAGAGCTCAGTATAAATATTCCATTGGAGTTAGCTTACTTTATTTAATAATATAGCCTGGAAATCATTCCATTCAGGTTATAAAGATCATTATGTGTCTGGATCAAATTTTTTCAACTACTCTTTTACAGTTGGACATTTAAGTTGTTTCCAGTACATTAGAATTATGATCTTTACTGCTATGAATATTTTGTGTAGACATATTTTTATATTATTGAACCATGTCTCCATGACAAATCTCTAGACATAAACCAGAAGCTAAGCCCATCTGTATATTTATTACATTTTGCAAAATGTGCTTTCATAAGAGTTTTCTAATTTATATTACCATAAGGTGTGCATGAAGTACCTGTTCCCTCAGCCTTGTGAATAATTGTAATAATTTTCACTATTTAACCAGTTTTGGAGATAAAAAAATGACATCTCTATGTAATTAAAATTATGACTGAATACCTTTTAAATAGTTTTAAGGACCATCTAGAAATATTTTTATGACTTGATTGTTGACCTCTTATCATACTTTTCTATCATGAACCTATTAATTTTTAAATAATAAAATATTTAATTTTTCAAATGACTTCCTGTGGATACTTATTTTCTAAAACTCATTGTCAGATAGTTAATTTACAAAGGTATCTACTCTAGCAATCTAAATAAGTTTGCTTGTAGATTCTGCAGAAGTTGTGTGAGTTACTCCGCGTCATTTGTACTGCTGAGTAGAGCCAAAGAACACATTATGAGTCAATCTATATTCAAATTTAGAGTTCTCCCAAATATGAAATATTCATTTTGCAAACAAATACTCTTTGTGGAGACTAAGCCATTAATACATTATCTCTTTCTGATGGGCAATAAGGCATCCATGTTTCAGTAACTGCATATGAATTAATAGGTATAAATATATTAATGTAAAATTTGAGAAATGGTGTGCGTGTTAGAGAGTTCTAGCTGCATAATATAAAAGAAATTCAGTATGTGGTTAGAAAGTGTGATTAATCTTTTAAATTATGTTGCGTATGTCATCATTCACAGCATAACATTTTTACTAGTATCATAATCTCCTATTAATTATTTATGTGCTATTTATTTGTATCTTCACAAAACTAATAGAATAGTGGGATTTTTTTATTTTTTATTTTTGGTGCTGTGAATTGAACTCAAGTCCTCTGCATGCTGAGCATACAGTCTACGATAGAGCTACACTCCAGTCTTGGAGTATTATGCTTTTTCATATGACATCCTAAAATAATTTTGTATTTACACCTTCGAAAAGACAATATTGAAAAATGTGCACTTTATATCTAGAAATATGTGTACCTTTCAACATTAGTAAAAAACATGAGTACATTTTTCCCCCAAAATCAAAGTATTTCAAGTAACAGAGCTATTTATAAAGACAAACTGTGAGAGCTGCCTCAAGATTTGAACAAATAATACAGAGAATAAACATGTATTTCACATTATTATGGCACAATTAGAATTGTTCCCGTAATAGTTATATCATGAAGAAAGATACATTTATGTTTGCAAAGTAGGCAATTGTTCTTCTGATCATTGTCTCTAGTGGATAGTTGAGTTTAAAGGAAAGATACTGGATTTAAAATTTTTACATCTGAATAAACTGTGTTTTAGTCAGCTTTTTCTCTGCTGTGACTAAAAGACCTGAACAATTGTAGAAGAGAGAAAGTTTACCTGGGGACTCACAGTTTCAGAGGTCTTAGTCCATAAACAGCAGGCTCCATTCTTTGGGGCTCTAGGTGAGGCAGAACATCATGGCAGAAGAGTGTGGCGGAGGGAAGTATCTCTCATGATGATCAGAGAGCAGAAACTGAGACTCCACTTGTTAGATACAAAATATGTACACCAAAGGCATGCCCCCAAAGACGCACCTACTCAAGCCATGCCCTACCCACCTTCAGTTTCCACTCAGTCAATTCCATCAGGGAATTGATTCACTGATTGGGTTATGGCCCTCATAACCCACTCATTTCTCCTCTAAACCTTCTTGCATTGTCTCACACATGAGCTTTTGGAGGACACCTCTCATCCAAGCTATCACAACTCCAGATGATGCAAGCTAGAATTTATGTTGCTTTAAAAAGTTTGACATTGTCCTTAAATTAGACTCTCTTTATATATTTGAAATGGTGATGTAAACATTGATTTTGATTGATTTGTATTATAGTGGTCAGAGAGTGTGATTTAAATAGAAAACTATGCATGCTTTTTAATTCTTTGTTAGCTAAAATGTTATCACATACTTCATAGAGTTTTTCAAAAATCTAAATTAGATAATTTTTTAAATTTATTTATTCTAATTTGTTATATATGACAGCAAAGTGCATTTCAATTCATAGTACACATATAGAGCACAATTTTTCATGTCTCTGCTTTTACAAAAGATACAGTCGCACCTTTTGTGTCTTCATAAATGTACTTGGGGCAATGATATCCATCTCATTCTACTGTCTTTCCTACTCCCCTACCCCCTCCCTGCCCCTTCCTTCCTTTGCCCTATCTAAAGTTCCTCAATTCCTTCTATGCTCCACCACCATCCCCATTATGAATCAGCATCTTCATATCAGAGAAAACATTCTACATTTGGTTTTTGGGGATTGGCTTACTTCACTTCGCATAATATTCTCCAACTCCATCCATTTACCTGTAAATGCCATGATTTTATTCTCTTTTAATTCTGAATAATATTCCATTGTGTATATATACCACAGTTTCTTTATCCATTCATCTACTAAAGGCCATCTAGGTTGGTTCCACAATTTAGCTATTGTGAAGTGTGCTGCTATAAACATTGATGTGGCTGCATTACTATAGTATGCTGTTTTTAAGTCCTTTAGGTATGAGGCGAGGAGTGGGATAGCTGGGTCATAGGGTGGTTCCATTCGCAGTTTTCCAAGGAATCTCCATACTTTTTTCAATATTGGTTGTACCAATTTGCAATCCAGCAATGTATGAATGTGCCCTTTCCCCCACATCCTTGCCAACACTTATTGTTGTTTGTTTTCTTAATAGCTGCCATTCTGACTGGAAGGAGATGAAATCTTAGAATAATTTTGATTTGCATTTCTCTAATTGCAAGAGATGTTGAACATTTTTTCATATATTTGTTGACTGATTGTCATCTTCTGAGAAGTGTCTGTTCAGTTCCTTGGCCCATTTATTGATTGGGTTATTTTTTTTGTGTGTGTTAAGATTTTTGAGTTTTTTATATATATCCTAGAGATTAGTGCTATATCTGATGTGTGTGTGGTAAAATTTTACTCCCATTCTATAGGCTCTCTATTCGCCTCACTGATTGTTTCTTTTGCAGAGAAGAAGCTTTTGAGTTTGAATCCATCCAATTTATTGATTCTTAATTTTATTTCTTGTACCATAAGGGTCTTATTAAGGAAGTTGGGGCCTAATCCTACATGATGAGGTTTGTGCCTACATTTTCTTCTATTAGGCACAGGGTCTCTGGTGTAATTCCTCCGGTTTAATTCCTTGATCTACTTTGAGTTGAGATTTGTTCATGGTGAGAGACAGGAGTTTAATTTCATTTTGTTGCATATGGATTTTCAGTTTTCCCTGCACCATTTGTTGAAGAGGCTATTCTTTCTCCAATATATGTTTTTGGTGCCCATGTCTAATATGAGATAACTGTATTTATGTGGGTTTGTCTCAGTGTCCTCTATGCTGTACCTTTGGTCTACAAATCTATTTGGTGCCCATACCATGCTATTTTTTAAAATTTTGCTCTGTAGTATAGTTTAAGGTATGGTGTGGTGATGCCACCTGCTTCACTCTTCTTGATAAAGATTTCTTTAGCTATTCTGGTCTCTTATTTTTCCAGGTGAATTTCATGACTACTTTTACAACTTTTATAAGGGATGTCATTGGGATTTTGATTGAAATTGCATTAAATCTGTATGGTGTTCTTGGTAGTATAGTCATTTTGACAATATTAATTCTGCCTATCCAAGAACAAGGGAGATCTTTACATCTTCTAAGGTATTCTTTAATTTCTTTCTTTATAATTTGTAATTTTTATTTTAGTTTCACCTCTTCTGTTAAGTTCATTCCCATGTATTTTTTGAGGCTATTGTAAATGGGTAGTTTTCCTAGTTTCTCTTTTAGAGGATTTGTCAGTGATGTACAGAAATGCCTTTGATTTATGGGTGTTGATTTTATATTCTGCTACTTTGCTTAATTCATTTATTAGTTCTAGAAGTTTTTTTGGTGGAATTTTTTGATCTTCTAGGTATAGAATCATATTGTAGGCAAATAGTGATAATTTGAGTTCTTCTTTTCCTATCTATATCCCTTTAATTTCTTTTGTCTGTCTAATTGCTTTGGCTACAGTTTCAAGAACTATGTTAAATAGAAGTTGTGAAAAAGGGTATCCCTATCTTGTTCTAGTTTTTAGAGGGAATGCTTTCATTTTTTTTTCCATTTAGAATGATGTCGGCCTGGGGATATCATAGATAGCTTTTACAATGTTGAGATACGTTCTTGTTATCCCTAGTTTTTCTAGTGTTTTGAACATGAAGGTGTGATGTATTTTGTCAAATGTTTTTTCTCTATCTATTGAGATTAAAGAATCATATGATGTGATGAATTACATTTATTGATTTCTGTATGTTGAACGAAGCTTGCATCCCTGGGATGAACCCCACTTGATCAGGATGCACTATCTTTTTGATGTTTTATATTCAACATGTCAGAATTTTATTAAAAATGTTTGCATCTATGTTCATTAGAGATATTGGTCTGAAGTTTTCTTTCTTTGATGTGTCTTTGTCTGGTTTTGGAATCAGGGTGATATTGGCCTCATAGAATGAGTTTGGACATGTTTCCTCTTTTTCTACTTCATTTAATAATTTGAGGAGTATTGGTATTAGCTCTTCTTTGAAGTTCTTATTGAATTTAGCTCCGTATCCATCTGGTCTGGGCTTTTCTTGGTTGGTAGGATTCTGATGGTGTCTTCTATTTCCTTGCTTAAAATTGATCTGTTTAACTTGTGTATATCATCCTGATTCAATTTGGGCAAATCATATGACTCTAGAAATTTGTTGAGGCCTTTGATATTTTCTGTATTATTGTAGTACAAGTTTTCAAAATAATTTCTAATTATCTTCTGTATTTCTGTAGTGTCTGTTGTGATATTTTCCTTTTCATCACATATGTTAGTAATTTGAGTTTTCTCTCTCCTTCTCTTTGTTAGCTTGGTTAAGGGTCTGCCAATTTTATTTATTTTTTTCCAAGAACCAACTTTTTGTTTTGTTAATTTTTTCAAGTCTTTCTTTTGTTTCAATTTTATTGATTTCAGCTCTGATTTTAATTATTTCCTGTCTTCTATTGCTTTTGTTGTTGATTTGTTCTTTTTCTAGGGCTTTGAGATGTAATGTTAGGTCATTTATTTGTTGACTTTTTTCTTCCTTTAAGGAATGAACTCCATGTAATGAACTTTCCTCTTAGAACTGCCTTCATAGTTTCCCAGAGATTTTGATATGTTGTATCAGTGTTCTCATTTACCTCTCAGAATTTTTTAATCTCCTCTTTGATGTATTTTGCAACCTATTGTTGATTCAATAGCAAAATATTTGATCTCTGGGTTTTGCAGTAGCTTCTATTTTTTATTTTATCATTGATTTCTAATTTCATTCTATTATGATCTGATAAAATGCAAGGTAGTATCTCTAATTTTTTTGTATTTGCTAAGAGTTGCTTTCTGGCATAATATATGGTCTATTTTAGAGAAGGATCCATGTGCTGCTGAGAAGAAAGTATATTCACTCATTGATGGATTAAATATTCTATATATGTCTGTTAAGTCTAAGTAATTGATTGTATTATTGAGTTTTGTATTTTCTTGGGTTAGCTTTTGTTGAGAAGCTCTATCCAGTGGTGAAAGAGGTGTGTTAAAGTCACCCAGAATTATTGTGTTGTGGTCTATCTGACTCTTGAACTTGAGAAGAGGTTTTTTGATGAACGTAGATGCTCCATTGTTTGGGACATATATATTTATAATTGTTATGTCTTGTTGATGTATGTTTCCCTTAACCAGTATGAAATGTCCTTCTTTATCCCTTTTGATTAATTTTGGCCTGAAGTCTACTTTATTTGATATAAGGATGGAACCCTCTGCTTGTTTCTGCAGTCCATGTAACTGGTATGTTTTTCCCCAACCTTTCACCTTTAGTCTGGGTATGTCTTTTCCTAGGAGATAAATCTCTTGAAGGCAGCATATTGTTGGGTCTTTTTTTTTTTTTTTTTTTTTTTAAATCCAATCTGCCAGTCTATGTCTTTTGATTAGTGGGTTTAGGCAATTCACATTCAGTGTTATTATTGAGACATGATTTGTACTCCTGGTCATATTTGTTTACTTTTGGTATTTATCTTGATTTGGTTTCTCCTTTGATTAGTATTTCCCTTAGTGTAATACCGTCCTTTACTGATTCTCATTGTTGCTTTTTGTTTTTTTCTCATGGAATATCTTGCCAAGGATGTTCTGTAGTGTAGGCTTTCTAGTTGTAAATTCTTTTAACTTTTTTCAACTTTTTTTTTTTTTATCATGGACCGTTTAATTTTGCTGGGTATAAGATTCTTGTTTGGCATCCATTTTCTTTCAGAGCTTGGTATATGTTATTCCAGGATCTTCTAGCTTTCAGGGTCTGGGTTGAAAAATCTGCAGATATCCCAATTGGTTTACCCCTATATGTAATCTGATTCCTTTTTCTTGTGGCTTTTAAAATTATTTCCTTATTCTGTATGCTAGGCATTTTTATTATAATGTGCCTTGGTGTGGATCCATTGTGATTTTGTATATTTGGTGTCCTACAAGCCTCTTGTATTTGATTTTCCAATTCATTTCTCATGTTTGGAAAATTTTCTCAAATTATTTTATTGAACAGATTGGTTTGGAACTGTATGCCTTCCTCTATTCCAATAATTCTTAAAATTTGTTCTTTTATGTTATCTCATAATTCTTGAATGTTCTGCTATTGGTTTCTTACCATCTTCACTGTGTGGTCAACATGTTTTTCATGATTATATATTTTGTCTTCATTGTCTGAGGTCCTGTCTTCCAAGTGATCTAGTCTGTTGGTGATGCTTTCTATTGATCTTTATATTTGGTTTATTGTTTCTTTCATTTTAAAATTTCTGTTTTTTCATAACCTCTATGTCCTTATTGAAGTAATTTTTGCTTCCTGTATTTGCTTATGTAGCTCTTTATCAAAAATGACTTTTGCTATATGTATTTGCTCTCTTATATCAGCCTTTAATTCACAGACTATTTTAATTATGTACATTCTGAACTTCTTCTGTTCATTTCTTCTGTTGTGCTGGCCATGGATTCTAATAATGTAATATATTAGTTTTGGGGGGACACTTTCTTCCTTGTTTTTTCATGTTCTTTGTGTGCTTTTCCTTCTAGCACTGCGAATCAGAGGTGTTACAGTTTTACCCTATAGACTTATAGTGTCCCTGCAGGTTTCAAATACCTCTCCTTTAAGGGGGAGAACAATGTGAACAGATTCCAATACAGAAGATATACAACCTTAAACCAAATAGACATTTATGGTTTTGTTACAATATACAGAACTGGTAAGTTCAATTATTATCTACAATATAAACAGTAGGTTTGCAAAAGGGTCTACAGTTTCTGATGGTGGATAAAGAACCAGGGGTGAGGAGTAGGAAGAGATGTTGAAGGGATAGGAGGTGAGTATATTGTGTTATTAGATCTTATAAAGTATGAAAAAGGAATCTAAAGTAGTTGGTTAGTAGCAGGAGAATAGGGAGAAAGTGATTTGGGGGAGACATGTAAGTAGAAAGACAGTAGAGTACAAAAAGCAAACAAACATAAATATTAAGAAAAGTAAAAAATAAAAATAGAAGATAAAGTAATATACAACACCACTATACTTTACTGTTCAGATATCCCAGTCCTCAGTATCCTAATTCATGAAAAGTACTTGGTTTCACAAATGTTGGGGATATGAGGGTGGGAGGAGAGACAGGGGGTAGGGAGAGAGAGAGAGAGAGAGAGAGAGAGGGAGAGATCTCAAAGGAATATACAAGGATTATTTTAGTTGGAGATTAGTATCTTTCCAGCTTCCCTTCTCATCCAATAAGTGGGGCTGTCTGCTGTTTGCTGGTATCTCCATCCTCAGGATGGTGAAGGTTATTAGGGTGTGAGGGTTGGTCTTGGGGGTATGTCTCCTGGGGGTGGAGTATAGTACTTGCTGGTACTGATGGGAGACTGTACCCCATGGATCTCCTTTAGGCCCACTCATATGATGTGGATGCTTGGTCTTATCTACTTATATCACCTGTAGATCTTACAATTCCTGGTCTCTAATTTAGTCTCTATAAAACTATATCTCACTCACCCCTCCCTTTCTACTTCCCAATCAGGAACATTTCTCTCCAGAGGTCTTATGGGCTGAGCTCTGGGGCCTGCACACCTGTCACAGACAGCTGTTCAATACTGGGCAGTTCAGGACTTGGTTTTGAGAGCTATGCACTGGTCATGTAGCCACAGGCACTGTGTCAGTTTAGAGGCTGCCGAGGAGCGGGAGGAATTTTGGTACCTTTATATTGCTTCTAAGACCCAGCCAGTGTTCCAAGCTGGTAGTTGTCCCAACTAAAGATGGTGACAAAGGTGTCCCAAGATGGAGGCAGCTGTTTTCAGTGATGGGGTATGTGGTCAGGTGGGGCCAGGTGGTGGAATCAAGCAGTGTGTTCAGAGATATAGCTCTGTAACATGCAGTATTGTGGCTGGTGGCTTTTACCAGACCCAGTGCAGTGTTCTCAGGTGTAGGCTACCATGTGTAGGAGACTGTGGCAGTGGTTGCAGTGCCCCAAGATGAAGGCAACTGGAGGAGCCCCATGTTGGTAGATGGGGGTCCAAACCATAGTGGCGCTCCTGCACATGGGCTGTGGCTTGGTGTCCTGTGTTGGAGCGGTGGCCAGGATTCCTGTGCAGGTGGGTGGCCAGGAGTCCTGCACGGATGAGAATGCCAGTGGTCTTACTCGGGCACCTGGAGGACCTGCGTGGACAAGTGGCTGGGAGTCCTGTGCAGACGCTGAGCCCTAGAGACCTGCATGGCATGGCAGCCGTGACTCCTATGAGGGACCAGCTCTCAGGATTCCCCTGATAACTCCCAGAGATACAGTATTCCAACTACTTGAATTCCACATCCCAGAGTGACACAGAATGCAGCCTCCCTCTAGCCCACCATCTTGGATCTCCCTAGATAATATTTTTAATATGATGGTCATATATATATAGGGACTTTTGTTATGTTACCAAATGTCAAGATTGTCATTGTGGTATGTAAACTTATAGGCATTGCTCCATTAGCAATATGGTTACTCTGGAAAAAGTTAGGTTTACATGTATAATAGACATGTATTATATGAAATTATATAATATGGAATATACAAAAATATGTGCATATATATTTATGCAAAGTAGGTTTATATGTGAAATATGTATAAAATATGAAGTATATAAGATAGAATATATATAAAATATGTAAAATATAAATAGAGCATATATATGTATATACCTATGTGTGTATAAATATATAAATATATATTTTTAAAATTATATATATCATATGTAAAATTATATATGTATGTATGTGTGTATTTGTGTGTGTCTGTGTGTGTGTGTATTTAACCATGCCTATTTTTGCTCTAGAGTGAATAATATATATTTTATTTTATTTTTTTGTGGTACCGGGTATTGAACTCAGGGGCACTCGACCACTGGGTCACATCCCCAGCCCTTCTTTTTTTGTATTTTATTAGAGACAGGGTCTCACTGAGTTGCTAAGTGCCTCGCCATTGCTGAGGCTGGCTTTGAACTCTCGATCCTCCTGCCTCAGCCTCCCAAAGTGCTGGGATTACAGGCGTGAGCCACTGCGCCTGGCTTAGAGTGAATAATTTTAAGATATATTTTTTGGTGGACTTAGAAGGGCAGCTATAAATAATGGCTATATATTTTAAAAGCTGTAAATAAGAAATTAAATAGTCAGAAGTTATCAATTTGGCAGGAAAATTTTGGGTATTCTTCCACTTTTGTTTGCGAGATTTTAATTATCAGACATCCTGATGTAGAGAACAAGAATAGGAGGAAACAGCATTTTTCCCAATGTGTTCCTGTGCTATACTTGGAGCAGACAAGTAAGTATAAATTTACTTTTCTCAGAAAGTTAAGTTTAATCAGAACCAGTGGCAGCCAAGAAGCCTGCACTGTAAAGTGAAGCAGGCAATTTTCTCTGTGAGTGGTCCTCTGGGGCAATGTGGTCCGAGAGGTCTGTTTGGCCTAAGCAAGTCTCTGAAGCACTGTCTTTCTGGCCCTGCTCTACTCCTTGAAAGAGCTCCCTTTCATCTGAGCTAAGTGAGGTAGCTTCCATATAAAGGAAGCGAGCATCCTGGGGGAGACTCTGTACTGATTGAACTGTCTTCACAACTTCTTCTCTCTGCTCCCTATTCACCTTCTCCGGGCTCTTGTAAATCTTTCGTTCCTATTCTCTACCACTTCCTCCCTCTACTACCTTTCATTCTGCAGCACTGTTATGTTTTAGATTTTAAATTCAATACCCAAGTTGGTAATATTCTAATTCAAACATTTTCTTTCCTCTAGGAGATGACATTGTTAAGAATTAATCATTCATAAGCAACTCCTCTAGGAAGGAATGTTCAGGGTAGTTATGACCACAGGTCAAGGCATTTACAAACAGTCATTCCTGAGGTCTGTAATGGACTTTGACATTTAAATGAGTGAACAGTAAACTTTTTTGTAAAGGTACAGATAGCAAATATTTTACACCTATAGGCTATAGGTCTCTGGTCTCTATTATAACCACGCATCAGAAATACTGCAGCTGAAAGCAGTCATCAAATTGATTGTGTTTCCATAAGATTTTATTTAAGGAAACAGGTAGTAGTCCAGATTTGCTTATCCCTGATTTAAAAAGTTCTGCAGTTATGGAATGTTTATTTCACTAGCAAAGTCAAAGCTGAAATGTTATACCTAAAAAACTAAATCTAAAAATATTTTAACAAACAAATCAACCTATTATGTTGCTTGTTTTAAAATTATTTTTAAAATCATATAATTCATTTTGAAATTTAGCAATCATTATGAAATAATCTAAACTCCTCACACTGCTCAGGGTTTGAGTCAGCCAGAGGATATTTGTCTTACATCATCTATCCTAAGGTGAGATTATAGAATATCCCTCATTCCTGTCTTTTGCCCTGGGGCACAGCACAGAATCAAATCTGTCACTCAAGATGATTTAGGGACAAAGAAAGTCCAAGAAAAAATGTGAAGTAATTGAATTTTCAATTTCATTCTGTCCACTTTTTCTTTTTTTTCTTGTCTTCCCAATTTTAGTGCGTGAGTCTATTCTACCAGGTCCATATTCCATGTGACAGCACCCTTGCCACCCTGAGGCAGGCAGCCAATGCCTGGGAAGCATCCCTTACTGCATTTCCCCCTCCTATATCTTAAAACCTTAACAAGTAACCTCCACTTGTTGAAGTAAGTTTTCCAAGATGGCAGTTAGATATATATGAGAGTCATAGAGTATATTTTCATTTTAATAAGAAATTCCTTAAGTTGAAATTTTTGATCAAATAAATCATCCTTTATAGTACAATAGAGGAAAAAGATTTGCAAGTGATTGCTTACAAACTATATACTTTGGCAAGCACCCTATTTTATTTACATTTTATGACAGGCCTATAAAGGTACTTTAAAAAAAAAAAATCAAACCAATTTCAAAAATTTCCCTAACTACCCATTTAGTAATTAGGGAGAAAAAGACATAGATAGTAGTCAACCCCAAAAGCAGTTTATTTATTTACTAAACATCTTGTTTTTCTGATCATTCTATGAATATGTACTCTATGGTCATATGCATAGACTCTGCAAAGACTGATGTACTGTAGTTCTTAAGAAGAATCTTCTTTTTTCCAGGGATGTTGGTGCAAGCACATTTAAATGATGTGGATAAGAAAAGAATAAAAGAATCAATGCCATTCTTAAGGCTTTGAAGAAACCTCAAGGGAGCCAGTCAGGGGAGCCAGATGATAATCAATTCCCGTGCAGAACGCTTTAGAAATTGAATACCAGAGAAGAAGGCAGAAGTTTGAGCAACTGCTAGAGAGATTGAGATCTATGCACTTGATATTTCTACCTGTATGGAAAGACTGACCAATATAAGATTCATAAACTGAGAGCAGAGACTCAGGACTAAGATAATAATTGGAAATGTACAGATGTCAGGCAGGGTTCCTAATCTAGTTATCTTTAGTTAAGGGATGAACAAATATCCTAGAGAAGAAGGATTTGTGGGTCATACCAGTATCTCACCATAGTTCTAACCCTATGGCATTCTAATTCCTAGTGCCTGTAAAGTTCTTAACCCATGACATTTTTCTACTTGGTTTACATATATTGATGATTCTTAAATTTCCCCTGCTCACTTAAATCAGTATCACTGTGGTTCATGCATATAGATGCATGTTATTGCACATCAAGAAATTCTGAACCAGAATCTAGTAAGCTGTAGCCCATGTAATCTATACATAAACTTGTTTTCTAGGTTATTTATAGGCAGACCAAAGTTGTCAATCTAATGGCATATCTCTATCAAATTCTTATCTATGTAAAGCAAACTCTTATACCCATTTTATAGACAAAAAGTTTAAAGTTAAGAGTGATAATGACTCTCACTATTCGTAAAGAACCTATTCTAATCTTTGAACAAAGGACTGTCTTCCAAAATGACCAAAAAACCCTCTGAAGTTTATGTTAATTATTTGATAAACTGCAAAGAAAAATATTTTAATGTAAACATGAATATTATGAATTTTAAAAGACAATTTTGACTTGCTTGCCTCTTTGGTTTATGTGTCATTTCAAAATGTTAATATTTTTAAGAACTGATCATTTGTTGACTTAGGTTTTAAGATAAATCTGTCTAATCAGATATTATTAATAAAGAGGCACAAGTGTCAAGGTATTTCTGACTGTCTAACAAAGGTACATGTTTCTCATACTTATACAGGCAAGTCAGAAACTGGCCCTCTGAAACACATAAAGCAACAGAATGTATAGCCCTCTGTTTATTTCTTTCATTTAAAAACTGATCAGAAAGGGAGAGAAATCCAGTAATGCTTTGGAAAAGCATGGAGTTAGTAGTGAAGCCAAATGCTTGATGGAGCTGTCAGAAAATGACTAGCTGACAAAGCAGTGTTGTGACAGTGGATACTTCTCTGCCTTGAATGGGTGGAATGTTAAGTGGCAATTGCATTTCTGTGCCAGAAAGGGCAGGTTCTACCACTTTCAATCTGTTTACCTCAATATCAGGAACATGGCCAGAGAGCTAACATTCCAGGCAATGCAAATTGTGTTAGAACAGAAGCGATGTCATTTCTAAACAAGGGTTTAGGCTTCACATATATAAGGTTAAAGGTATTTAATTGGCAATGTCCAGAAGGCTGTGGAACAGAGGAAATTTGGTGACTATGCTCTTTACCTCCAAATCTCTATCTCCCACATTGCAGAAGACAGGTTTGGTACAAGAAAATAATGTCCTTTGTGCATGGCCCTGAGCTTGCTTGGTTCACAGATAAACAAACCATAATTAGGGAATACTAGAGTTTTCAGAATATGATGCATTTTTCCCTTTTCCTATGTGAAATATAATAGTAATAATACTTCTGTATGGGATGAGTAAAATGATCTTTGATGAATTCTTCTAGATGGCTCATACCTATGTTACCTGTTTTGTGTCCAGTTATTGGGGCTATCAAGCAAATATTTTTTTTATATATGCAACATCACTTCTTGTTGATGGGAGATAAACAGAAAGGATTTCTCTGCTTAAGCCTAATAATCACTGACTGCAACATAAATTCAAATTAAACAGCTCTGACAAATAAAGGAAAGAGCTTTTCCATATTAGCAACTGTCAGACATAGAAGTTGTGTTTGTATGAACCCTAATTGTTTTAGTGAGATTTTCTGTGATCACCAAGGAAAGGTAATTTGGGAGAATCATTTGGATGCAGTAGATATTTTGAAGACAAAATCATTTGTTTCCCCCCTTTTATTTCATTTTTAAAAAATATTTATTTATTTGCTTTAGTTGTACACAATCCGTTTTTATGTGGTGCTGAGGATTGAACCCGGGCTGCGCACATGCTAGGTGAGAGCTCTACCGCTGAGCCACAACCCCAGCCCTCCCCCCTTTTTAATAATTGCAATTTTTTAGAAATGTGAACTATATAACATCTATTATTTAACATTTCATTAAATCTGTCTAAAACAGCACTCCTTACTTTTGTTAATGACTGTTCTTGTGGAGACATCTGCCCACTACTGTGTTTCAAATACAGAGCTTGGATTGAAGAAAATATAATCATATAAAATTTAAAGAGAACATAAACAAGATAAATATCTTCATGGTCCAGAAACTAATAGATATAAAATAAAATGCTAAAGCCACCAATTTCTCCTTAATCCATGAAAGCTTCCGTTTTTGAATATGTAGCACTATAAAAATAGAAATGGTAATCTCTGAATTTTTAAAGGCCTCTATATACAAACAATAGAGAATTCTACAGAGTCCTATAGCACAAAACTACCCCCCTCTACATAGAAGACCTGAATGGCTTCACTTCCTGAAATGGAATTTCTACTCACAGCTTGAAAAAGGTGCCAGAATAGCTTTAAAGAAAGAGCTTGGGCTAAATTGCCCATTGGCTCAAATATTGCCTTTTTTCTTAACCCAGGATTCAGGGTTGGCTATTAACATTCTAGGCCCTAATGCAAAATTAAAGGTCATAACTTCATTCAACAGGGGTCCTGGTTCAAACCCGAGAAAAAAAGTGGTGGTAAATATAGCAAAATCTAATTTTTTTTTTCTCTCATGTGTGGTACCTTTCTCAATGTGTCATGCATTTTTTTGGGGGGGAGTTTCTTTTGCTATTTAAAGTTCTTCTATGTAAAGAACAATATTTTTAAATTATAGAATGAAGTTTTACATTCATCTTTATATTGTGCAATGTCGATTTCAAATGCACCAAAATTACACAATTTATAGTTCACAGAATTTGCATGCATTTGTATTTCATTATTAACAACAGTAAAAACACTACACAAAACTAACTCAACTGTTATATTGAACTCCTAGATATGCACACTTTTTGGAAACATGCTCATGCTTACTAATGGATAAGGAAGGACTAAAAAATTCCATTCCCTTCTATGTATCCATTTTCAATGTAATTGGTTGCTTACTGTAGAGAAGAAGCACCTGAGAAAGGAGCTCCTGTTTCTTAGAAATCTATTGCCCCCTTTCTGTGTTTGAAAGTTCTGATTGGACGTTAAATATATATGGGACCACATTAGTATCCACAATTTCTGAAAACAATGTATCAGAACACAAGATGGCATCACTTTTCATTTGTAAAACATGCTGCAGGCTGAGCCTTTGCCTGTGAGACTCCAGGCGAGTATCACTGTGGTAGAGTCAGGTATCCTTAGCAGCTGTGATTCTGACTGTAGGAAAGGCAAAACCATGCAAAGCTGAGTGTTGTTGACATGGATCACAAATTTCCACCTGATGACATATAGGTAAATATGTTTCTGTTCTAGTTCAGGAAGCAACCAGACCATTTTACTGTCTCTATCTGTGGAAACTGTATTTACTTTAAGGGATCAGTATAATGATATATAAATTTCATTTTGCATTACATTTTAGATCCAAGCTTCTTCTTTTCTCTTTCTCTAGATATTGCTGAGTTGGAAAACCATGGGCTTATTTTTATGTGAACTTATAATATTTGCACTTTTACCTATAAATCCTAATTTTTGATGTACACAGCTTCACAAAATTATAAATCTCTTGCTTTGACATTTGAAAAGACTTTTCAGAATGATTCGTGGCACTCATTTTGCTTCAAAGGAATCAAACTAATATAACTAAGTTTTTTTTAAATATTTATTTATTTGCTTTAGTTGTACACAATGGGTTTAAATAGGTACGTGGTGCTGAGGATTGAACCTGGGTCGTGCACGTGCTAGGCGAGCGCTCTACCACTGAGCCACAATCCCAGCCCATAACTAAGTTTTTAAAATAAGAGATATGTACATTTTTATTCATTTTTAGATTCATTGTGATATATATATATATAAGGTCATATCAAATAACAAAGAGTCACTAAAATACCCTAAATGTGTTAAAGGACAAACAAAGAGAGGATGCCTTTAACCTGGTGTCTTTAAAACACATGGGGAGTTTTTAAATTTACCATGAATAGTAGAAGGTGATAGTTTCAAGGGGAAGATGTTGATTATTCATAATGGCAGGAAGGCCAAAGTATCATTAAATAATTTGATTCCATTATTCTAACTGTGTAACCTGGAATAGGTGATCAGTAGCTTGAAGTAGATGCTTTCTAACATAGTTAGGGAAAGAATCTTATTTCATTTAGCTTATTCTATCTTGCATTCTAAAAATCTGCATTATTGTTTCTTTATTACTTGAGCTGATAAGGCAGACACAGCCATGACTGAAGATATCCCTGGGGAGGCAGATTTTGCACGTGCTTTAAGTCATCAGGGGTCTTCAACTAGCTTATAACCCAACTCCATTGTATAATTATTTTCCAGATTTTAGCAGGACCCTTTAATAGAGCTCTAATTTTAAGCTTCATTTCATTCTCTTCTATTGCTTTCCTTAATGCTTACAACACAGAATCTTTGATTTACCACTGTCCTGTGCATATGTGAATATTCTGAAATGCAGGTCAGATGCTGAGCATTATTTAAAAATGTTCTCTTGTGCGTGAATGAACAGGCATTAACAATGAGAGAGCAGCAGAGATGCTACTCAGTGGAGAGCAATAACTTTTACATGAATAAAATCAATGAATTCTTAAAAATCTCTGCCACCAAGTTATCAAATTCAATGGGATTGTTAAATGTTAAATAAAACATCTGCACTCAGATCATTGCATCAAAGCCCAAATAAAATATTACTCTGAAAATTTAAGATTCTAGTAAAATAAATGCAATTTCACAACTAAATGAATAAAATAATTAGTCATTATTATTGTTTTCTTTAAATGATTTCCATGCTTAACATTACAGTTGTCTTAATAATATAAAAGATTTTAATGGATTATATAATAATTTTAAAGTATTGATTTTAATTCAGTTTAATATTTGTTTAGTAGATATTTATTTTTCTCTGTATATGTGGACATATATTTGCTGAAAATTTTGTGTACTTAGACATCTAACTGGCATCCTTGATATTTTTTTTCCTTTAGCCCCTGGCATTTCATCAATCACCAAAACCTGATAGTTCCGCTTCATAAATATTCCTCAAGTTCAGCCATTTATTTCCATTTCTACTTACAATATCTCTCTACAAGCCACAATTATTTCTCACCAGAACTACCAGAAGTCTCCACACTAATTGCTGATGCTGTGAAAAATGGCCCTGCTGGAAAATAGGCTATGATGGGAGAACTTAGAATTGAATATAAATCACAACTTGTAAAACATTACTGAGTCACAAAACAGATAAATTTTACCAAACCAGAACATGCAAGACACATTCAGCACAAATTCTTTTTTAATTCCCATACATTAATGATAAGACCTCAGAACAATCAATCTAACAGAAATGTGGTATAAGTTTACGTGTTCTGAAGATAAAGACACTATTTCAACAAATCCCTCAGTTTACAAATGATGGCCAAACCCTGTCAAAACGGTATGACTAATGGTAGGCCCCAGGACTTCTAAGTTTACTTTCTTAACAGTCAATTTTTGAGAAATCCATGGTTTTTGTAGGTTGCATTCTATTTTGCAAGTCAGTAAACTTAAGTTTGCAGCCAATGTAACCCTAGTGATCTTTTTTTTTTTTTTTTTTTTTTTTTTTTAAACTGGGTTTTAACAAGTAAAGGTACAATAAAATTTGCCAAGATCCTTAATGCTATGAAACATAACACTTTTCTTGGTAACTGTGATGGTTGATTTTATCTGTCAACGTGACTAGGCTAAGTAATGCTCAGACAGCTGGTCAAAACAGTTTCCGGGAGTGTCTGTTAGTGTTTCCAGAAGAAGTTAATATTTGAATCAGTACACTTGAGTAAGGAAGGTCCACCTTCATCAATGGAGGCCAGTATTATCTAATCCATTGAGAACACAAATAGAACAAAATGGTAGAGAAGAGGTGAATTCTCTCTCTCTTCTTGAGATGTGGCATCCATCCTCACCTGCCCTTTGACACTGGAACTCCTGGTTCTCAGGACTTTTGCCTTTAGGGTCATGACCATGGGTCATACCTACCAAAGAGTCCAGGCCTTCAGTCTGAGACTGGTAGTTATACTATCAGCTTCCTGGTTCTCCAGCTCTCTCTCACCAGAATTATGTGTGCCAATTTCCATAATTCATCTTCTCTAAAAATATAAATATTAATAATTAATATAACATATATTCACATATATTTAATATTGATTTTAATATATATGTCTACATATTTATTATTAAAACATTTTCTTTTATATTTAATAGTGATTTTAATATATTATATATGACTATATAATATATTTATTATTAAAATATATGTTCTGTTTTTCAGGAAATTCCTGACTAATGCATCGACAATTTGCATATCTCAGAATACTACAATTTTTTCCCCTTGAGACTATTATGACTGTGACTGTGACTGTGAGGAGTGACCATGATTGATGT
This sequence comes from Tamias sibiricus, assembly GCA_025594165.1. Classification (NCBI taxonomy): domain Eukaryota; kingdom Metazoa; phylum Chordata; class Mammalia; order Rodentia; family Sciuridae; genus Tamias; species Tamias sibiricus. The sequence goes on along the minus strand of CM046663.1, from coordinate 104,276,175 downwards.
TGATTAATGGTTGGTAGTTGTTAAAACTTGACAGAGGCCAAATTCTGTCCTAGGAACTTCATAGGCATATTGCCATTTAATCTTGACCATGACCCTATAAGACAGATAATACAACTAACCCTTTTTTACAGAAAAAAAAAATGAGGCACAGAAAGAGTAAGTAACATGGTGAGGGTTATGGATTATTTTATTTTTTATTTCATAATAAATAATTGTGCATAATAGTTTTGAGCATGTGCTTTAGGGTTTTATAGACCTGGTATTATGCCTTGCTGCACTTTTAAGCACAGTATTTATCTAAGTGGTATGCCTAAGCACAGTATTTATCTAAGTGGTCTGCAAATGACAGAGACACACATAGGACTTGTAAAAAAAAATAAAACAAGGTATTTACTCTCTGAAAACATTCTGGTTTATGGAAAATTTTGAGAATCATAGATGGTTAGTCACACAGACACAAGGTAAATAAATGAAAAAAGGGAATATCTATTTTTTTTCTTTTAATATCTGTGTAATGCATAAATGCAAGTATTTTTAATACTATTTTTATAAGAGACACAGAGTATTTGGAAATGGTAATAATCATTAGCTTTTAATTCCAACCACTGAAGACTGCAAATAGATTCTGTATGTCAAAAAAATGATACAAAGTCTGATTTGATTTCTGGTTCCCTGTGTTTCTTCTCATTTTTCTTTTTTCCAATAATCTTTTAAATATACTTTTACTTTCCTCTTATATACTATTTCCATCAATTTCTACCATATTTTACTTTTCACTAAAGAATAACATGGGAAATTGCATCTCATAAATGTTCTTTTTTGGTGAGTATGCATAATTTTAAGGCTATTATATTAGGATGTGTAAAACTGTATCTTTGCTTAAAATCAGTGTGAAAAGAGAATAGAGGAGTGAAATGTTTAAAATAGATTATCCTCTGCAAAATATGTCTGTGCCTATATTGTATTGATAATCCAGATATTATACATTTTCATTTACTTTGTTCTGAATAGAAATTGCCAATAGACTGATGAATGTGAGGTTAACTATACTATCTATCTATCTATCTATCTATCTATCTATCTATCTATCCATCCATCCATACTATACTGTATCTGACAAAACATATAATGAGAATATGACCTCCTTACTTCATTTTATGTATGTCCGTATTTCAAGCATGTAGTCCTTTATAGACTCAAGGCTATTGCTTGGGGACTAAGCCTGCCCATTGCAGAGAGCTAATTTATTTCCCTCTCCAAAATTGATTTCATTTTCCTTTGTGCATCATCAGCACATTTTTAAAAGTTCTGATGGTAAATTTTATAGTAGCAATGTGCAGAAGAATTTAATTTAATTTTGAGTTCCCAAGTTGACTTGCAGTGCTAGTGGGAGTTTTTTTATTATTATTATTTTATTTTCAAAAATGTATTACTATTTCAAAATAGTACACACTATCCAAAAACATCAACTTATTTCAGAGTAATGGAAGAGCGAGTGGAAGAGAAAGCTGATAAAAAGTAAATCAAAGTATTTTTTTCTGCATTTTTGAAGCACAGAGTGTTAGTAGACATTTTAGGTAAGTAAGTGGAATAACATACAGCTATTAAGTCTGCATGTTATATATAATACTCTTGCTTTCCAAGAATTTGAGAAGTTTATTTTAACATATTTTTAGGTTCTAACATTATTTTGGGAAGCAAAATCAACAACAACAAGAAGAGGCCAAACATATAAACCTCTGTTAAAAAATAAACAAAACAAAGAAAGACATAGTGTCATGGGTTCAAACTACCCCCTATGTGGGAGAAACCAAGGTATGTCTCCACTTCATGGTAATAAAATCACATTATGTACCTGTATTTTGAAAATTGAGAGAATGATTCTTAGAAAACTGAGACCAAGGAAAACTAAGGAGCTTGATTATTCTTCAATTCATTGGCAGCCAAGCTTGTTATATCAATTAATGGCTACTACAGGGCCCTACTGCTGACAATATTGACAGCGTGATTTTACCAAGATTTGTACAATGCACATGCTAGGTTATAACTTGGGATGTAGGCATTTCGTGTGGAAGGGGCTCTTTGTGAAACAATGAATAAATGCTTCCTGGGGCAGGAGTATGAGTATTTGATTGAATCAATTATCCAGTGTGCAAGAGGAGACTGTTAGGGTGTTGAGGGGTGCAGAAAAGGATAAAAGTGAAAAATCTTCAAAAGCTCAGTGAGGAACATCAGAGGGAGACAACCTTCAACACTCAAGAAATGTCATCTGGTTCTAATCCTCAGAACCCGTGATTATTTATGTTACCTGGTCAAACATAATTTTAAAATTATAAATTAAACTAAGGGCATAGATTTGGAAATGGGGAGATTATCTTGGATTACTCCCACAAACCCAACTTAATTATAAATTCTTAAAAGTGGGAAGGCAATCCTAGGCTGGTCAGGGAGGTGCGAGATGAGAAAGACATGATTTACTGTTACTTCCTTTGATGCAGAAGAAGGGGCCCAGGCAGGGGCCAAGGAATGTGGGAGATTAGGAGCAGGAAAGGGACTTCCCTTTATACCCAGTAAGAAAACAGGGACCTTGGCCCTTTAACTAACTACAAGGAACTGAATTCTGACAACCAAATGAATGAGCAAGAAATGGATTGTTTTATGGAAACTCCAGAAAGAAATGCAACTTCTGGCACCTTGATTTTGTGGATTTCTGATCTATAGAATTATGAATCTAAATTTGTGTTGCTTTAAGTCAAGATGTTTGTGAATACTTTTTATTGCAGTGGTAGAAAACGAATACACATGTTGGCAGATATTTGGCAGTGGGTGGGAGGAAGACATAAAGTAGAAAAAATAGACCTCAAAATTATTTTGCTTTTGAAATAGCAGATGTTAAACTAAATGCCAACATTTATCATTATGTAGGTAGATGTCATTTGGCAATAGAAAGATCCTGTGAAAACACTCAAGTCCACCTATTTATTTACACATTAATCTCCTTTATAATTTCCTTTATAGTCAAGCCTGCTTTCTGTTTTTATTTCATGTGGAAAAGTTCTCATTTGGATAAATTTAGATAAGAGCCTTTATAGTTGTAATGATATTTTATTCATCATGAATCAGGTTGATCATATTCTAGTGAGAATTGCCTTGTGGACCAGGAAAACATGTTATATTGAACATAAAACAGGGAATGCTTATATAGTAAATTTAGGATATTTCACTGGCCTTACTGTGTCTTTCATTTTATGGAAGCCAAGCAATATCTGAATCGAATGCAAACTCTGTCATAAAGACTTCTAATAAATGTTATAAGTAATGCTATTACAATATCCTGTAACATCTTCGGTTACCAGTTATATTTCCCAATTTAAAGTAGCAGTGCTAGTCTATGTTGGCAAGGAGTGGGGAGGAAAAAGGAGAGAAAGGTGCCACTAGCAGGAAAGACAGACTTGCTTTTCAACTTAAACCATTTGCTGTGTTTCTTTCTCATCCTTGTGAACTTCTCTACTTGATGGCAGAGAATATTCCCCCATATACAATAATAAATTCTGGCTCTATGAGAAAAGTCAGTACCCCAATCCAAACTTCAAAATGGATACTGCATACATTATTCAATTTTTATGCCTATAACCTTCTCCTAAGAGGACAGTTTTTGTAGCAAGGTCTGGAAGATGATTTATCTAGTACCATCCATTTACCTGATTGTAAAAAAGAGAGAAGCATTATAAACATACAAGTTTATCCTAAGGTTTGAAAGGTTTGATACCCTTCCTGATTGATAATTATATTTTAATATTTGACTTCCATTTCATAGTTTATATGAACAGTAAGTTCCTAGGAAATAATTTATTTTGTGCTAAGATAATTTTTGTGCAATAAATAACCTCTATTGTTGGTGAAACATTATTTGACTATGAAATTTAAGAATATAGCATTTTCTCTATGATCAGTGATTCTTTCTGTTCTGATTGTTTTTCAATAAAATCATTCAGTTATCATTTTGAAGTAATCTTGTTAGTGTATATAACCAAAATGCTATTACCCAGTGAGCTGACTAAACATAGAACAGATTGATTGCACATAAAAAATTTTATTAGAGGTGTATAGTTTAAATAAGTTTTTCCTCAAAGGCCCATGTCTTAAAGATTTGGTTTGTAGCCTGTGGTGTTATTGGGAGGCTCTTGGACCTTCAGGAGGTGGACCTGTGGGAGGTCTTCAGGTCTCTGGGGTGTGCCCTAATATGGTATTGTGGAACCTTGGTTCCTTCCTCTTTCTCTTTCTTTTGCTTTTGGGCCATGAGATGAACGGTGTTTTTCTGCCATGTGCTCCAGCTGTGATGCCTACCTTACCACAGTCCTAAAAAAAAACGGGGACAACTGTTTACAGACTGAAAGCTTCAAAATCATAAGCCAAAATAAACCTTGTCTTTTTTTTTTTTTTTTTTTTTTTGGGTGGTGCTGGGGAATGAACCCAGGGCCTTGTACATGCAAGGCAAGCACTCTACCAACTGCACCATAGACCCAGTCCCTAAACCTTTTCTTGTTACGAGGTTAATTATCTCAAGTGTTTGTTACAGTAATAGAAACCTAGCATATGTTTTGAAATGGATATTATTTTCTTTTAAAATAAATAATTTTCCTGATCTGATAGAATTTTAAGACACTTTTTTTTAGGATAAGCAGTGTATAGCTTGATTTTGTGTTGATACAAATAATAAAAATGAAAATAATAAACAGAATATTTTAAAATTTGAATCCAAATTTTACTGAATTTTAAGTTTTCATGGAATATGTAATGTCAATAATTATGTATGGAGAAAGATTTAATATAGAAGCACAAAATGCAAAATCAAGCCAGCAAAAATGTGAAAGGTCAAGCTACAAGGTATTATGAGTGGTTAAAATAAAATATATATATATATATGATGACTGCTAACTTCAAGGTAGTTCTTTGGTTTTGGAGAAGAAAGATATGTAAAAGCACACATCTTAGTAAAATTTAAATATATTGCATGCAACCTATGGAGTAAACTATTTCAATTTGAGACAGACTAATTTAAAATAATACTAACAAAATAAAACACTTTTTCTATTTAGATAATTGTTTCAAAGTCTCACTTGAATAAAATGTTCCATAATTATATACACCCTCAATTTTTACTAAAAACTGGCTCTTCGATGAGATGACAAATAATAATGGCAGGCTACCTCGGGGTTTTTTGTCATTTTATTTTTACTAATCTGCCTTAGGACTTTATTCATGCATATGAAAATGCATATGAACTAAAATCAATAGGTAAAGTTGATGCTATCATCCTCATATACTCATCTATATATACTTGATAAATTGTATCCAATTTATATATGGTTTATTACTGCTAACTAAACCGTAATTTATTAAGATTTTATTAGCTTTTCCCTAATGTTCTTTTTCTGTTCCAGAATCTCTTCTAGGATAACACATATTCTGTTGTTGTCTCCTTAGGCTCCTCTTGACTGTGATAGTTTCTCAGCTTCTTTGTTTTTGAGGACGTTGACAGTTTTAAAGATTGCTGGTAGGTATATTTCAGAATGTCATTCAGTCTGGATTTGTCTTTTTTTTTTTTTTTTTAATTTGACGTGAATTATGGATTTGGGGGCACAAGACCACAAAATAACAGTAAAGTGACATTTTCATCACATTTTAACAAAGGTAGCGTGCTGTGTATGTGACTTATCACTTGTGGGGGGTCACTAACATCATTGGGCCGACATAATGATTGTTATGTTCCTCTCTGGTTTTTGTTTATTTTTCTCATTCTTTAAAAACTTTTATTGGTAGCAAGTCACTAAGCAAAATCTACCTTCAAGGGATGAGGAGTCAAGTTTCATCTTCTGGAGGGAGATATATCTATATAAATTATATCTCTACTAGCATTTATATTGTTATTTATTTATTTATTTTGGACTTTAGCTATTCTAATAGACATTTAAAAGTTAAATTATATATATGTGTATATGTATGTATGTATAACAATTTACTTAAAATAAAACTTGAATATGAAAATCACTATTCATGGCTATTAATGGCTTTTAAAAATTAATATGTGTCATAAGTAAAATTAATATTCTTCACAAAAAGAAACTAAAGTGTATTAAAAAATAAACACATTTGTTAAGGTGCTTCATGATACTTATTAGTCATTCTTTTGAGATTTGGGGTGTGTGGTAGATTGGTTGTATCTAATGACTAGAATTCCTCAGCTTCCCTTTATTCACACCTGTTGCTACACAGCATTCTTGTAGCTTCCAACTCTGCCAGCTATACACTATGATTTGCAGTGAGATGGTCACAAGTGTGACAGAAGAGGCTTGGAAAATCATTTGCATATTTCCACCTGTGTCCTTGATTCTTTGTCTTGGCCATAAGCACGTGTCCAGGCAAGACTCTAGAGTCTATTGGAGTCTGTTAAAGTAGAACAGAGATAAGTTGCCTGGTCAGGCAAGCTGAGGGCATTCTAGGTTTGCTGCCAGTCAGGTCACTTCTAGATATGTAAGTGAACCCCACTGAGAATGGTTGTGTATCGTCCAGGTCAGCTGAACCTCATAGTTTCATGAGCTAATTAAAGAATTATTGTAAACCTCTGAACTTTTTTTATTTTGTTGTTTTTGCTGCTACATGGCACTATTACCAGAATCAATAACTGTATAAGGTCTTTATAACAACGATATAATATAGCTTCGGTAATTTGATTTTCCCATGTGAAAGTATGTGTGTGACATTTCAAGTATCGTAAGGAATGAACGTTAGTTACATGGTGTATTTGGGGTGAAAAATGACGTGTTAATGTTACTTAGTTTACCTCCCAGTGAGTGCAGAACCACCTACACAATAGCTATGGTCATTCAGAGCTCCCTGTCGGAAATCCCCCAGAGGACTCACTATCTCATCAGGGAGAAAATCTTTAGTCTTTCCTTAGGTCAAGGTTTGGTTTCCTGGAAACCATACCTCTTGATCCCATTTGTTCCTCTCAAATGACACAGAACAAAGGCTGTTCCTCTTCTGTGATCATATTCTGTGACTCTTAAGGTCTCCTTTCCCATTGTAAACATTATCACTGCTTTTGGCCACTGTAGGCCTTAGCCTGCCTGAATCTCTTCTTAGAATTCTCCTCCTCTTTTCTGTGTTGGATCTTGGATGTGTGACTTCCCTTCAAAGTTTGTACTTTGTGGAGGTTTTCTGCCCCCATTACTCTCATTCACTTAACTATCTCTGATGCACACAATTTGCATCTGCAGATAGTCCATCCACTTATTTCCACTTGGAACATTTGTCACAGGTATATACAGAGGGACCATTGTGCTATCATATTTTGAAAATTTTTCAAGATTGATTTTCAAATCTCAGGAAATAAGTCTATACCTTTCATCTTCTTTCTTTTGAACTGGGCTGTTAAAAATAAAAGTCATGGTCACTTTGTCAATGATGTCATCATCACTCTTTCACATTTAGAGAAAACTTGCTCAGAACTACTTTTTAAACCTGGAAACCATTAGTCTTAAAACATACTTTTCTCTACATATTGAAAAACACATATTCTATTCTCATTTGTAATAACTTTATACTAACAGCTCTTACTCTAAGCCACTTTTTACTGGTTTGGCTTTATAATTTTTAAAATCTTTAGCGTAGAGAGGAAGGTCCACAATGAAGGCTGACAACTGAAATATTTTTGCAACACACCGTTTTTCTCTGTTAATGTTATCAATGTGTTCTCAACCTGGAAAAACTAGGCTTTAAATTCTTTTCAAGGAGACTAACATCATTGAAAGAACCACTTATATCTCCATTTACAAGAAAAAAAGCTAAGTTTTATACTTGAGGGCTGGGGTTGTGGCTCAGTGGTAGAGCACTCGCCCAGCAGGTGCGCGGCCCGGGTTCGATCCTCAGCACCACATAAAAATAAAGGCATTGTGTACAACTAAAACAAATAAAATAAATATTTTAAAAATGTTTTATACTTGAGAAGTAACGCATTTGGCATCTATACTGGTTCTTTGTATTTTGAATCTTTACCCCTTCTACCTCGATCAATTTTAATTTCTTAAGTGTTTACCCAGTCCTAAGTGCTTTTCATTATGTGAAAATTTTGAAAAATGGAGTGAGATAATTAATGAGACAATATTTTGAACTATTCAAGTTTGTGTGGTTTTCTGCACCTCCCTGTATCTGAATTCACCGTCGGTCTTCCAGAAGCATCCACAAATTTTTGAGTTTTATAATTATTTGTAGACTTTACTTCTAAAGAAGGTATTACAATTAGAAAAATGCAAATCAAATGATTTTAGATGTGTCACATAATTTCTCAGCTTTTTCATAAATAAAATACAGCACAGTGACTACTTCATCAGGTTGTTGAGAGTTTTAAATGAGACAGTCTCTGCAAAGCAAGTAGAACAATGCTATAAATACAACAGCTCTGGCCAAATTAGTTGTTATTGTTAATTATCATTGCACACCAGTCAGAATGGCAGCTATTAAGAATACAAACAACAATAAGTGTTGGCAAGGATATGGGGAAAAGGGCACACTCTTACATTGCTGGTGGGACTGCAAATTTATGAAACCAATATGGAAAATAGTATGGACATTCCTTGGAAAACTTGGAATGGAACCACCATTTGACCCAGCTATCCTACTTCTTGGTCTATACTCAAAGGACTTAAAAACAGCATATTACAGGGACACAGTTACATCAATGTTTATAGCAGCACAATTCACAATAGCTAAATTGTGAATCCAACGTAGATACCCTTCAGTAGATGAATGGATAAAGAAAATGTGATATATATATATATATTTTTTTTTTAATACACATACATATATATGCACACACACAATGGAATATTACTCAGCATTAAAAGAGAATAAAATCATGGCATTTGCAGGTAAATGGATGGAGTTGGAGAATATTATGCTAAGGGAAGGAAAGAGAGGGGCACTGGGGTAGGAAAGATGGTGGAATGAGATGGGCATCATTACCCTAAGTATACATGTATGAAAACATGAATGGTATGACTTAACTTTGTGTTCAACTAGAGACATGAAAAATTGTTCTGTATATGTATAATATGAATTGAATTGCATTCTGCTGCAATATATAACTAACTAGGATAAGTTTTTTAAAATCCTACAAAAACAATCACATACAAATGTACAGAAATGTACTTGATACAAACAAGGATTGTGTTTAAGATGACACATGCCCTAGTATGTGTTAAATAAGAGGTTTGGAACATAGCAAAGGAGGAAGCAGAGGACTTTACTCCAGGGGTGACCAGGTAAGGGTGGTTTTGTATTTGAGTTGTGTGTGAGAGGATAATATTGGAGCAGGGAGGTAGGGCTCACCTGCAACATGGCAGTCCTGAGCCAAGGGCACAAATTGAAGTGTGTACACCGTAGTTGTAAGTATTTAATAGTTTACTAGTTATAAGTCAAGCAAATAAACTAATTTGATATATTCTAATCTCTTGTCTTCACAAATGTACCTTTACAAACTCTGGATGACCAGGCTCACTCTTATAGTTCTTAGGCACATCAATGGTTTTAATGAAAGCGGAAAAAAGGGTTGATCTGAGCAGACTTCTGCAGCTAATCTACAGAGGGTCCTGCTTTCCCGTTTCCTCTGCTCAGAGCAGGCTTGAGCAAGGCCTGGTAAATCTCAGACACTTCTCTCTATTTCTTCATGTTCTGAGAGCTCTTCTAGCAGAGACCAGAATCTAGTGCCACTTTTCCAAGACATCAGCAGGGGATTGTGTAATTGTCAGTTTCATCAAGAGGTGAATTTAAGTTGCTCTTTATTTGTCCATCAAGCATGAAATCTGCCTGCAGTCAAGGATCCAACCACCTTGCATTCTCCAGAAAGAGGGAATAATCACTGGTGATGAGAGTTTTGCTGTTAGAACAATATGGAAAGTAAAACCCCAATAACCTGGATTTCAGTGGGAAAAAATAGAGGTTAAAATCATGCTTATTCACGTCTCTAAACACAAATTCACAGGTGGGGCCACAGATGCAGTTTTTATCATTTTTATTATTTATTTAGTTATGATATCTAAAGTCTGAAAATAGTTGTAAGAAACAGAACAAATCTTAATTTATTTTGTGCAAAATACCTTATTTTGTACCAAAAAGAGAGTAAATGAAAGGGGGAGTGATCTGAGAAAGACCACAAAGATCTTTTGATTCATGGATACTTCGCACTAAGAGATAGGGGTATACTGGATTTTATACAAAATATCACATGTATGTGAGTATGTCCATTTTCCCCTCTAAATTCATTCCAAGACTTGTAACCCCAGAAGCATAAGGGGTACTGATGTGCTTATAGCACAGATGCAGACACTAAAGTGCAGATGTGCCAGGGATTTGCCTGGGTGACAGCAGTCTCTTACCTGCAACCAACGTGCTTCCCATTTCCCCATTGCTGCTCTTCTTTCTAAGGGTTGAGGTCCACATCTCTTCAGTCTTTGACAGCCATAGTGTGGGCCTCAATCCACATCACCATCCAGTTATTTCCGGCCTTTTGTTTGTTTATTCCTTTGTGATTGGTGTTAGGACTTTGGCTGCACAGAAGAACTTTTTACCCTCTGGACTCTGCTCTGAGCTTAGACTCCAGACAATTGCATGAGCTGCAAATCTGTTTTTCAAGTTGTCTGTATGGAAACAGTTTTATGAGTCATTTTATTTAGCTGTTTTCTTGTGCTGTGTGCTTTATAAGAAGAACATTTTATGAGTATGTCAGCATCCACTTTGGCCTAATAAATGTTTTTAGTAAGCACAGTACAAGGTGAATTTTCAGCCTTCATAATCCTATTCAAAAAATAGCACTTTTAGAATTAGATATTCAAGGATATTTTAACCACAGGTATTTTTTTCCCAGTTTTTAATGATAAAATTCCAGTGTAATTTTTGTACCATTTCCAAGTGAAGAAAATATAATGTTATTCTACTGAGTTATGGAGGATTCACACAAATCTATTAATTTCTAGATGCTATTTAGATGTGTTAATTTCTATATATTTTATTTATAAATATTCATCCAGAGAAAAGCAGAGGGAGAAAGGGATAAAGATATTTTTCCACAAATGCAGTCTAGAAAGCTTTAGTCAGGATGAGCCTCATCAAAATAACACTTGTGAATAAAACTCAAAATGTCTGTGTAGTTAGTGGTTAGGAATAAAAGCTTTACACTCAAGGACAATTTCAAATCATGGTCCAGTACTTGATCTAAATGATTTTAGATGTGTCACATAATTTCTCAGCTTTTTCATAAATAAAATACAGCGCAGTGACTACTTCATCAGGTTGTTGAGAGTTTTAAAGACAGTCTCTGCAAAGCAAGTAGAACAATGCTATAAATACAACAGCTCTGGCCAAATTAGTTGTTATTGTTAATTATCATTGATTATTTTTTTCCAGAAAGAGGATACAGTTACTTTAGACTCCACATGAGTCTGCTCCCCTTGGTCCTTTGTGAAAGTTCAGAGAGAAGGTGACTAATCTTATGCCAAGAATACCAATTGCCTTTTGACACATTCCAGTCTCAGAATGAAGTCAAGTTTTCTTTTTGATCTGAAATGACAAAAGGATTTCATCTCTAGACACTAACTCACACTCATTGTCAGGGAGTTACTGGGCCAAGTGTGAAGGTTTGAGCTCAGTAGGAGCCGTCTCCATTCTCTTCTTGTTGATCTTCATTTCTTCTAGGACGTCTATTTCAAAAGAGGAAGCATCCCTGGCAGCTGAGTTGCTAGTGGTGTTCTTCTGCTTTTCTGGAATAAACTTGCTCTGTTAGGTTTCTCAGTTTTGAATTGCTAACTTTTCTCCTTCCATATTTTCTTGAGCCAAATGGGTTTCTATACCAGAAGTTCTAAAGAACTTTATTTGGTCCGAAAGTGTTTTGACTCTTTAGCTTTTGCTTTGCCTAAGATTCCAGATTTGTTTTCCTAGGTATCAAAAAAAAAAAAAAAAAAAAAAAAAAAAAAAAAAAAAGTAACAGCTGTTCTCCATCAGCCAAGTGTTGAAAAGTTGCAAAGTAGCTCAAATATGCTTTTGGGAATATCACATGTGTTTGCTCATATTTTTATTCCTATCTACTGATACTTATTTTATACCTTATGTCCTAACCGATTCTGATTCTGTTATCAGTTAGATATCTAATGATCCATACCATTCTGCCATATTTCACTTCCCATTTTAATAGAGTGTCATATCCCAAAGTAATGCATCCCTAATGGTGACACAAGAAAAATCAGAGCAGTGGTTAATGGGAACAGACTCTTTCTAATACACCTCAAATTATACAGCATGAGCAATTAACCCCACTTCTAACTAATCATGCCGTCAGCTCTTCCATGCTTCATAAGACATTGACTGTTTTAATAAAAGCACCTGCATAATGGCTGAGACATACTGATGTGGAAACCAACACACATTTGTGTGTTTTTGTGCATGTTAATTAACGTCTTGTGGCTTCTGTTCCATTATCTGTAAAACAGGGATAAAAAATCTCTTAATGTTGCAAAAATTTATGAATTGCAATTTTCAACTAAATATTGAAGTTCCCATTCTAGTTAGAAATATATTTTGTATGCTAACTTAGTACCTGTATCTCCGAAGGCCCATTTTGATCTTTGTGTGTGTTTCTGTGTGTGTGTATGTGTGTGTGTTTGTATGCATGAGCATGCATTAAGGATCTATATTAGCCATGCTATGCATATAGACTATGGGGAATGCCAGGGATATTTGCATGAAGGTCTTAATATAACAAGTATCCAAAAATAAACAGTAGAGAAAGGAAAGATTGGAGCGCAGCACAAGATCTTTATTGGTGATTGCCAGATTAGTAATTACATAGAATTTTGTTGAATTTTAAGTGTGTGTGTGTGTGTGTGTGTGTGTGTGTGTGTGTGTGTGTGTTTCCTTGCTTAAAGTTATATAAATGATATTTGGGGTGAATTGTCCAGGCCTTGACATACCATATTCTGGAAAAGATGCTGTAAGTGAATTAATCTCATCCTTTCTCAATTTGTTTATTTCATTTTCCATGACAAATAACTGGGGTCCTAAATCATAAGTAGGATTTTCAAAGTTCTCCTTGCATTGTACTTGTGGACAAAAAGTTTGGAAAAACAGATACCTTTATGCCTCTATGGGGAAAGATCCTCATACCTCATCTTTATATTTGTTGTTTTTACATACACATGACAGTAGGGTGTATTTTGACATATCATACATAAGTGGGGTTCAACCCATTCCAATTCAGATCCCATTCTTGTGGTTGAACATTATATGGAGTTACACTGGTCATGTATTTATATATGAGCATAGGAAAGTTATGTCTTTCTTATTATCAATTCCCCTCCCTTCCCTTCAATCCCCTTGGTCTAATTCAATGGACTTCATACTTCATTTTGATTGCTTTCCCTACCCCAAATTTATGCACATCTAGAAAGAGATAAGACAATCCATAATTGGTTAGGTTTACAGATTATAGATGCATAATTTGAAAGAGGGTCTTTGACATTGCTGATTATAGGAGTTAAGGTTAGAGACAGCATGGGAGTGGCATTATTGTATGTGGTTTCTCCAATGACAGTGATGAGTTAATATAGGTATAGAATCCCATGGGTAGCTAGAAAGCTATGCTCTAAGTCTTTGGGGGTATTTTTTGTTCTATTTTCTGCATTTTCAAGCTGGAACTTTTCTTAGGCTCATTTTACTGTCATTTCTGATTGGTAAAATGTGAAGACAAAATGAAAATTTAGATTAAAATTGTCAAGCATTCATTCTACATGTTTTCTCTATCTTAGAGATACATCTACAGCTTGAACACTAAGATTTGTCAGTTCTCCTTTTCATCTCTACATAAAAATGTAAATTAGTGCTCAATTGGATCAAGATATACAGCTCCATGACCATGTAAATCAGACACCATTAATAAATATGTGATTTAAAACTTATAATAATCCAATTATTTGGGCTTCACAATGTATTGCCTTTTTAATCATTAACATATTTTAGAACTCAAATTAAAACATCCAAAAATAGTCTCCATGAGAAGATGAAATAAAATAAAAAGTTTTCAAATTATCACCAACAAACTTTGAAAGTGACTTATGAATGATATTGTCACTGTTAGTTTCACCACAAATGTCAAAGTTGTGAAAGACACATTGTGGGACCCAGCTTCGATGTGTAACAACTTGTAGGATTATCTATAAATCCACTATTATTGAAATGGGGACAGCAAACTTTTGATGACATTTTCCTATGGGCATATTGTTTTTAATATTTTATAAATGGATTATTAGGCATATAAATCTGAGTTCTTTGTAGTAGAATTTCTTTCCTTCTATCCAGAATGATTGCTTTTGAAGGTATTTATAGTTTCTATAGTAAATATTTTGTGAAATGTTTGTTTTAGGTTTAGTAGCTGTTTTAGTCTGCTTTTTCACTGCTGTGACTAAAATGATACGACCAGAACAATTTTAGAGAAGGAAAAATTTATTTGAGGGTTCACGGTTTCAGAGGTCTTAGTCCATAGAAGGCCAGCTCCATTCTTTGGGGCTGGAGGTGAGGCTGAACATCATAGTGGAAGAGTGTGGTAGAGGGAAGCAGCTCACGTGGTGATCAGGAAGCAGACAGAGATAGACTCCCCTCTCCAGATACAAAATATATACCCCAAAGACAAGTCCCCAATTCCTACCTCCTTCAGCCACACCCTATCACTTAAGTTATCACTCAGTTAATCCCTATCAGGGAATTAATTCACTGATTGGGTTAAGACTTTCATTAAGACCCGATCATTTCTCCTGTAAACATTCTTGCATTAACTCACATGTGAACTTTTGGGGGATGCCTCACATCCAAACAATAATAATAGCTTTAAAATATATTTGCCATTTACTAAAAAATAAGTGTTTTTTTATTTTGTATTCTTAAAATTTTAACTAGACTCTAAAGCTTACAGACCTTTTATAAGATAATTTAATCTCAAATAAATTTGAAATGTACTAAGAAAACATTGATATTTGTAGTTGCATTTAGATTTCAATATGTGCAGTATGGTATTTTTCAATTTACTTTTTATTTTAATCAAAGTTATATGTGCAGGTAATTTAAGCAGTGAAATGTTTCCATTAGGTTTACAGCTAAAAAAGCAATTTCCTGTGTTCTTTTTGTAGCCCTTTTTCTGTCATATACATACAACCCCTTTCAACTATATTAGCTGATTCTTTTAAGGTTTCTCCATATCTCTATGCTTATATTGCTATTGCTTAATTTTTTATTAATGGGTTTTATCTATTCACTTTCTACTATCAAAGAAGAGAATTTAGTTTTACTAAATTTAGTTTTACTAAATTTTATTTTCTGGTCCCTATCACACATGTGTGTATTTTTGAGCCTCTCATCTTCTTGACACAGTATACCATAATTTTAATTAAATGAATATTCATGTTTGCCATATTGTGACTAAATGAAAACATTCAAAGTTCAGTCATCAACTATACATAGACTATGCTATCTTTCCTTCCAACAAGTTGATTTTCCTAGCAATTTTATTTACTTAGGTAGCTTAATTCATTGTTTCTTAGTTCTATAATGTGCCTCTTAATATTTCTAGAATTTTATATAATTTACCACTTTTATCTTCTTCAACAAATCTAACCCAGTACCCTCCGATGAAATCCTACCAACTGAAAGTGAGGGACCTGTGAACTAGTTCCTTACCCTTAACAAAGCAAGAATAGTCTGTTCCAAGGAATTGCTGGTCTGTTGGCTGACCACCCAGCAATGGCAGGGCAAGGAATGTATGTCACATACTGACCAGCTGTGGAACAAGCAAGAGAAAGGAACTTTGAATTGTTGCTTCTCCAAGAGGCTATTGTGATCCCAGCCTTAAATAGTGGGACTCATTTATTAAGGCATGATAAGTGCTAAGGGATGTTTTTTGTTTTATTTTTAAATGGTCTTTTAATTTCCATATAATATCTAAAACAAAAGTATTATGTCTGAGAGATAATCCTCTTCGATCTTGCCTACTTACTTCTTGAACTGTAAGTAGCAGATCACAGGAAAAAGATCTACTGCCTCAGGACAATATGGATCTTAGGAGGCCAAAGAAAGATTGACAGAGTCCTTTGCTCTCACCTCCCTCTTCAATGTATTTCCGCTCTGCATAACATGGAGACTTGAGACAGCCACTGAGTATGTAAGAGTGTGTTGCACATACACAGTTGAGCTACATTTTATTTCCAATGGCCACTTTAAATCATATTCACTGGGATTATTTATTTTCCTTACCACTGGCTAAAACTGGCAGAAATGTGTCTCTAAAACTCTCACTGGAGGAGTTCCACCATCCTCCCAGACAGACTTCTTCATTAACTTTTTTTTTTTTTTTTTTTAGAAATGGAGCCAAATTTTATTTTAAAGAGCAAATGTTAAAAAAAACCAAAATATTAAAAATTGTTATTAAAACTTTGTGATTAAGATGATGTTCCAAAGTTTTATAGTTAAGCTATGGAACCAACCTAGGTGTCCTTCAACAGATGTATGGATAAAGAAAATGTGGCATGTATATGCAATGGAATATTACTCAACCATAAAGAAGGATGAAATTATGGCATTTGCCCGTGAATGAATGGAACTGGAGACTATCATGCTAAGTGAAATAAGACAGTTCCAAAATCCAAAGGCTGAATGTGCTCTCTGATAGCATTTTTTCGATGCTAAACCATAATAAGGAAGGGTAGGGAGGGGAAGAATAGAAGTTCATTTGATTAGACAAAGGGGTATGAAGGGAAGTGGGAAGTCAGTAGAATGAATAAGACATAACTTTCTTATATTCATATATGAATACATGACCAGTGTAACTCCACATCATACACAGCAAGAATGGAATCCGAATTGGAATAGGTTGCACCCCATGTATGTATAATATGTCAAAATACAATCTGCTGTCATGTATATATAAAAACAAATTACATATATGTATATATATGCACATATATATATGTATGTATATATAATACTTTTTGAATAGTATATTGATTAAGATGACTCTGATTTTCTAATCTTTGTGAATTTACATGCCAGCTAGATTATATATTTCAGGTGAGTTGCTCACATTTATTTTCATCTTCTTTCTTTCTTTGTTGTTGTTGTTGTTGTATTTTAGTGCTGGCCTCAAACCAGTACCTTGTGCATGTGAGACAACTCTACTGCTGAGCTACTTTCCTGCAACACATTTATTTTCTGACTCTTCAGTTTATTGTTATATGTCTACTTTATCATTAAAATTTCAAGAATATAAATGTACTTTTGAGTTGCTTAGTTTCTACAAAAAAAGAAATAAAATAAAAATTCCTTCTTGGAGCATCTGTTTTTATCACATATAATTAGTAATGTTTTTATTTCTTTGCTTGTTTGACCTTATAAAAGATAATGATCATGTCATAGGAAATACAAAAATTTCAGTTTTCAAAATTAAAAGGGCAATGGATCTTCATTTCTGACATGGTTCAGAAAAAGCAGTTCTTTATTTTATTCTTACATCTTTTAAGTAATTTGGAAATTAGTTTAAAGAGCAAGTAAACAGCAAAACTGTATACCTTTCAGCAAATAATGGGTCAAAAGGAGCTGGGGTCTGAAATAAAAAATTTATTTTTGTGTTTTTTGCTCTTACCACTAAATTACAATAGAGTAGAAGGGAAGAGAGCACTCAGTAGAGCTTTCTGAATTTATAATTTCTCATGTACTTTAACACTTCACAATGTATAAATAAAAAAGTAGAATAATGAGAAGATAGGACACTTCCTTCACAGTCACTTGCTTATAAAGGTTGGAGTTAAACACCACTTACCTTGAATAAGGTGTTAGGTTTTCTGTTTGAAAATTTATGGGAAACTCCAGACTTCACTACCTTGTTCCTGCTACAAAGTAGGTGCGAATAAACATTTGCTCAATAAATGAATATTTTATATGAAGTCCTCAGCACAGTATCCTGTCTCTCAAAATATTAAATAATGATAGATGTTATCCTTCTTACTACTGTTCAAGTATGAAAATACCCACATTTCAGTAAATATGCTCTACAATAGTTGTTAGATTGTATTAAAAATTTAACTTCTATGTTAATATATTTGAATTCTGCCTGTTTCAACTAATTAATTTATGGAATAAAATAGAAAATATCTCCTGGGAGTTTCTGTATAACAATGACCTTGTTTTATTCAAGTTTTCTTATTATAGAATGTAGGGCTGTTCCTAGGATATGAACTAGACTCAATAGGTCTTTATGGAATGACAATTGCAATGTAAAGATGTGTGTGTGTGTGTGTGTGTGTGTGTGTGTGTGTGTGTGTGTGTGTGTGTTTACATGCACAGACACACTAATACAGATTCATGTGGTGCTTACCTACTATTGAGGAGACAAATTCTGAAGTTCCGAAGTTGATCAAAAATGTTATTAGCAGTTTTAAATCCCCTTATCTGAACTTGGGAAGATGAATAAACTAATGAGTCATTTTAGTTGACTTTCATGGTCACTGAGTACCCAGAACTCCACCTCATCAAAATTCTTCATTTTAATAAATGACCCAAGGAAATTTTGCATTGCAATACTAACATGTTAATAACCTGAAACAAATAAGGGACACTGATTACAAGGTGCTTAGATCCTCCAGGAAATTGCCATGCACTCTTTGATCCTCTTTTATTTTGAATGTTTGATATGGGGATTACTGATATTACAAAGGTTGGCAGATCTCAAACAATGTTGTTGACAGTTTCCTTCTGGCAAGTCATAGCATGATTGCCAGCACCATAGATTTAACACCATTGAGCTCTGACAGCATCAGAGAGCCAGAGACAAGGTTCCATTCATAATCTTGTATGTCCTGCTGAGTGTGCAAGCTGGACTGAACATTGGCGTGAACAGGGTGATACCTTATTCACAATCATTTTCATTTCCTTTTTGAATATTATTTTTTCATTTATTTAGTTCTTTTTCCTGTCTAAAATATTTCCAGGGCTAGAAAGAACTCAAAGAAATGAACTTAATAGATAATTATTTTATTTTGTATTTATTCCATGTGAATTAAATTAGTTAGAATATTCCTGCTAAGTGATTCACACTGACAAGTTGGCTTCATCCTTTCTCTCGGGAAGATCATGTAAAACCTTCTCTGATGACATGCCTGTGGCTGATTGTTCACATACCAAGGACAGAAGCACTGACTGGATTAGAACTAGGATGAACTATATACAGGTTTGAGAAATGTCCACTCATGAAACTCTTCCTTGTACCTTGTGAGATATTTTGTTAATGACTTTTGTTTCAGAAAAAAAAAATTCAGTAGATGAAATTATATCTCAGCTTCTTGCTCTTCCAGTTACACTTGTAAAAATCAGCAAATCTTAAATTCTCTGGTCCATATTTGCATATAGACTTTTTGTTTTGCCTGCCTGAAGATATGCAAATTATGAAAAAAATGCAAATTCACAATCTTGTGATAGAACAGGCAGGGGTCCAGCTATTGTCAGCTGTTTTCTGCTTTTATGAAATTTTTTTCCTATATAAATTTCTCCTACATTTTGCTAGTCCTTCTTCAATTCACTGTAGTTTCAAGGCAAATAAATAAAAAGCTACATATTTAAGTTTTTATTTTCCATTGGAAAAGAAATACTTAAAAATAATAACAGCCGGGCACGGTGGCACACGCCTGTAATCCCAGCACTTTGGGAGGCTGAGGCAGGAGGATCGCGAGTTCAAAGCCAGCCTCAGCAATGGCGAAGCACTTAGCAACTCAGTGAGACCCTGTCTCTAATAAAAAATACAAAAAAAAAAAAAAAAAAGGGCTGGGGATGTGACCCAGTGGTCTAGTGCCCCTGAGTACAATCCCTGGTACCACAAAAAAATAAAAATAAAAAAAATAACAAAACACTAAACCATGGATTTTGCTGTCATAGTTTTTTGAAATAAACTATGTTTATTCATTAATATTCCTAAATTATATAAGTTTTAGTTGTTGCTATATTTTCCCCAGATTCTGTTCTAAGTCTCCACATTTAAAAAACAACATCTCTAGCAATTAAAGAAATTCAAATCAAAACTTCTCTAAGATTTCATCTCACTCCAGTCAGAATGGCAGCTATTAAGAATACAAAAAACAATAAGTCTTGGTGAGGATGTGGGGAGAAAGGCATGCATACTCATACGTTGTTAGTGGGACTGCAAGTTAGTGCAGCCAATATGGAAAGCAGTATGGAGATTCCTTGGAAAACTGGGAATGGAACCACCATTTGACCCAGCTATTGAAGGAGCCCCAATTAGGGAGATGGCTATTGCGGTCAGCTGGAAGCCATAAGTTCCACCTGATAATAAGTATGTATGTGACGCACCTGTAAATGCACGTGAGGCACCCGCAAAGCTAAAGGTATATAACCGGGTGAAAGCGGTCGGAGTCAGGAGAAGAATGAATTCACTCAGTCAGTCATGCAGTCGCTGGGTCGGAAGAAGAGTTCGGGTCGGAGAAGAAGAAAAGAATCAGAGCGGCCAGAACATAGGCAGAGCGGTTACAGAAGAGAAACCAGATAGAAGAAGTAATTCCTGGTCAGAGTCAGGCCGAGGCTCCCGAGGAAGAAAGAAGAAAGAACAAAGAAGAAAGAAGCTCTAAAAGCTAAGCTCTCTCTCTCTCTCTAAAGAAGAAATCTCTCTCTTTCAAGCTCTCTCTCTTTCTCTCTAAGCTCTAAGAAGAAGAAGAAAAAGCTATCTCTAATCTTTCTCTCTAAGCTCTTTCTAAGAAGAAGAAAAATCTTTCTTTCCTCTCTCTAAGCTCTCTCTAAGAAAGTAGAAGTAAAAGTAGTAATAGCTTTACTCTGCCTCCGAGAGTTTTCCTCCCGTGGCGTTTGTGGCTGGCCACGACAGGCAGCTTACAAGCTATCCCACTCCTCAGTCTAGAATCCAAAGGACTTAAAAACAGCATATTACATGGACACAGCCACATCAATGTTTATAGCAGCACAATTCACAATAGCTAAACTATGGAACCAACCTAGATGCCCTTCAGTAAATGAATAGATGAATAGAAAGAAAATGTGGTATATATACACAATGGAATATTATTCAGCATTAAAAGAGAATAAAATCATGGCATTTGCAGGCAAATGGATGGTGATGGAGAATATAATGCTAAGTGAAATTAGCCAATCCCAAAAAAGCAAATGCTGAATGATTTATCTGATTTAAGGATGCTGATTCATAATATTCTGTATGTTGGGGGAGGGGATTAGATGAACTCTAGATAGGGCAAAAGGGAAAAGGGGTGGGAGGGCAAGGAGGGAGCATATGGGTAGGAAAGACGGTGGAATACAATGGTCATCATTAGCCTAAGTACACGTATGAAGACAAGAATGAGGTGACTCTACTTTGTATACAACTAGAGATATGAAAAATTGTGCTGTTTATGTGTAATATGAATTGTAATGCAGTCTGTTGTCATATATAACAAATTAAAATTATAAAGAACCAATACAACTCAATTATAAAAAGATAATTCAATTTTAAAAATGAATAAATAAACAATATCTATCAGTCCTTTTGACTTCCAGTTTTTAATTTTCATATAGACATTTGATACTTCTGAAATAAATTGCAAACACTTCTTCAATGGAGGAAATGCTCCTATTCATTCTGGAAATCTGGATGGGAGACAGAGGCTCATACCTTCTCCAACATTTCTCAGTGAGTCTAATTACACAAGTCATCATCATTTGGAATGGGTAAATGAATTTGAATGTCTGTCTTATTATAGAAGTATTGATAAATATTGCCAGTTGCATTAGAAAAGATAGAGCTACATGGTTATTTTAAAAGAGGAGACCATCTTGTGAAAAGTACCATTTTATTTCAATGTTTATTAATTTTATTTTATTTTTTCCTAAGTGTCCTTCAGGAATTATTTAAGGTCAAATTTCACAAAATAGTATGTAGTGCAAGAGCTCTCCAATAGTCAAGGATAAATTAGAATTTGTACAAAATGTGGAATGAGATGCATGTAGCTAAGGTTAAACATAGAGTGGTGCAAAATTGTAGAATTAGGGCCAGTGATACTAAAATATGGAAGGCAGTGTCCTTCTTTGGGTACATTTTCCAAGACCATAATTTAGCCTCTTAAACATAGCCAGCAAATAAAAGAACAACTTTGTGATTAGTAGATAGATGAAAGACAAAACATAAATTGTGAAATTTCATTTTGCTAATTTTTATCATTTTAATTCTCTCAGGATAATAAGAATATTTTAAGAAAGACTAAATCAGAAACAACAAACATCAAATCCAGTCTGAGAGATTGACCATGAAAACAAATGGTGAATTCAGGCATCATTTAGTGAGAGGACAATAAATTGTTCTAAACCAAATAATTGTGGTTTGAAAATAATTTTAATAATAGTAATAGTGACATTGATGTACTTTACTAATAATAACTAATATCTCTTTGTGAACACATAGACAATTACAAATCAGAGCCAGAATGTTATGTCAAGCCAGTCAGTCTCCAACGTCATTTCCATAATGATGGCAGAGATGTCAAATCTTAAAGAAGGCTCAGTGATCTGCCTGAACCTGAGAAGCCTCCATGCCCCCCCTGAGCCTGGCAGCTCTATCTTGGAGCAGACTTTTGCTTCCTTACCCATGCCTTCCTATAGGGACTTATTTTAACACTATTGCTGACCAAACTTCTAGTACAGCGCTGGGGTAGGAGGACTCTTAAGATTGCCAGTTGCATGCTCTGTTTCTGAAAGATATCTCATAGCTAATATAGTTAAAAAAAAAAGAATACATTTAGTTTTTTCTGTTACACACACACACACACACACACACATACACACAAATAAATCCCTACACTTCCATGAGCCAATTTTAGAAACAACAATCATGAAAACAAGACAAGACAATACTTATTCTTTAGATTATGGTTCACTTTCTTTTCTTTTCTTTTTATTTTTTACTTACCTGACAATTATAACTTGGTATCTGAAATTGTACAACTAGAAGTTACAGGTTTTGTGCCCTAGATGTCATAGAGATATTTCTTGATCATCTTTATTACCAGGAATCAATATTGCTATTTAGATAAAGTTAATGCTATTATTTTTTAGGTGTTACAGATTTTTCCTCTACATTCATGTTTTATGTAATTCAATCTTCATTTTCCAGTTAAGGAGTCCACAGGAAGTCAGGTTCTTGTAGAATATTCATGACTGTGTTGCTGAATATTATGACCTTGCAGGACCATTGTTAATGCATAATAAGGTTGATGGATGCATAACAGTGTGTAGTGCCTGCTTGGCCCATTGGGCTTAATATGGATAGCTAACCCTCTCCTATATCTCAGCAAATTCTAAATAATATTCAAAATACTTTACATATATTGACTCATTTAATATTCACAACAAACTTAAAAGATGAATTTCATTACCATCCCCTTTATAAACATGATGAAACTGAAGTAAAGATATATCAATAATTTGCCTGATATTTCAAGATAGCACAGCTCTCAAAGAGCAGAGCTGGGATTCAAATCTAAGCATTTTGGCCCTCAGATCAATAATCCTATGAATCATTACTCTATAACACTTCTCTTAAAGCCAAGTCTCATTATAACCTAGATTGAAATGTAAATACCACTGACTGTTTTCAACATTTTTTTAAGATCTAAAGACCTAGAGGTCAATAAAAAACTACATTTTACAAGAAGATTGTGTTAAAACATTTAAATGTATAATCATATGTATCCTACTAGTGAGGAAAAGAGCAAATTTAAAACATTTTTCATTCATTTTTGTTTGTTTCTTTGAACTGTCATACGATGGCCTTTGAGGTTACCTATTAGAGAAAACTGCAACTTGGTTAGTAAGTTGTTTGGCACTTTAAGCATAGCTCAAGTAGACAATGCTTTGATACAATAGAATTCAGATTTTCTTTTTCTCCTTTATTACAACCTTCTGGATTAGTCAAGTTATATGATGCAAAAATTCTTTAGATCACAGTAGATATTGCATAGAGAAAATCTAAAATCTAAACTAATGTGTCTTATACTTTGAATGTCTTGGAATAATCTATGTGTAACAGAAATGAATCAAGGACTTTGAAGCTTTGATTCTTCCTCATGGCATCAAACTGCATGTCACATATGAATTTCACTAATTTTCACTTGAATTTAATCAATGTATTGATAGTATAATAAATATTGGAGTATTTAATATATTCTAGTATATACGGGAATATTTAACATATTCCAGTATATTAAATAAACCCAATTGTCATTTTTTAGTGAATTCAGTTTCTTTGAAAGTCCCTTGAACAGTTCCATGACATAATATTTTTTAAAATTTTTAAGTCTGAGAAAATGTTGAAATAGCACAGAAGAGGGAGTAATCAATTATCTAGATTGGCAGTGATAGTTTGAGTTAGATTTTGGCAGGAGAAGGAAAAGTCAGTTAGGTCAAAAAAATAATTAGAAGTATAAAAAACAGAGTTAAGAAAATACTGCGAAATGCCACAGTCTGGTACAGCATAAGATTGATAAGGGGAGAGAGGGAATAAAAGGTGTAAATATATGTTGGATTTGGATTTGGTAAGCCTTGTATATCATATTAATATTTGAATATTACATTGTAGTTATTGGATGATTTTTAAAGGATTTAAAGTAGTTAAATGACAAGGTCAAAGGTGTATTAGAGATTATTTTATAATAGGATATGAATGGATTGAAGGAGGATACTATAAAGACTCTTGAGTCTTGGTAAATGGGTCATGTCTGTTCTTTTTACTTTTTAATTTTTTTTTTTTTTTTTTTTTTTTTTTTAGTTGTAGGTGGACACAATACCTTTATTTTATTTATGTGGTGCTGAGGATCGAATCCAGGGCCTCACACATGCGAGACTAGTGCTCTACTGCTAAGCCATAGCCCCAGCCCCTCATGTCTGTTCTTAAACAAATCCTGGTGTAGACTTATAATAAAATATCACTCAATGTGTCTAGAGAACTTTGGTCTGGAGGGTAGGAGGCATATGTTAAGGCAAAATCATGTCTTTAATTAAATTTCACTATATGCATAAGAACATTAAAATAAAGACAACAAACATAAACAATTAAAGGGAAGTACAGAATGAGAGCCTTATTTGGATGATGGATTAGCTCATTTGGATAAAATTCATGAAAAGATTGGAATGAAAGTCTAGTTCATGCCTCTGTTCTCAAGACATACCAAAATGCCCAAGAAGAAATCTCTTCATACATGTCAGCTTAAAACTAACTAAGCTTATGTAGTTTCTTTTGACTGCCAGCATGCTGACCCCCTTTCTAACTGAAGAAACCATTCACTTTTCTTTGTCTCTGTTGCTTTTTCTCATCTCTGTACTTCTGGACCTTCTCACTATTCAGATCTGAGGTTAAATGTCAATCCCAAGGAAGTTATCATTGTATCTACTCTCTATTATGCCACCAGATTTATTCCTTTCAAGGTACTCATCACATTCTGAAATAACATAAACTCTTTATTTGTATAAAGACAAACAGTTAAATGTGAACTTTTTGAATGCAGAGATTTTTTTTTCCCAGTACTGGAGATTGAACCCAAGGGTGCTCTACCAGTGAGCTACATCTTTGCATGGTTCTGGCCATTCTTGTACTCATTGTATTTCTGTTGCCTGGAACAGTACCTCATACGTAGGAGGATCTCAAAAATAAAACAAAACAAAAAAATAAATAAATTAAAAACTGACTAAATAAACAAAAATACTTGTTAAAAGATTTTTAAATTAATCCAAATATAGTACAATTATATGAGCAAGAAGAAATTAAAAAAAACTGTGCTATAGATTAGGTAAAGTGTCAGAAAGAGACAACAAGGTGTACTCAGAACATACAAAATTGTGAAACACTTTTAGAACCAAGATGTAGGAAATATTTTCCTCCCTAACAATTACTATGCATTTTCAAAAAAAATCTATAGTTCTTTTTAAATTTATGTAAAGTGACTTATGTGAAACCAGGAACTTTTGCTAAAATATTCTTTTCAAATTTTACCTCCAGCTTGAACCCCAATGTCTGACAAATATTATGATACATGATCACTGAATATTTGTTTAATTAATAAATTTTGAAAAGAAATTATTTAAGACTGATATAGTCATAGTGACCACCTTGCTCTTATTGCTACAGATGCTGTGCATCTTGTCTGACTGGAGTACTGCCTAATTGAACTGGCCATTTCCCTAGTATTTTAATAAATAATTTACAAATTATAAATTTTGTCCTACCAAGTAACGTATAAGTTACTTTAAGAATATCCTGATGCTTTATCTAATAATCTCTCTCGGGCTAGCCAAGAGTCAGTCTGCTTAGACTTATGGTATACACTAGCTTTCCTGGGGTTCTTTCTGGGCTGCAGCACTCCTTGTATCTTCATGTACTTAAGATGATCTCTTTTCACTTTTTCTTCAAAGAGCAGCTAAGTTCTATAAGTTTTAAGTCATGTGAATTCAGGTGTGACTACCTTAAAAAGCATTATAATTTTATAACACTTCAAAAGCAAAGGAAAGAAATATTCTAGGCCCAAGGCATAGGGAAAATATTGCAGTGATATTTTGGTCTTGTGATGCACATAAGGAAGGACTTGAGGACTGAGATGATCCACTATGTTTCCAAAACGTATGTCATTTATATGTTGATTATTTTAATCACATGTAAATAAGACTATAAAGGTTTTAGGAATCTGGTGTATTTGCCCAAAAGGCTTTATAGGGAAATTCAATACATTGGATCCATATTCATCTTTTATCCAACATTTCAAAATATGAATATAGGCAGAACTATCACTAACCACTTAGTAATATGAATTATTGTTGTGGAGTAGATTTCTTTAAAAGTTCAAATGATTGGCCCACTGACTCCTTCTGTCCCCATTCACCCACTCCTCTCACTGTTAAAAAAAAAAAATGCCTTCACCAAAAAGTATATGGTAAGCAGAGACAGAGGGAACATGATTTCATTGTTACAAACCAGTGATATGTGAACCAAATTTAAAACTTTTTTATATTTCTTGAGAACAATGTAAGAAAAATGTACACTGCAAATTTCCTACTCAGAAAATCCCTGCTGAGATTTTATAAAACTGTTTATTTTTCTTCCAGTCAGCTAAAAAATTGCTGAAATTCACTTTTTTATATACTTCAATCTTTATATTTTAAAGCTGCTTTTAAAAATGAAACAGTGGAACTATTACATAAAAATTTTAAAATGTGACTTGGAATTATGATTTCTAGGATAATTTCAACCAATTACTATCATTTATTAGTAACACTGCAAACAATAAGTAACAACAGTAAGCTTTTTAGCTTCCATTAAGCAATATTTAGTTTAAATAAACTTCTAAGATGTTATTTATTTCCATGTTTCTAACAGATCACAACACAAACTTTTAAATAACTTTGGATATTTCTATATCCAAGTGTATCCAAGTGACAAAAAATAGGAACATACCTCAAGCTGGCTGTTTTTAATGAAATTTATTGAAGTATAGCTTATAATAACATAATCCTTTTTAATGGATAAGTCACACAACATAATGTGAGTCACAGACATTTCTTTTGAATTTTTACTTTATTCTTCTTCAGGTTTGGTGAATTTTAAAAAAAAACAACACCCTAAATTAACAAAATATATATTTTTACTTGTTTTTTTCTGTCTAAACTTTTCATTATTATCTAGTCTCATGCAGATATCACCACTCTTTTCTGGTTTATAAAGACAAAACATAACCAATCATGAATACAAGTATCTTCAGGTAGATGTAGGTTACTTGAAGAACTCACTATTTCCTAAGGCAAATTCCATAGAATATAATCTCACCTGTCCTTGTTCAAGGTCAATATGGCTAATTATAAAAATACCACTGAGAGTTGAATCCAGATAACACATGTTCATCTGTGGTCTTATCCAATGAAGTATAGAAACTCACTCTATTAAGACTACCCTTTAAAACCCTCTCATCAAAGGACAGTGGTGTGTAGGCAGCCCTTGAAAGGCTGAATTCCTTCAGGTCTCTAGAGTTCCATCTATTTAAGACTCTCTGAATTGTTATTAACTATTAGCCTTGACCATTTTCATAGCCCATCACTAGATAATAGAGGGGTGAGTGTGATTTCAATAAGCTGATGATTATGTATAGTTTACTTACAGGATGCAAGTTTCAATTATTTTTCCTAAGAATTGATATTTTACCACTAAGAATTCAATTCCACACTTAAATTTCTGTCAGAGGCATAGATAGTGCAATTATGAGTACTTGTTTGAAAGTTCAGGAAGGAGAAATGTGCTATTTATATTTGCATTCTCCAAACCAAGAATTCCTGCTATAAAGTGAGGACATATTCATCCACTGAGCATGTGACATCAGAAAAACATGAAGGTGTCTTGCCAGTCAACCACATCAATAGATAGAACTCCATAGATCATTGGGGGTTACCATGACATCAACCATGACAAAGTCCTTTTACAAGCAAAGAAGGCTGAATTTGGAATCAGAAAATATGAGTGATTTCATTCTGTTTACTAGGAATTAATGTAGGGATGGATATTCATTGTTTCTGCCTAGTATCCCCTTCTTTGTGCAAACTACCCTATTTGATGTGGTTCTGATGGATTATCCATTCTCACCTATCACCCAGGATTCAGGAGTTGTCAAGTGATGTAGTTCTGTCAAATTCAAGTTTTGTATATTCCCAACATCTGAGTGTTTTGCGGTTGGCAAGTGATGAGGAAAAGCCGATAAATTGTGTTGATATAATATCACTGGGAGACAAGTCCTTTTTGCTGAGATTCCTATACTAGTAGCCAAAGCTGCTAATGGCCATATTTAAGCTTTGTGGAACAATGCACAGAGTACAAGTGAAGAACAGGTTATCACAAAGAGGGAAACAGGAAAAAAGATAAAACTGATGAAGTTTGAGCCCCTATCTGGATAAGCATGATATCTCAATGTTACAAGAGTCAAAACACTTTCTTTTTCATAAAATTTCAAGTGGGTTATATGTTCTTTGATACTAAAAAGTAAAACTAATATAAAAATCTTATGGATTTCTCCATAATTTGGCTACAATTAATAATCTGTCTTCAATTCTTTTGACTGTCCACTTACGTACTTTGCTCTCTCCACGCTGATTTCTTGGAGTTCCTTGAAAAACTATCACATTCCAACCTAAATACCAGTATACAGCTCCATCGCCTGTTCTTCTCCAATATACTTCAGATATTTGCACACACTCCATCACATTCTTCGAATCTTTGTTCAAAGTCTGAGTTTTTCATGAGGGCCCTTTGGACCACTGTATGTGACCTTGCAACATGCTTTCACACCAGATCTCTCTTACCCTGTTCTAATACTTAATGTTTTATAACATACTATGTAATCTATGTATGTATTATTGGTGTCTACCACACCAATAACAACAGTAGATTTAACTGCTCCCCTTCTCCATACCAATAATAACAATAGACTTATGTTTAAGTATTATATGTTAATAATACATGTACAAATATTTCTTACCTTAAAAATATACATTACAAGGTATCATTGATAGTTTTTTTTTTTTTTTTTTTTTTTTTTCTTTTTCACAACTCTGCCTGCGATGGTAAGAATAGAACTTGGCATATACATTGATCTCAATAAATATTTGGTAAATAAATTGCATGAATCATCCAAACATATAGCTAAATTTGGCTTTGGGCAAGACACATAAATTCTCTGAGCAACATATTTATGTTTATTAAACATCAACAGGGATACTCACTACCTGTTTTTTATACCTTATAGGTCTATTATGTATACAAGAAATCTTACCAAGTTTATGAATACAGTTGAAAAACTTAATCATTTATGATGTTTAGAGATGGTGCCTTTGGGAAGTGATTAGTATTATATAAAGTCATTAGGGTGGAGCCTATGTTTGAATCCTGCTGACTTTATATGCAGACAGGCACACACCGAGAAGTATACTTCCTGTTTCTTGCTGTGAGGTGTCCTGGGACTCTGACAGTGAGAAGGTCATTAGTAATCTAATACTACAAAATTGACCAAAGCAGAAAATTGGCAATGAATAAAGATCTTTACTATAACTGTACCTAAAAATGTAGAAACAACTTTGGAATTAGGTAAACAGTAGAGGTTGGAAGACTTTGGAGGAACAGGTTAGAAAATGCCTAGAAATCTGTATGTGAAGTGTTATGGGCAGTTCTAGTTAGGGTTCCAGAAGATGAGACTAGGAAAGAGTTGGAACATCTTAGAATTTGGCTAAGTGATGTGATTGTAACTAGAATGTTGATAGAAATGTGGAGAGTAAGGGCCATGTTGATGACATGTCTGATGGAAAAGAGGATGGAATTGGAAATCGGACTAAAGGCCACCTGTGGTGTGACAAAGAACTTGACTGAACTATGATTTGGAGCTTCCTGGAGGTGCAATGTTATGGTGATGAACTGGCATATCTGGCAGAGGAAATATCTGAGCAACAAAGCATTGAAGCTGTTACTTGGTGACTTCTAGCTGCATATAGCAGGATTCAGAAGCAATGACGTGACTTAAAAGTGAAAAGTGTAATCATTAAGAGAGTAGTACGAAAATGTCTGGAAAATTCACAGCCTGGACAGGGAAGGAATATGTAAGGATGCAGCAGAGAAATCACTTGCTGAAAAGATTAGTTCAAATAATAGGAAGAGAGTTTCTTTTTATTAAAACAAGTTGAAAAAAATGCATCAAAGGCATTCCAGAAATATTTTAGGCCACCTCTTCCATCACAGGTCCAGAAGCATAGAAGTTCACATTGGTTTCAAGAACCAAGACCACTGTGACATCTGGATTATGAGTTCCTGGAGAGGTGCTCTGCAGCCACAGTTCAAGCAGTCCCAGGTATGACTTGGGCTGGTGGTATCCATGTGATGTTGATCTGCAGATGTGAAGGATGCAAGAGTTCTTGGGTTATGGTGGCTTCTACCAAGATTTTAAGTGATGGCCTAGGAGAGCAAGCAGATATTTTCTGCATATTTGGAGCTCTTACAGGGAGTTCCTAATGGAGTGATGCTTACTTAGTGAGAGCTATGGGAATGGAGCCAAGCAGAGTCCTGAAAGTAGAGGAAGCAGCAACATGAAAAGCTCACCATGAGAAGATGCCAACATCAAACTGCATACAGAGAGCAGCTATGGGCAGCAGCCCATAAAGCCATAGGGACAGGGCTGCCAAAGCCTTGGGGCCCACTTCTCACTGCACTGTGTACAAGGCTCAAGACTTGGAGCTTTAGTATTTTATATCTGTTTTGCTAGGTTTCAATCTTGCTTTGGACCAATTGCTCCTTTCTTTTTGTCCATTCCTCTATTTGGAATGGGAATGTCTACCCTATGCCTTTCCCACAATTGCATATTGGAAATCGATAAAGTGTTTTGATCTTACAGACTCATAAATACAAGGAGGTAACCTTGAGTCTCAGATGAGATGAATTGAGACTTTGGTAATACTGGGGATAGAGTGATTGCATTTTGCATTGTGAGAAGGACATGAATCTTGGTGGCCAAAAGTGGCATGCTATATTTTGGATATGGTTTGAGTGTCTTCCTACCCTCATGTGTTGAATTTTAATTCTCATTGTGAAGAATTAAGAGCATTGGAACTTAATATGTCTTTGACATTCTGAGGTGGGGTCTTTGGGTAGGAGTTAGCACTGGCAAAAGTCATTAGAGTGGAGACCCATGATTGAATCCTCCTAGACTTACATGAAGAGGGAAAGACACAGGCACCATGCACACACACACACACACACACACACACATACACTCACACGGAGAGAGATGAGAGGAGACAGGGGGAGAGAGAGAGAGAGACACAGAGAGAGATTCCCTGCCTCTTAATATAAGATGCCCTGGGACTGGAAAATTTTGTTAAATACATAGCATATAAAAGCCATATGTATATTAAAAATGCCATTTTGTTACATATTTTTAATCATCCAAGCCTTTTCTCATCATCCTTACCACTCACTTACCTGTTAGTGGGCTATGAAAGAGCCAAGACTTGTATTTATAAGATGATTCAAAAAAGAGTCTTATGGATGGTGCTCTAGGAAGCTGCAGTAATTTGGCATTTGAAAGATATGCCTGGGCACGTTTATAGTAGGAACATCAGTAATTCAAAACATTAGGTTTCTAAGTACTTTATTTTTATTGGCAGAAGCATGAGCTGATATTCATTTATTTGTATATTTTCTAATAGAGAGTTATTTCAAAGAGTATAAAATTTTAGGTATTAATAGAGTGAAGAGATGCCTTTATATGACTAGATTAACAGTAGTAATTCTTTGCAGTCATTTAGTGTTAATAAACTGGAAAATTCTTAGGTCTTACTGAAATTAGAGTTAAAATAAATTGATCATATTAATAGTAATTACTCAGATTCCACAGTTCTCATAGGATCTCAGCACATACCTCTCCGACTTTTTCCCACCATTCCCACTAAAGTATATTAGGCAGTTTCTCTTATTTTAGCAGATGATAGCACAAGTTATTGTTCAGGCAAGGCTGCTCTGGGTGGTAGAAATCACAAACACATCATCAGCCACTGCAGCTTCTCTTAGTGATTCCATTTCCGCTGGACCTCCAATGTCCCCTAATGTCCTCAAAACATACAGAATGGAATATTGCAAGTACAAGGTGAAAGAAGGGAATCAAATGAGCAAAGAAATACACAAATAAAAAATAAGTGTGGTAGATTTCATTGTTGGTCACAAGTATTCACTGCCAAGCATGAGATTATACTTCTCTATTTCATTGACATCTGGCTTGGGACATAGTATGTGTTTTGACAAAGAAAGGGGAGCAGATGTGAGTTCTATCACTTTCAAGCAGAAAGTTCATGAGACTGTTATCTGGTAGTTTGCTATAATGTATTCATTCTCAATAGAAATAACAATGTTCCAGAAAGACACTACTCTGCCATTTAGCTTCTGAAATGAAAATAATGTTGAAGAACTGAGCAAACTCATAAAGAACATTTAGTAATATAATTAAAATATAAACTTTTGTTGTTAAAGGCCACATGGATTTCATTTGATTGCTTAGCAAAATAAAATTCATTTGATTCTAGAGTAATGAAGGATTGTTAATTATTATAGCAAAATTTAACCTATCTTATTATTGCAGCAGGTTTGAGAATCAATCAGATAAATTCAAGTTTTGTCTCAGACAGATGGTAAATGTTGTAACCTTGGAATTTTGTTTATTCCTTTCAGCATCAATTAATCTACATTTAATAAGGGTATTAAATATCTATTTTATAAATATTCCTGTGAGATAATTTGATGGTTTATCATACATCAAGGATTTATTAAATAAGACACCCTCATTAAATATTATTGTATTTCATTTTATTTCCCAAGAATTCTCCTCAGGCATTTACTGAATCATCAGATCATAGGACACTGTGTTCTGAATATACATGGGTATAATATATATGGATGAAAATATTTACAGTTTTTAAAATATTTTCTTGGAGACAGCAGAGATATTTGAAAAGACAGGCTCCATTTGGTACCCACAACAATACCATTTTTTTTTTGAGAATTAGAGTGCTCTTTATAAAGGTATTTCTTTTTCCCTTGACCAAAATATTAGAGAACTACTAAGGGAAAAACACTCTGAGTACCTCCAAATGAAAATATGAAATAGACATTTGGAGAATAATATATCTGGATTTGAGTTATGCCCATTTTTCCCATCACAGTATTATTGATAGGCTCCTAGAGCAATTGTTACATTTACTTGTCCATGATCCCATATATGGAAAACATTTATGTACATGGATTTTACAAGATTAGATGGGTGTGCAGAAGTAGGGTAAAGGAGAGATATATCATGTAAACAGCTCCCCTGAAAAGATGAGGTCTATTCATTCTATTGCATTTGGATTCACTGTCCTATGACATATTCAAACATAGAATGTGGCATAAATAATTCTATACCAATTCTAGCTCTACCCCACCAAGGCACAGTGAAGTCATTTTGGAACTAAATTCCCCATCCACAGCTTTTCCACTTCATAGCATGTAGATCTGAAACAGATGGTCAGCCAAACCTTTCCAGAACCCTTGGTCAACCAAATTGTAGATGGCACAAAATTGTATTTTAGGAACTAAGGTTTGGGATAGTTTGTCATGTAGAAATATATAACCAAAACATGCTAAAATATGCTTATCAAGTGTGAAATCATTAAAATTTTCTATCTTCTTTTTATAAAAGTACATTTTCCCATACTTTTGCATTTGAAGTATTGCTCTAGTTTCTGCTAGAATTTTGGTAGGTGTACCTGCCACACACTTATTATAACCCTCAAGTGCTTTTCCTCCATGAACGTCTTTCCACAGACATGTGAAAGCAGAAGCATTAAGTTTGACATAAAAATACCCATGTTAGAATCACATATACAACCATATTTAATTGTGCCATTAGAAGTAATTTAAAATAAAGTGAAAAGCACATATAAATATTCTGATGTTTTCTTTCATATTCTTAATTAGATAATTATTAGAAGAGAATAAATTATGAAATATTTATATAATTTATTGCCAATACTTACAAATGTGAAAGGGAAAAAAGCAATTAGGACTCCATATACACCTCGAAATCTGTGAGCATCATTAAACTAATGTGAGACCTTTTAAATTATTTATTCATGATTACTTTCCTCAAAGTTAATCACTCCTTTGGATTTTTCAAAATGTTCTGAATTCTAAGGTGTTTATCACACTAAAAACTTCAAACCTTAGGGACGTTTCAGCCTGAGAACACAGACTTTATTATAAAACAGTTTCTCATTTTTAAAAAGAAAGAATGGTGCACTGGGGCACATCCCTTCTCTTTAACTTCAGGAAATTGAAAACCATTCATTTAAGGCCTCCTCTTCTCCTTGAAATAAAGTTTCAATTGTTCAATCAGCTACAGTTTTGAGATTTTGAAACATTCCAGGCCAATTTTACATTTCAATTTTGAGTTTTCTAAAAAGTACCTCTTTTGTTTACATGCAATATAAATAATAGTTTCACTCTAAATATCCATTTTGAGAGAAAAACAACAATAGTCAAGGGAATGTTAAAAACACTGGTTTTATTCGGAGAATACAAATGCAAGTTAACTTATCTAGATGTCCTTGTACTGTCAGCAGGTCTTGATTTGAGAGATCTATTAATAATTATAATTTTATTTGAACATCAAATTATGCTAATTAAGGAATGAGATGCAGCCTAAAGAATAAAATTATCATTTTCCCTTTTAAGCAGTCTTTTACAAAGTTTCAAGACTTTTTATTCTGATATTATACGTTCTTATTAACCCTATATTGACAGCAACACAGATATGACTTCAGCTTTGGCTAAACAATAGATTTAAAAATTTTCAGCATAATTGACTAGAATTTTTATTATAATAGTTTCCACACTTTCCTGCTGTTTTAAGTTCTGTGAGACCCTTGGAAAAGTTAGCATGTATCATCATTTGTCTGGGAGGTACTGGGGATTAAACCCAGGAATGCTTTGTCACTAAGCTACATCCCTAGTTCTCTTAATTTTTTTTTTTAATTTTGAGATATGGTCTCACTTAGTTGATTAGGTAATTAGGACCTCATTAATTTACTGAGGTTGGCCTTGAACTTGTGATCCTTCTGCCTAAGCCTCCTGAGTTGTTGGATTATAGGTGTGCACCCCCACACTCATCATCACCTTTTTTTCATCTCTCTCTCTCTCTCTCTCTCTCTCTCTTAGTATGGCTTCTATATCTGACTGGAGTAAAAATATGTTATCCATAGCTGCTTTTCTTTCTGTAATTGAAGATTGAATCCAGGATACTTTACCACTGAGTTACATCCATAGTTTTTTTTAATTTAACTGCTTTTTTTTTTTTTTTTTTTTTTTTTTTTTTTTTTTTTAATTTTGAGACAGGGTCTAGGTTACTTGCTGATGGTGTTGCTAAGTTGTCCATGCTGGCCTCAAACTAGCAACCCTTCTGTTTCAGCATCCCAAGTCACTAGTTTTATAGGTGTGTGTCACCAACCATGGCTGTTAGTCATAGCATACATGGCTAAACACAGTGCTATGTTGCATATGAATAAATCCAGGAGACCAACATTAAACCAAATAAATGGAGGTAAAATTATTAGTCTAATTGTTCTGTGGAATTTTTAGCACATGGTAGTAAAAGAAACAAAGACAAAGAGTGGGTAGAGAAAGACAGAGATAGGCAGAATTAGATGAGGAGGGGATGAAGAGGAAAGGGAGAATGAATCAAGAAGAACATAAAACATATTAAGAAAAACAAAAGGGAGAAGGAAGAACAGCATTAGAAGATGAAATGAGAGAAACCAAAAAGAAGGGTGAAGAAGAGAGGAGGCTTGGAAGAGCTGAAACAGAAGAAGAGAAAGGAAACGGGAGTCGGGAAATTGTATCCTGAATAATGAAACTTCAAGCCATTTGGTCCTTTAAAATACAGTTTTATCACCAGCAATGTAAGAGTGTGCCCTTGTCCCCACAACCTTGCCAGCATTAATTATTGTTTGTGTTTTTGATAGCTGCCATTCTGACTAGCATGAAATCTTAGAGTAGTTTTGATTTGCATTTCTCTAATTGCTAGAGATGTTGAACATTTTTCATATATTCATTGATTGATTGTATTTCATCTTCTGAGAAGTGTCTGTTCAGTTCCTTAGCCCATTTATTGATTTGTTTGTTTTTTTGGTGTAATGGTTTTTGAGAGCTTTATATATCCTTGAATTTAATGTTCTGTCTGATGTGCTTGTGGTAAAGATTTGCTCCCATTCTGCAGGTTCTCTGTTCACCTCACTGATTGTTTCTTTTGCTGAGAAGAAGCTTTTTAGTTTGAATCCATCCCATTTATTAATACTTGGTTTTAATTCTTGCACTATAGGGGACCTATTGAGGAAGTTGGGGCCTAATCCAATATGTTGGAGATTTGGGCCTACTTTTTCTTCTATTAGGTGCAAGGTCTCTGGTTTAATTCCTAGGTCCTTGATCCACTTTGAGTTGAGTTTTGTGAGACAGAGGTTTAATTTCACACTTATACATTGCTGGTGTGGCTGAAAATTGGTGCAGCCAATCTGGAAAGCAGTATGGGGATTCCTAGGAAAACTTGGAATGGAACCACCATTTGACCCAGCTATCCCACTCCTGGGTCTATACCCAAAGGACTTAAAAACAGCTTACTACAGGGACACAGCCACATCAATGTTTATAGCAGCACAATTTACAATAGCTAGATTGTGGAAACAAACTGATGCCCATCAATAGATGAATGGATAGGGAAACTTTGGTATATATACACAATGCGACACTACTCAGCACTAAAAGAGAATAAAATCATGGCATTTGCAGGTAAATGGATGGAGTTGGAGAAAATAATGCTAAGTGAAGTCAGCCAATTCCAGAAAACCAAGGGTCTATTGATTCCTTTGCTATGAGGATACTGAATTATAGTGGCAAGGGAGGGGTGATGAGAAGAATGAAGGAATGTTAAATAGAACAAAGGGGAGGGTGAGGAGGGGAGGTGACAGGGGGATAGGAATAATGGCAGAAGGAGTTGAACATCAATATACTAAGTGCACGTATAAAAACTCAAATGGTATGAAAATACTTTGTGCAAAACCAATAACTTGGAAAACGGTGCTCTTTATATGTAATATAAAAGGAATTGCACTCTGCAAGCATAAAAAATTTAATTAAATAAAACAAACAAACAAACAAAAAAAACAGTTTTATCAAGTTTTGTTCAACTGTCATCCAAATTTCTTCTTCTGGACCATTTGAAAGCCCCACTTGGCCATAATCATGTACCTTGGTTAGCATTCCTTTCTAAATCTCTTGATTTTCCCCCCGAAACCCGCACCTGGCATGATTGAAGAAACCTGCATGATTGGCATAAATTAGGGGAAAATTAGAGGCAATTTCAAAGTTATCCTCAGAATGCAAGAGATAAATAACATTCACAATTATTAAAGGGTTAATATGCTACAAATTTGTTCTTCTCTAAACTTCTGTGATTTTTTTAAAAAGACTCTTATTTACAGAATTTCATCATTAATTATTTGACTTATTTTTAGAGGCATTCATATTTTTTCTTGGATTCTCCCAATACCACTGCTTACATTGTATTAAACATTTTTTGTTGTTGCTAAAGCATGACACACTTACTAGTGATGTACATATTTTGGTGTGTGTTTTTGTGTGTGTAAGGAATGACTGCTACCATACAAATGTTCCTCCACCTGTGATGGGGTTACATCCTGAGAAGCAAATCAAAACTTGAAAATATTGTAATTAATAAATGGGTTTGATACACCGACCTGCCAAACATCACAGCTTACCAACACAGTAGACGGGAGATTTCAGTAGTTTAACCTCATGATCACTTGACTGGCTAGGATCTAAGACTTGCTGCCTCTGCTCATCATTGGGAGAGATTATTGTACAGCATGTAGCTTACCTGGGAAAAATATCAAATTCAAAATATAAAGCATAATTCCCTCTCAATGTGTGCTTTTTTTTCACACTGTATAAAGTAAAAACATAATGTTAAGCCATGGTAAATGGGATAACATCTGTATTTTAAAAGAATAAAGTCCAAATATAGTTAGCAGTAAAGGTTTCTTTTTTTTTGGTATATACGCTTTCCTCTTGATAGCTTAATATTAAGCAATCTTTAAGAGTTATAAAAAAACAAACAAACAAACAAAACAAAACAAAAAAACCTAAAGACATACTACCTGAAGCAAAACATCTGCACAACAAACAAAAACATATGAGTCTATGACTGTGTCATCCAAACCGAAGGGTACCTAGTGCTTTGCAAACTATGTAGATTTTTGCCAGTTTCTACCCATAGCTTCTGTGTGGAGAAAACTTTTGTAACTTTATTTAATTGTGGATTTTATGAGACATGGGATACATGAATTCAGGACAGTGAAACAGGGCTCTTGAAGCTTTTAGATCTTATGGGTGAGTGTGGACCCTGTAACACACACTCTTCACAAGTCATATTGAAGCATACAAATTAGCCTGATCCCAAGAGTTATAAGTTGTAGAAACATGGACAGGGTGTGACTGGGATTCTGTATTGAAATTAATCAGACCATGCAAGAATCTATTTGAAGGGGAAAATTGCTAAAATTTAATCTAAAATTACTAAATTGACCTAAGAGAATATATTGTCTCATTTCTTTTTAAGGAGTAGACTTTATTCCTTTATTTATGTAAAAGAAATAGTTGTGAAACTCATGATGACAACTATTTTAAAGTAGCTAGAAGATTTGAGGGATTTTTGAAAAACTAAGGATCCAGTGAAGATAATTTCCCATTTTCTATCAAGTGTAGCTATTAGATGGTCCAAAATATCACTTCTGTGATGATTGGGAAAGTAGTTTTAGAGAAGATCACAAATGACCAAGTTAAGGGCGTCACACATGCACAAAGAGGATATAGTGTAAATGTTTGTGTAACTACTAATATGAAGAAATTTGAGGAGAAGACACATGAGAGTAACATAGGACAAAACCGAAGAGGGTAGCTATGGGGCCAGAGAATGACAGAAAATGGTTGTGAGCAGTACTGAGGAATTTGTGATAGTAGAGACCAATGACACTGGTCACTCTCAATTAGGACAGAAGTATCAAAATTTATGGAGAGGTAGCTGAATAGAATTCTCCAGGAGAGGGAACACAGAAGCAGATGGGGAGGGGTAAGCACTTAGTGAGTTTAGTTTTGAATGTATTGCAATTGATATTCTATAGGGTATTCAGGATCCACGCCATTGGGTAATTTGAATATTTTCATTCAAGGAGAATCTTTAAGACCATTGGAGGTATGAAGAAATAAATTTTGTAAAAACAAAAATAGTCTTGTTTTGGTTTCATGATCATTAGGGGGAGCCCCAGCACCTTTAATGTTTTCTTAGTTTATACCCAGATGAGAAAACTTGCCTCAGTTTCAGGGGAAAATGTTATTTTGCTCACAAAGTGAGAATTTTATAAAAATTGGCTGCACATCAGAGTCTCAAATGCGCCTGCAGTGTTTGTAAGATATACTCAAAATGTGCCTTTTGAATTGCCAGTTGCACTTTTTTTTTTTTTTTTTTTTTTTTTGCCTGGAGTATGTAATAGGAACTAAATTCTGGACAACACTACCAAGTGTCCTACATATCTCTTGAAATACCGAGGGAACTCTCAAGATAGAGATCAAAGCATAAAAAATGTCTCCAATGTCACCATCTCTGTACCTCCTCCAGTTTGAAGGAGAAATACCACAAAATGAAAGAAGCAAACATCTGTGGATTCTTCTGTCCTTTGGCCTAGATTATTTAGGTCTAAGAGCAACAAGAATGTTTCCTTATTTATTCTGATATGCAAATTAAAGCTTTTCCCTGAATTTCTATGTTTGGGCGACTAAATTTCCATAGGAGCATATGCTGTAGTGGTGCAAAAATCTAACCTTTCTCTGCATGTTATCTGTAGGCAAAAAAATATATATATATCAATTTTAATCTGGATGTCTTCCAGTCCCTGATTATAGCATTGTGTATTGGGGAAAGGCATGAACTGTTGCATAGTGTCTTACACCTTTAATGAGCCCTTTGATATGCTGGTGATCAAACCTAATGAGTACGACCAAGGTCTTGGACAATAGCCAAAGAACTCATGCCAGAACCATGAATGAGAAGTCAGCTTGGCACAGTGAGTCTAGGCAGAGGGCAAGGAAACACCTCCCCAAATTAGGGAGTGTATATGCAGGTTTGCAACACAGGAGGATTTACTCAGATCCAAGTTTTGCTTTTGTGATCATCTGTTATTAGGAAAAAAAATGGAAATTCTGAGTAAAAATAACATAGATAAGACTTTGATTAATCATCACAGAGAAAAAGAGCCAGGGGAGAAGTAGTTTCCAGGATGGTTGGCCTCTTTACAAACTCTGTTAGATGTAAGACGTACAGCCAGATTATGACTGCTATTCCTGTAATAGAGGCCAGGTCCCTTTTTCCTAGCCTTAGACTTAAAATGTTTATAGTTAGATGTATTCATTTGCTAGGGATTCCATCACTAATGTCATAGATTTGGTGGTTTAAACCACATAAATTTATTTCTTCACAATAAATAATAAAATCTCTAGAGAAAAGGCTGGAAGTCCAAAAACAGTGTATTGGCAGTTTTGCTGTATCCTTCTTGGCATGTGGATGGCTGTCTCTGGCTGTGTCCTCAAGTGGCCTTTCCTCACTGCATGGGCATCCCTGGTATCTCCCTTGCTTTATATGAACACCAGTCAGATTGCATTGCGGCCTACTCCTCTGAAATATTCAAAACCTTGTCTTTTAAATACAGTCACAGTTTAGGGATTAAGACTTTAGCACAGGAAATTTTTCACTGGGAGTGAGGGAGGCACAATTCAGTTCACAACACCTGTCAAGATTGGGCAGGACATAGCAGAGAGAAAGGTGGCAAAACTTCATGACTCCAAAACATAAATACCCTGAATAAGTGGTTGTTTTTTATCATGAGCATTAAAATATTTTCTCATTATAGAATATTTACACTAATTTTGCAAAAAGAATTGTAGGAAGCATAGGAAATAAGATCATCTCTCCCCTTGAAAGATTTTTTTGTATAAATATTATTTGAATATAAAGACATGAAGAATGGGACACATAGAACAGACAAGGGAAATTGATGAAATTGGGACATATCAATTCAACATATCTGCTTCATGAAATAGAAATTTATCTGAAATTATATTTTAACTTAATTGCAGATATTTTTAGCTTGAAAATTATTTAAAATGACTATTTTTAGCCATAAACCTAATACACTCTTTTTTGAACATTATGTCAATTAATTCTATGGATTTTGTTTATTTACTAAGAAATTTAATGCTGTATTTTCTATTTGATCAAAAAGTAGTATAAGATATTGGGCTATAAGGTAGGAACTTTGGATTTACTTTTCTCTGACTCTAGACGACTTTACACAAATTTTTTGACACATTTAAATATGAATTTCATTGGCCAAATAGACTTAGCTGTGTAGAAATTTTGAAAGCACAATGCTTTACAAATATAATATTAGTATTGTAATAGCAGTTTCATTTTTATAAGAACAGGTTCCATTTGCTTTACTGTATTTCCTTATCATCAGATTAAACAAAATTACTCTTTTTTATGTTCAGTCTCTATATATCTGCATTGCCAATATTAAAGTAAAAAAAAATTTGTCTGATTCAAATAAGTACTGCTGAGAAACTGTCATAGCATTAGAATTATTACTACTTTCTAACATGGTTCATCTTAAAACTGCAGTTGAAAAATCTCAGTGGATACAGCATCCTTAAATACTAATATCTTTTGGAAAATATTCTGAGTGTTTTATTATATGGGAAGAGGGCCAAAATACTGTAGTTATATTGAGGAAAATTCCTTATGAAAAGTATCTATATTACATAGGCATAGTGTGCTTATATTTTAATGAGCCCTATGGCAATTGCACGCTAGCATTAATTTCTTATGCAATTTCTCTCCACAGTAATATACCAGCCCTTCCCAGATTCCTACCAAATAACCAAGCATCAGTCCCCAAGCTAGACACCTCATGCCATTTCTCTTAGATCTCTTTTCTTCTGTTCCTTCATTAGCTTTGCAGACTAGTGATGGTGTGAACAAAACTATCAGATAGTGCTTGACGTGCTGAATGCACAGAGCAAATGTAAGTTAGTTATCTTCCTTCTGAATAAAGCCATGCCTTCTAGTTATGTAAAGTTCTTGCCTAATTTCTGTGCTATGACTTTCTTCCATTGCTGCTATAAATTTTAATGTACTTGCCAGATGTTGGGTTTGTGAGTAGATGACAGAAATACAACCCTTAACAGGAATCACCATGCTTAAAAACTATAAGGGGAATTATCACTACATAGTTCCCTTATTTTGATTTTTAAATTTTTAAAAAAAAACATTCATTAAATGTTTGTCACACACCCAATATTATTCCAGGCCATGGCTATATTACATTAAAAAGGAAGAAATGGTCTTTGCTTTCATGGAGTTCATAGTCTGGAGGGATCTGGCAAACATCAAACTGGTGACACATTTAATATGTGGGGATAAAGGACATAAACAGGGTGCTCTCTGATAAAGTGAAATCAACCGAAAAAATGGCCACAATCCCTTTTGCTTCTGTACACTTTTGTAATGTTCCTGTAGCATCCTTCATTAAGTGCTTAAGTCTATTTCCTCTTGCCTTGATTCTGGGCTGCATTGTGATTTTCAGTGACCAACAGATCACAGTGTAGTGTAGTGAGAGTGTGCTCAGAGCACGGACCTTAAGGTCTCTCTCTCTCCTCTCTTTTCACCATGTGAACAAATTAGCCTCACCTTCCAGATTGTGAGAAACACATGGACCAGAGATAAGTCTTCCTAACTGCAGTTATCACAAAGAAGCCAGCCCTCAGTGACACATAGATGGGAGGGGGGGAATGAATGCATGGTTCAGCCCAGAACAGGAGAATTGCCTAAGTCCAACCAAAATTGTTGATTTAGAGAATAATCAGGAGGATTCCAAGATGGCGGATAGGAGAGAGGTGCTGTCTGGAGACAGTCAGTAAAAGAGACTTAGTTGGAAGTTTGAACGCATTACTAGCAATTCTCCTGCAACTGAGAGGGAGCTGGGACATTTGTGCACCTCTGGATGGTGAAATACAATGAACTCCAGACCACCAACGCATGGGGGCACAGTTCGAGTGGTCCACAGACCGAACCAGCGCTATTGGCGCAGCCGGCGCGGTAGCATTGTGGTAAGGGAAAGATCCGGACAAGGACTCTAAAATCGAACAGCGCAGAAAGATAAAAGGGAAGCTAGATGCGAGTGGCGTCCACATAGAGTTATTTCATGCAACTTGCCAAGCCAAACTTGCACACTCGGGAGGGACACACAGGTCTGTGGAACTGCTGTTGTGTCCAAGGAGAGCACCACCATCTTTGAGGATAGCCGTGGCTGACCAGGACAAAGAAACAAAGAAGAAAGGAAAAGCAGCTGCAGGCATCCAGGGATCCGGCCAGTGCTCTGAGAATAGCACACACCTGGGTGAGACAGGGCAGCCATCAGGGGAGGGCGTGTCTGAGGCGAGCTCAGCGCCCCGAGATGCTACAACTGTGGGTGGGCGTGGGGAATGGGTTCTTTCTGGATGGACCATTTCCCGTTGCCATTCACCTGCAGACACACACTCCCCCTGAGCCACTCTTCCGCTATGCCATTCTGCCGCTGGCCAAAGGTGCAGACTTGACTCCACTAACAGGTTCTCTGTGACTGTCTGAAAGTGATCCGAGACAACTGGCTTAAACTGGAAGGAAAAAAAGAAGGGCTTCCCAGGGTCCAGTTTGTTTGAGATTTGTTTCTGGGTTCGACTTTGTTTTTTTTGCTTTGTTTTGTTTTGCTTTGATTTTGTTTTATTTGATAGTGTTTGTTTGTTTCTGTTCCTCTTTTCTTTATTTTCTTCCTCCTCACTTTTGTCTCTTTTCTTCTTCCTTCATCTTTCCTATTTACACCCTGCCATTACATACTCAACAGAGGTGAAAACAAGTTATAGGCAGAAATTGGGATTTCTAGAACTGGGGCAATTGAACTATACAGCAAAGTGGTGTTATATATAGTTTAT
This sequence comes from Tamias sibiricus, assembly GCA_025594165.1. Classification (NCBI taxonomy): domain Eukaryota; kingdom Metazoa; phylum Chordata; class Mammalia; order Rodentia; family Sciuridae; genus Tamias; species Tamias sibiricus. The sequence goes on along the minus strand of CM046663.1, from coordinate 104,231,327 downwards.
TCTCTATTTTCTTGACTCACTTTCTCTAACCTCTCTCTACACTAATTTCTACTCCTTCTTCACCTTTTTTTTTTTTTTTTTACTTTTCCATCTTTCTTTATTTCTTCTCTCAATGGCTGCATAAATTTGGTTTATATATATTGGTCTTTACACTAAATCGTTCACTCCATTCTCTTTCCTCTCTCATCTGCTGATATTAAACCACTTCCATGGAATTCTCTTTTCATACTTCCTAAGAAAGAGCAACTCAATACCCTCCCTTCCTTCTTCCTAAACATATCAACTCTGTGTCCAATACTTGAAACTATAAACCCCATCACAAGCATACAGAGTAAATTGGAAACAATATCTGAGTTAACTAAATCTGTACATTGTGATCAAACTAAAATTTTCTGAATAGAAAGTGTTAGATTTTAAAGTGTAAAGTATTTATAAGGGGATCTGATAGCATTGTACTATCAGATCAGGATAGGAGCAACATAAGGCTTTAAGGTAAAATCAAAATAGTCAAGGTCCCACAGTGCTAGAAGAAAAGACACACAAGCAATATGAAGAAACAAGGGAAGAAAGTGACTCAAACAAATCAACATACCTCCGTAGTAGATTCCATGGCAAGAACAGTTGGTCAAATGCCAGAGATGGAATTTAGAAATTACATATTCCAAATGTTTATGGAACTTAAGAATGAACTAAAAAATGAGATGACAGAGCAACAGGTGGTAAAAGATCATTTTGACAAAGAACTCCAAAAACAAATATAGGAAGCAAAAGATTACTTCAATAGGGAGATAGAGGTTCTAAAAAGAAATCAAACAGAAGTTCTGGAAATGAAAGAAGCAATAAAACAAACTAAAAGTTCAATTAAAAACATCACCAACAGATTAGACCACTTGGAAGAAAGTACTTCAGACAATGAAGACAAAATATATATCCTGCAGAAAAATCTAGATTACACAGCAAAAATGGTAAGAAATCAACAACAGAACTTTCAAGAAATATGAGACAACATAAAAAGACCAAACTTAAGAGTGATTGGGGTAGAGGAAGGTGCAGAGTTCCAAGCCAAAGGAATGAGTAATATATTCAATAAAATAATAGCAGAAAATTTTCCAAACTTGAGGAATGAATGGGAAAACCCAGTTCAAGAGGCTTACCGAACACCAAACGTACAAAATCAAAACAGATCCACATCATGGCACATTATAATGAAAATGCCTAATATACTAGGCAAGGAGAAAATATTAAAAGCCACAAGAGAAAGGAAGCAGATTACATATAGGGGAAACCAATCAGACTATGTTCAGATTTTTCAACCCAGACCTTAAAAGCTAGAAGATCCTGGAATAGCATATTTCAAGCTCTGAAAGAAAAGGGATGTCAACCAAAAATATTATAACCAGAAAAACTGAGCTTTAGATTCGAAGACAAAATAAAAACCATCTACGACAAACAAAAGTTAAAGGATTTTGCATCTCGAAAGCCAGCACTTCTAAATATCCTGGGCAAAATATTTCCATGAAGAAGAGAGAGAAAAATAACAATGAAAATCAACAAAAGGAGATATTAAACTAAAGGAAATACCAACCAGAGGAGAAACCAAATCAAGCTAAATACCATAATACAAATAAAAATGCATGGGAATAAGAATCACATCTCAATAATAACCTTGAATGTTAATGGCCTAAACTCACCATTAAAGATTGTCGGACTGGATTAAAAGAAATGACACAACAATTTTTTGTCCCATGAAACACACCTCATAGAAAAAGACAACAATAGACTGAAGGTGAAAGGCTGGGAAAAGTCTTATCACTCACATGGGCTGCAGAAGCAAACAGAGGTTACCATTCTCATATCAAATAAGGTATACTTGCATTTGTCCTGGCCTCCAGGGCCCAGAGTAGAATCTCCCTGCTGCTGCATGCTGGGCCAGACCTGGGGAAGGGCTACCTCCACTCCCACTGGGAGTGCGACCTTCCCAGCTGCGACCAGAGACAGAGGTAGGCACCCACCCGCCGGAAGGAGAGAACCAGCTGCCAGTTTGCCTGGCCTCCAGGGCCCAGAGTGGCAGCTCCCTGCTGCTGCACACAGGGCCCAACCTGAGGATAAGCCCCCTCACTCTTCCACTGTGCAATTCTGCAAATGGCCAAAGGTGCAGCCTTGACTCCACTAACAGGTCTGTTGACTGGAGATGATCCGGGTCAATTGGCTTAAACTGGAAGGGAAAAAGAAAAGGGCTTCCAAGCGTCCATTTTGTTTGAGACTTGTTCCTGGGTTCAACGTTTTTCTTTTTGTTTGTTTGTTTTGTTGTTTCTTAGGGGTTTTTTTTTGTTTGTTTGTTTTTGCTTTGATTGACAGTGTGTTTGTTTGCTTCTGCTCCTCTTTTTTTTCTTTCTTTTCTTCCTTCTCACTTTTGTATTTTTTCTTCTTCCTTCATCTTCCCTATTTACACCCTGACATTGCATACTCAACAGAGGCAAAAACAAGTTATAACCAGATATTGGGATTTTTGGAATGGGTACAATTGAAATATATAGCAAAGTTGTGTTATATATAGTTTATTCTCTATTTTCTAGACTCACTCTCTCTCTCCTCTCTCTTACACTTCTCTTACACTAATTTGTAATCCTTGGTCATTTTTTTTTTTTTTTTCTTTTCCATCTTTATTTCTTCTCTCAAACGCTGCATAAGTTAGGTTTATATATAAATCGGTCTTTCCACCTAATCATTCACTCCATTCTATTTCCTCTCTCATCTGTTGATACTAAACCACTTCCATAGAACTCTCTTTTCATACTTTCTAAGAAAGAACAAATCAATACACTCACTTCCTTCTTCCTAAACATATCACCTCTGTGTCCATTACTTAAATCTATAAAACCCCATCAGAAGCATACAGAGTAAATTGGAAACAATATCTGGGTTAACTAAATCTGTACATTGTGATCAAACTGGGATTCTCTAAATCGAAAGTGTTTGATTTTAAAGTGTAAAGGAAATATAAGGGGGTCTGATAGCATTATACTACAGGAGCAACGTAAGGTTTTAAGGTAAAATCAAAACAGTCAAGGTCCCACAGTGCAGGAAGAATAGACGCACAAGCAATATGAAGAAACAAGGGAAGAAAGTGACACAAACAAATCAATATACCTCCTCAGTAGATTCCATGGCAAGCACAGTTGGTGAAATGCCAGAGATGGAATTTAGAAATTACATATTCCAAATGTTTATGGAACTTAAGAATGAACTTAAAAATGAGATGAGGGAGCAAATACAGGTGGCGAAAGATCATTTTGACAAAGAACTCCATAAACAAATACAGGAAGTAAAAGATTACTTCAATAGGTAGATAGAGGCTCTAAAGAGAAACCAAACAGAAATTCCGGAAATGAAAGAAGCAATAAACCAAAATAAAAGCTCAATCGAAAGTATCACCAACAGAGTAGATAACTTGGAAGAAAGAACCTCAGACAGTGAAGACAAAATATATATCCTAGAGAAAAATCTAGATTACACAGCAAAAAAATGGTAAGAAACCAAGAACAGAACATCCAAGAATTATGGGACAACATAAAAAGACCAAACATAAGAGTGATTGGGGTAGAGGAGGGGGCAGAGTTTCAAGCCAAAGGAATGAGTAATTTATTTAATGAAATAATTACAGAAAATTTTCCAAACTTGAGGAATGAATGGGAAAACCAAGTTCAAGAGGCTTACCGAACACCAAACATACAAAATCACAAGAGTTCCACACCAAGACACATTATAATGAAAGTGCCAAATATACTGAAAAAGGAGAGAGTATTAAAAGCCACAAGAGAAAGGAAGCAGATTACATATAGGGGAAACCAATCAGACTATGTTCAGATTTTTCTACCCAGACCTTAAAAGCAAGAAGATCCTGGAATAGCATATTTCAAGCTCTGAAAGAAAAGGGATGTCAACCAAAAATCTTATATCCAGAAAAACTGAGCTTTAGATTTGAAGACAAAATAAAAACCATCTACAACAAACAAAAGTTAAAAGATTTCGCATCTTGAAAGCCAGCACTTCTGAACATCCTGGGCAAAATTTTTCATGAAAAAGAAGAGAAAAATAACAAAGAAAATCAACAAAGGGAGATAGTAAACTAAAGGAAATACCAACCAGAAGAGAAACCAAATCAAGCTAAAGATCATAATACAAATAAAAATGGATGGGAATAAAGATCACATCTCAATAATAACCCTGAATGTTAATGGACTAAACTTGCCATTCAAAAGACAGATTATCTGAATGGATTAAAAGAAATAACCCAACAATTTGCTGTCTCCAAGAAACACACCTCATAGAAAAAGACATCAACAGACTGAAGGTAAAAGGCTGAGGAAAGTCTTATCACTCACTTGGCTTGCGGAAGCAAGCAGGGTTTTCCATTCTCATTTCAAATAAGGTAGACTTCAAGCCAAAGCTAATTAAAAGGAACAAAGATGGATATTTCTTACTACTTAAGGGAACCATTCATCAACAGGATATAACAAGCATAAATCTATATGCCCCAAATAATGGAGCACCTACATTCATCAAACAAACTCTTCTCAAGTTCAAAAGTAAAATTGACCACAACACAGTTATTCTAGGGGATTTCAACACACTTCTCTCACCAATGGATAGATCATCCAAACAAAAGCTAAACAAAGAAACATTAGGCCTACTTAAAACAATGACTTAGACCTAAAGGACATATATAGAATATTTCATCCCTCAGTAAAAGAATACACTTTTTTCTTAGCAGCACATGGCTCCTTCTTCACAATAGACCATATATTATGTCACAAGGCAACTCTCAGCAAATATAAAAAAATAGAGATACTACCCTGCATGCTATCAGACCATAAAGGGATGAAATTGGAAATCAATGACAAAATAAGGAATAAGAAAAACTACTCCATCAACTGGAAGCTAAACAACATGCTACTGAATGAACAAGGGATTGAAGAAGACATCAAAGAGGAGTTAAAAAAATTCCTAGAGGTAAATGATAACACAGATACATCATATAGAAATCTCTGGAACACTATGAAGGCAGTAGTAAGCAGAAAATTTATTACACTGAGTTTATTCCTTAATAGGAAAAAAAACCCAACAAATAAATGACTTAACATCACACCTCAAAGCACTAAAAAAAGAAGAACAGATCAACACCAAGAGTAGCAGAAGACAGGAAATAATTAAAATCAGAGCAGAAATTAATGAAATTGAGACTAAGGAAACAATTCAAAAAATTGACAAAACTAAAAGTTGGTTCTTTGAAAAAATAAACAAAATTGACAGACCCTTAGCGATGCTAACGAAAAGAAGAAGAGAAAAAACTCAAATTGCTAACATTCGTGATGAAAAAGGGAATATCACAACAAACACCTCAGATACACAGAAGATAATTAAAAATTACTTTGAAAACTTGTACTCTAATGAAATAGAAAATACTGAATACATCGACAGATTTCTAGAGTATTATGATTTGCCTAAACTGGATCTGGAGGCTATACACAATTTAAACAGATTGATTACAATAGAAGATGTCATCAAAAAGCTACCAACAAGGAGAAGTCCAGGACCTGATGGTTTTACAGCTGAGTTCTACAAGACTTTCAAAGAAGAACTAATACCAATGCTCTTCAAACTATTTCAAGAAATAGAAAAAGAGGGAGCTCTTCCAGACTCTTTCTATGAGGCCAATATTACATTAATTCCAAAGCCAGGCAAAGACACATCCAGAAAAGAAAACTTCAGGCCAATATCTTTAATGAACATTGATGCAAAAATCCTCAACAAAATTCTGGCAAATCGGATACGAAAATATATAAAAAATATAGTGCACCATGATCAAGTGGGGTTTATTCCAGGGATGCAAGGTTGGTTCAACATTCGGAAATCAATAAACATAATACATCACATCAATAGACTTAAAGATAAAAATCATATGATTGTCTCAATAGATGCAGAAAAAGCATTTGACAAAATACAGCACTCCTTTATGTTCAAAACACTGGAAAAACTAGGAATATCAGGAACATATCTCAACATTATAAAAGCTATTTATGCAAGGCACAGAGCTAACATTATCTTAAATGGAGAAAAATTGAAAGCATTCCCTCTAAAAACTGGAACAAGACAGGGATGCCCCCTTTCACCACTGCTATTTAACATAGTACTGGAAACTCTGGCCAGAGCAATTAGACAGATGAAAGAAATTAAAGGGATACAGATAGGAAAAGAAGAGCTCAAATTAGCACTATTTGCTGATGACATGATAATATACCTAGAAGACCCAAAAAACTCTACCAGGAATCTTTTAAAACTAGTAAATGTATTTGGAAAAGTAGCAGGATACAAAATCAATACCCATAAGTCAAAGGCATTTTTGTACATCAGTGACAAAGCCTCTGAAAGGGAAATGATGAAAACTACCCCATTTACAATAACATCAAAAAATAAAATAAAATACCTGGGAATCAACGAAAGAGGTGAAAGACCTCTATGACGAAAATTATAGAACACTAAAGAAAGAAATCATAGAAGAGCTCAGAAGATGGAAAGACCTACCTTGCTCTTGGATAGGTAGAATCAGTATTGTCAAAATGTCCATACTACCAAAGGCATTATACAGATTTAATACAATTCCAATCAAAATTCCAATGTCATTTTTCAAAGAAATAGAAAAAGCAGTCATGAAATTCATCTGGAACAATAAGAGACCCAGAATAGCCAAAGCAATCCTGAGCAAGAAAAGTGAAGCAGGGGGCATCACCATACCAGACTTTAAATTATACTATAGAGCAATAGTAACAAAAACAGCATGGTATTGGCACCAAAACATACTGGTGGAACAATGGTACAGAATTGAGGACACAGAGACTAATACATATAATTTCAGCTATCTTATATTAGACAAAGGCACCAAAAATGTACAGTGGAGAAAGGATAGCCTCTTCAACAAATGGTGCTGGGAAAACTGGAAATCCATATGCAACAAAATGAAATTAAACCTTTATCTCTCACCATGCACAAAACTGAATTCAAAGTGGATCAAGTACCTAGGAATTAGACCAGTGACAATACACCTAATAGAAGAAATGGTAAGCTCCAATTTCCAACATGTCGCATTAGGCCCCAAGTTCCTTAATAAGAATCCTGTAGCACAAGAACTATTACCAAGAATTAATGAATGGGATAGATTTAAACTAAAAAGCTTCTTCTCAGCAAAAGAAACAATCAGTGAGGTGAATAGAGAGCCAACTACTTGGGAACAAATACTTAATACATGCACATCAGATAGAGCACTAATTTCTAGAATATATAAAGAACTCAAAAAACTTAACACCAAAAAAGCAAATAACCCAATCAATAAATGGGCTAAGGAGTTGAAAAGACACTTCTCAGAAGAAGATACACATTTAATCAACAAATAAATGAAAAAATGCTCAACATCGCTGGCAATTAGAGAAATGCAAATCAAAACTACTCTAAGATTTCATTTCACTCCAGTCAGAATGGCAGCTAGCAAGAACACAAACAACAATAAATGTTGGAGAGGATGTGGGGAAAAAGGCACACTCATACATTGCTTGTGGGACTGCAAAATGGTGCAACCACTATGGAAAGCAGTATGAAGATTTCTTGAGAAAATGGAATGGAACCACCCTATGACCCAGCCATCCCACTCCTGGGTCTATTCCCAAAGGACTTAAAAACAGCATATTACAGTGACACAGCCACTTCAATGTTTATAGCAGCACAATTCACAATAGCTAGGTTGTGGAACCAACCTAGATGTCCCTCAGTAGATGAGTGGATAAAGAAAATATGGTATATATACACAATGGAATTTTACTCAGCAATGAATGAGAATAAAATAATGGCAGTTTAGGTAAATGGATGAAGTTGGAAAATATAATGCTAAGTGAAATTAGTCAATCTCAAAAATCCAAATACTGAATATTTTCTCTGATATAAGGAGGCTGGTTCACAGTACTGTTGGATGGGGGTACATAGGAGGATTAGAGAAACACTATAATGGCCAAAGGGAAGGGAGTGGAAGGGAGGGAGCAAGGGGGGATGGAGGGGAAAAAAAGAAAAGGTGGTTGAATAAGATCGATATCATTATCCTAAATTCATGATTGTAGACCTGAATGGTACGAATATGCTTTGTATACAAACAATTGTATGTAAAACGATGCTCCATATGTGCCTTATGTATTGTAGTACATACTACTATTATAAATTAAAAAAAAAAAACACAAACAAACAAAAAAAAGAATAATGAGCTGCAACATAGTTATTGTTTCAAACTATCATTGGAGTGGCTCTGATGAAGTAACCTAACTGATTAGGTTAAAAATAGGATACTTCAAGAAAGACCTTAAAAATGGATTTAAGCTCAGACCCAGAGAATGAGAGTCATTCCTGTGAAGGGTGGTTGAAAGAGTATGCCAGCAGGGTAATAGCTTGTGCTGAAGACTTTCAACTGATTTAGGTTGGTAGGTGTTATGAATTCAGAGTAGGACCACATGGATGAAATATATTATGCAAATCATGGGATAGTATATGATTGCAGTTATAAACATGAGGCACATTATAAGGCTTTGCAGATTATGAGCACAGTGTGGCCTTTATCCATATGTATGTGGGACATTAATGAATGATTTTTGAAATGAAGGTAATGAAATTTAATTTATATTTTATAAAAAAATTATTGAAATATGGAGAAGAGATATAAGTAATTTACAGCTGCCTCCTGTTTTTCCTCCTAGTAGACATGAGAATGATCTGAGTTTCCTTCAGTTTTCTCTTGTGCTAAACTCTGACTCTGCTTCTAGTGGTCTCTGAATAAGCTGGTTGTGTTTTGCATAGTCTCATCTGTCTCTATATCAGACAGCAAGGATGTTAGAGGAGGCTATAGAAGCACTTTCTAAGCACAAACTTTCACTCTTCATTGTATAGAAAGGTCACATTTCTAAACAGCAGGAAAATACTTGTCTTGGCTTTTTATTTTCTGCTTTAAATGCATTTATACTTGATGTTTGATTTCCAATTTCAACCCAAAATTATCAATATTTTCTTTAAAATTTTCCGTTATCTTACATTTTTAAAATTTTCATGTCAATTCAAAGAAATTTAAAACAATTAGCTCACATATTAAAACTCCTTTCTTTTTTATTTTTAAAAGATTTTCTTAGTTGGGCGTGGTGGCGCATGCCTGTAATCCCAGCACTTGGGAGGCTGGGGCAGGAGGATCAGGAGTTCAAAGTCAGCCTCAGCGATGGCAAGGCACTTAGCAACTCAGTGAGACCCTGTCTATAATAAAATACAAAACAAGGGCTGGGGATGTGGCTCATGGTTGAGCACCCCTGAGTTCAATCCCCGGTACTAAAAAAACAAAAAAAAAAAAAGTTTTTTTCTTTTTGTTTTCTATACAATCTGAATATGCATCTCTTTTCTATAGTTCTGTATTAACCTGTTGCCGCCTAAGGCAATGATACCCTGGGAAAGAAATCGGAGGCAGACTGGGAATGAGTGGTTCCTTTATTGCTCCTTCTTCTCTCCTTTCTCTATCTTCTCTCTTCTGTCCTCCCTGAGTCCCCCACAGTCTTTTTAAATGCTCTTTACCTTAACAAGCATACACGTGTCACAAGCTCAACTTACAGGTGCGGTACACAGTGCCCACGGGCACAAAAAGATTTTTAGTCAATTACATTAAGGTCAGGTGTAAACAAGTTTAACCTTTACCAGGATTTTGTCATAATCATTTTTATAAAATATGAATTAAATTTTATTAACTATTTTTTGAAATTCGTTAATTAATGTCCCTTATCCTTAGGGACAAAGTCCACATCCTGTTCATAACCTACAAAACCTTATCTTAAGCCTTTTGTTCTATGGTCCTCAATGCTCCCATGTAGATTTCTTCTTTATTCACATGAATTATGCTACTTTGATTTTGCTCAATAAGACCATAGTTTTATAATAAAATGTCATATAATAGTTATAGAGAAATAACATTTCACATGCAGTTGCAACATGATAATATGGAATTAAAGCTAAAAGGGAATTTAGAAATTGATTTTATTCAACTTTTATGTTTATAGAGAAAATCTAACTGACAAACAAAAATCAGAAATAAGTAAAGCTGTTGTGTCCTCTGGTATTGTGAGCTATCTACTAGGAAAATATAGAAATATAGTAGTTATATATAAAACAGATTATTAAGTGGGTACTTAGATATTTGTTCTAAATTAAATGTGCAGGCATTTATGAGAATTTGTCATTGGAAAAAATGATCAGTTAGAAACATCTTTATGGAAAATCTCCATTAAGCATAAAATATAGGTGTCTTAATTTTTATCTACAACTTTTGATTTTTCACTTAAATTTTATCAAATACTGATTTGAAGATGATTCAATATCTTATTCTTTTGAGCTCCATCACCTGTTCAATTGCAGTTTAAAGAAGAGATGACAATGATGATGTCAAAAATAATAGTCAACATTGAATTCTTTCATTAAATTTGCTTTTCTGTGTACTCCCCTATTTCGTCCTTAAGGGAAGATGCCATTTTCCAAGAGAGTAAGCTAACTGATTCACAAATTTGCTTATAGTGTTGTTATTGGTTAAATCAGATTCAAAGTCTCCAGTTTCTACTGAAACAGTACAGATTTCCTGGTGGTTATCATGTGATTTTTAATAATTACCCAATAACTATTATTTGCATTAGAAAAATCACAATACCATTGATGAGTCAATTAAAAAAATAGAAAATAAAATAAAAAGTATATAAGAGAATGTCTAAAGAAATTACAAAAAAAGAATACATGTTTTCATTGATTTTCAAAACTTCTTTGAAGATTTTAATTTTAATGAACAAGGAATCAAAGGAATAATGGAAACTAATATAAGAGATTGTTTTAGTCAGCTTTTTTGCTGCTGTGACTAAAAGACACAACCAGAACAACTTTAGAGAAAGAAGTTTATTTGGGGGCTCACAATTTCAGAGGTCTCAGTCCTCAGATAGCCAGCTTCATTTCTCGGGGCTCGAACTGAGGACTAACATTATGGCAGAAGAGTGTGGTGAAGGGAAGCAGCTCACATGATTATCAGAAAGCAGAGAATAAGAGTCTACTCACCAGATACAAAATAAATGCCCCAAAGGCATGCCCCCAAAGACCTACCCTAGCCACAACCTACCCACCTTCAGTTTCCACTCAATTAATCTTATCAGGGGATTAATTCCCTGATGGGGTTATGGCTCTCAAAACTCAATCATTTCTCCTTTAAACCGACTTGCATTGCTCACACAAGAGCTTTTGGGGAATGGCTCACATCCAAAAAATAAAGTACAGAAAAGATACTAGTGAAATGATAAAACAAAGAAATCATCCATTTGACTCTAAAGTTGTTTTGTTTCTTTTTATTTTTAAATTTATCAATGAATTCAGAATAACAAACTAAGATTCATGAAGTGTGCAGAGGGAATGAAAAGTGACTAAAATGAAGATATTTGTAAAAGAAGAGAAATCTCTGTAGCATAGTCTGAACAACTATTTGACCATTAGCATGCTTATGAAGTCTGCATTAAAATCTCTTGTGCTTCCTTACCTTTCATTCACTTTTACTTAATTAAGAGCTTTCATAACCTGAATGAAAAGGACCTGAAAGGTGGTGTCCATAGGTTAGGGAAATATGACTACCCATTACTCTTCAGTTTTTGTTGAATGAATGATTTAAGCACATCTGTTTAATTCACTGAGGGCGATTATCAATCCCAAATGTTGTATTCAAATGTATTCAAATAGTGCAAAATATTTCCTGGAAAAATTTTCCATTAGCAGCTTATTCATTCATTTGTTATTATTTTATATAGTATGGCTTTGTGAGAGCTTTTCTATTGTTAATTGAACATTTCTATCTCCTGAACTAGATTATTGCCTTACTGAAAAAGATGCTTATGACTGCTGGGGTTCCTAGTCTTCATAGTCCCTAAGTCTTATCATGAAGCATCAAGTCACTCACTTAGCAAAATTCATTTCATTCTTATGTGAAAGACTAAAAGAAGTTTTAAAAAAAATCTTTGTTCTTCTTGAAAGACCAAGCTTACAGAGCAAAATCAACAAATACTTTATTTTGGAGGGATGGGTACTGGGGATTGAGCTCAGGGGCACCCAACCACTGAACCACATCCCCATCACTATTTTGTATTTTATTTAGAGACAGGGCTCACTGAGTTGCTTAGTGCCTTGCTGTTACTGAGGCTAGCTTTGAACTCGAGATTTTCTTGCCTCAGCCTCTGGAGCTGCTGGGATTATAGGCATGTGATATTGTGCCCAGCCAACACATACTTTAAAGAAACATTTTGTTATACTTGTTGCTGTCAATCTTATTTTATAGAAGGGGAGAAAATACTACAAAAGGTAGAATTTCCTAAATTTTTGGTATACTTTCTTTTGACTCAAAATTCTTTAATTCCGTGCAGAAATAGTTTAGTTATGCTTACATTTGTTAATGAATATTTTTGTTCCTTAGTGTGAACAAAGTACTGGTAAATGAAATGGATAGGAACTTGGCCTTCCTGAATCCTCTCTCCCTTTGTGCATGCTTGTGGGGCGGGTAGAAAATATATATTTAAAGAAACACCACATGTATGTATTTCTGTACATACATGTACATAATCATATATAGGAGTACATATATATGCTTATAAATTGTAATAAGTGCTATAAATAAGTAAAGTTCTACCCTCAATATTCATAAGGAGAGATCAACTTCAGACAAAATGATCAAAGAAAACCATTGGCATTTATTTATATAATGCATATTTTGATTTTAGTTGCATATCTCACAAATCATTCTATTTTCTGTGTAACAAATGAATTAGAAGCAAAATTAAAAAAGGAAACTATGTTTTTGAAGCCATCTTAGCTACCCATTGACAAAGCCATGTATGATGTAAAAAGAAAATGAATTTGTAGTAGTTTTAGATGGAGACCCCAGTTTTGCAGATCCAAGACATCAAAAAAAAAATCATGAAATTATTCTTCTCTTTGGCTTCCTAGTATCTTTGAAATTTTTTTCAGTGCTAGTTTGTGGGGAAAAATTTATATTAAACAAAATTACCAAATTACTCTTTTAATTTTTTTCCCATACTGGGGATTGAAACCAGGGATACTTTACCACCAAGTCACAATTTTATCCTTTTTATTTAATTTTAATTTGGTATAGGGTCTCACTAAGTTGCCAAAGCTGTCCTAGAACTTGGAAACTTCCTGCCTCAGCTTCCTGCATTGCTGGGATTATTGGTGTTTTCCACCATGCCAGGTAAGATTTACTAAATTATTGTATTGGTGAAAATCAAAATGCATAATAGCATGGTCTATAACATGTCAGAAAATTTTCCAAACTATGTAATTAAAAGCCAATAATTTATATAGTTGGACCTATATGTTTCAGGTCACATGAAACTGGCATGTGAATTCTAACACCAAGGTTGGTTACAACACTTTTTAAATTCAAACTCCAACATTGAATCTATTTTCTTTCCATTCATTTTCTTTCAGTCTACAGCATCTTTATGTTTTAATACCATATCAGAAATGCTTTTTTATTTCTAATTGTCTGATAAATACTATACAGGATAATGCTGCCTCATCCAGAGAGAGCAACATTTCTTGCTGATCTTTTGAACTTGAAATTCTCCTGAAAGGCACAGGAAAAATGAAAGGGCATTATATTTTCACCCAGGATACCAAGATAGCTTCCTTTCTTAGACTCAGTTTGTGGTCCTCTGAAAGTATTTGTTCTCCACTTGCATCTTTATTCAGCAATGGGCAACGTGAAGAAAGATAATTCCTAAATCATAGTTGTTTGGGGAAAATGGTATTAACAGTGTCATCTTGGGTTGCTGGAGTGTTTTTTTTTTTTCCTCCTAAATACAAATGTCAAACCAAATAAGTTAAACACTTTTTATTATGTCATCCTAAAGATAACAGAATAAATGTATCTCTATATTTCTATTTAAAAACTATGGTAACCCAAGGAGGAAAAAGCAAGGGAATTACATATTTGTGAGAAAAGATCTCTGTCTAGATTCCAAACCTGAAAGAGATTTTCTTTTCTCTCTAGTATAGTGAGAATAAATGTACCAAAGGATTTATGCCTGAATTTCTCTTCTGAGACCAAGGACTGATTTTAAATAAAGATTGCCTTAATGTTAAAGCATAATATGTGAAATTTCAATCTGAAGAAAGATTTGACCTTTTTATCACAAAAGGTCACTTTTCATGTTCTCATTCTAGCAGTGATATTGTGTGTTGTTGGAGTAGATCCATACAGCTTGTCTAATATTCTTTTCCTCCTTTAAAAATTTGGGGGCCAGCTTGCAATGTACTTTTTTAAAATAAGAATTTGGGCACAATGGGAACAGAATCATCTATCAATATACTGTTGAACTAATCTCTTTATTGCAAAATCATCATTCATACTGGATGCATTTATTACTCTGATGTAAAGATTGTCAGAGACATGAGTAGGTGATAAGTCACTCAGACTGCAGATCCCTGTGCTCATAAAAATATAAAAGTAACTAAGATTTTAAAATATTCCATTTTGATAGGAATATAGCCTACAGATAATTTTGAATCTTGACAATGTTTGTTGCATGTATTATACACTGAAGTGTTCAGTGGCAGAATTATTCTATTACTGTTGAAATAGCTTAGAGTATATAATATGTACTGCCAGTGTTATCCAGGCTATCTTAGGGGCATTTAAACAATAAAATATTCTTGATTAATGCACTATCCCTCCTACTCTGCCGATCACTATAAAATATTCATAATGGTGTCTTGAAGCATATATAAATTCATTTTATAAAATACAGCATGCCCATTTGCTAAATGGTATTTAAAGCCTTTGGTTGAATTTTTGTGATAATTTCAATGATCCAAGTGCAGATTTTTCCTAAAGCAGCTTATTCTTTAAATTTTAATTTTTAAATTAAAAATCTATCTTAGAATTTCATTTTAATGATCTTTTAATGAAAACTGTATCCTATAGTAGGATTTTACACCATCAAGCCTTTAGCCAACACATAGAAATGATGTTTTTTAATGGCAAATGAAAGATTAAGTTTGGTATCTACTGGAATTCATGATGTTTCTCTTCATTTAAAATATGTGTTAGGGTTTCTCTAGATCACAGAGAGTTATAATAATTATGCCTACCAAGCTAATCACAGTGGGATAGTATGTTTGTTGGCAGTATACTGCAAAAGTCCTTGGAGAACTCTTCAAAATGTCTTCTGCTATATGAAGCTGTTGGTTTAGATAAAGTGAGAAAGGCAAACTGAATAAAATTCTTATACTAGTTTCATATTTGTGAAAACTTTTATGGAGAATTTAAAGAGGGCAAAGTTTAGTACTGGTACTCCCTGGTAAAAAGCATAAAATCAGAAACTATTATCTTTTATCAAAAGGTGGTATGAATTGTGAAAAAAAATGTAACTCTCTTATCATTTTCTTTATTTTTTCTTTATTTTTCAACAAAATCTTCTGGATCTTGTAGGTGCATCCATAGTGCAGTGAATGTAAAAAACTACCAGTGTCATTGGCACCAAAATAGACTTGTAGGTCAATGGTACAGAATAGAGAACACAGAGACAAACCCACATAATTCCACATAATTACAGTTATCTTATATTAGACAAAGGTGCCAAAACATATATTGGAGAGAAGATAGCCTCTTCAATAAACGGTTCTGGGAAAACTGGAAATCCATATGCAACAAAATGAAATTGAAACCCTCTCACCATGCACAAAACTCAACTCAAAGTGAATCAAGGACCTAGGAATTAAACTGGAGACCCTGCACCTAATGGAAGAAAAAGTAGGCCCAAATCTCCCTCATGCTGGATTAGGCTCCAACTTCCTTAATAAGACTCCTGTAGTGAAAGACTTAAAATCAAGAATAAATAAATGGGATGGATTCAAACTCAAAAGCTTCTACTCAGCAAAAGAAACAATCGGTGAAGTGAATAGAGAGCCTACAGAATGGGAGCAAATTTTTACCACACACACATCAAATAGAACACTAATTCTAGGATATATAAAGAACTCAAAAATCTTAACACCAAAAAAAAAAAAAAAAAAATCCAATCAATAAATGGGCCAAGAAACTGAACAGACATTTCTCAGATGATACACAATCAGTCAACAAATGTATGAAAAAATGTTCAACATCTCTTGCAATTAGAGAATTGCAAATCAAAACCACTTTAAGAATTCACCTGACTCCAGTCAGAATGGCAGCTATTAAGAAAACAAACAACAATAAGTGTTGACAAGGATGTGGGGAAAAGGGCACACTCTTACATTGCTGGTGGACTACAAATTGGTTTAACCAATCTAGAAAGCAGTATGGAGATTCCTTAAAAAACTGGGAATAGAACCACCATTTGACCCAGCTATCCCACTCCTCGGTCTATACCCAAAGGACTTGAAAACAGCATATTACAGGGACACAGCCATATCAATGTTTATAGCAGCACAATTCACAATAGCTAAACTATGGAACCAACCTAGATGCCCTTCAGTAGATGAATAGATGAATAGAAAGAAAACGTGGTATGTATACACAATGGAATATTATTCAGCATTAAAAGAGAATAAAATCATGGTATTTGCAGGCAAATGGATGGTGCTGGAGAATATAATGCTAAGTGAAGTAAGCCAACCCCCCCCCCCAAAAAAAAAATGACAAATATCTTCTCTGATATGAGGAAGCTTATTCATACTGGGGATGGTGGGGAGTATGGGAGGAATAGACTAACTTTAGACAGGGCAAAGTGGAAGGAGAACAAAGGGGGATGAGGGTAGGAAAGACAGTGGAATGAGGTGGACATCATTACCCTAAATACATGTGAAGACACGAATAGTATGACTCTACTTTGTGTTCAACCAGAGACATGAAAAATTGCGCTGTATTTGTGTAACATGAATTGAATTACATTCTGCTGTCATATATAACTTATTAGAATAAATAATATTAAAAGTTACAAAAAACAACTACTAGTGTTTATTGAAATAAGCCTTTAGGGTCACATAATCATTTTGCCCATTTTTGTAAACCCCATTTTGACTATTTAATTAGCCTTTGAAACTCTACTACAGGAAAGAATGATAACTGAATTCACTTTATAAATAATATTTCTCATGATGCATTAGTATATTGACCTCTGGTGTGTGTGTGTGTGTAGATGTGTGCATTGTGTGTCTATGTCCATTTCTATTGGTAAGCATATTTTTAAATATAGAATTAAGTGCATTTATGAAAATAAACCTCCCTGATCCTCCAAGTTTCCTTCCCTTTTTCTTAAAAGCCCCTCTTCTACTTTCAGGTCATTTTAAACTAATCAACTACATTGATTTGTTTATTTGGTTTCCACATATAAGAGAAATGATATTTATCTTTTTGTGTCTATTTTCTTTAGTTTTGTCTATTTTCCTGCAAATGACATGATTTCATTCTTCTTTATGGCTTAATGTATATAATAGTCCATTGTGTATATATATTTGTTCATTTGTTGATGGGCATCTAGGATGATTCCACATCTTGGTTATTATGAATAGTTCGCATTATTCTGAATAGTTCCTTTTCTTTTGTATGATGACTTCATCTCCTTTGGGTATATACCCAGGAGTAGTGTAGCTGGATCGCATTGTAGTTAAACTTCTAGTTTACAAAAATAAATTTAGATTGACAATTATTATTCACTTTTCCATCTAATTACTGGTGAAGAGAGATTAACTTTTTATTTTTCTGATAAACTTTTTGACTGATGTTATACCTTCCAGGTGTCCAGATGACATTGTCAAAGCAGGAAAAGTAAAAATTTTTGGAATTTTAGCTGTTATTTAACAAACCCTACTATGTCACTATTTCGTGGTGAAGTTGTATAAATAATCATTTTAAACCTTAGTAAACCTTATGTCTATACCATTAGAGTCCTATGTAACAATCCAGATATTTGATTTTTCACAGGGCCATGAATACATACCAGTGGTCAGTACATTCTTCTCTTTCATATGCTATTTCCTTATGCAGTGAGTCTCAGAGGAAATTATTTGTCTTCTTGAAACGACTCCATCTTTCACCTACTCTTTAAAGGTCACTGAAAGTTAATGTTTAAGTGTTTGAAAGAAAGGGAGTATTTGAGATAAACCTCATACAGAGGTCATTGCTTTGGAGACTGAATGAATCTAACGCCTTCTGTTTATTTCTGGGACTTAATTGACTGAATTAAGTCCAAAACAAGAGAAGGATTTGTGAAGCTGAGTACACACAAGTATTAAAAATTAGTTTTGACACCAAAAACACAGGTTACAAAAGGAAAAGAAATAAATTGTACTTCATCAAAGTTAAAATATGTTTCAAAGAACACTATCAAAAAATGAGAAGATGACTACAAAATGGTAGAAAACATATGCAAATTGAAAATCTGATAAGGGAAAGAATAGTCATAATGTATAAAGAACCCTTACAACTCAACAACAAAAATCAAACAATTCAAAATTAGGCAAGGAATTAATAGACTTTTAATGTACTTTAAGATATATGAGTGACCGATGAATACATGAAAAGTTGCTCAATATCACTAGTAGAGAAATGCAAATTAAACTCACAATGACACAATAATTTATACCCACTAAAATTACTATCATCAAAAAGAAAGAAAGAAAGAAAATTTACAAATAATGGGAAGAATATAGGTAAATTGGAAATGTATACATAGCTGGTGGCAATAAAAATAGTGTGGAAAACATAATGGCTTTTCATAAATGTTAGAATAAACCACATCACCCAGTAATTCAATTTTTAGGTCTATATCCAGAAGAATTGAAAGCAAGGACTCAAACAGATACTTGTACCAAAATATTCATTACAGCATTATTTGCAATAGTCAAAAGGTAGAAACAATGAAAATGTTCATTGATAGATAAATGAATAAACAAAATATGATATGTTCACACAATGGAATACTATTTAGCCTTAGAAATGAATGTAATTTTGATATATGCTCCAACATGAATGAACCTTAAAACATTATGCTAGGTGAAGCAAAAGGACAGTATTATATGATTCCATTTATGAGAAGTACATAGAATAGAATAATCTAGACACATAATGAATAATAGCAGGAGCTGAAGAGAAAATAACTCATTATTTAATGGATACAGAATTCCATTTGGTATAATGAAAGATAAAATAGTTCTGAAAATGAACAGTGCTTATGATGACAAAATTGTTATTTGTAAAATAAAATAATTTCCATAGTAAATCTTACATTATGCATTATCCTAGTCAGTTCAGATTGCCATAAAAAATACCTTAAGAATGGGAGGCTTACACAAGATGGTTCTGGAGAATGAGCAGTCCAAAATGAATGTACCAGCAGATTTAATTCTTAGAGAATGCCTTTTCCCTACCTTGCACTCAGCCTCTTGTTGTAGTCTCACACTGTGCAGAGAGGAGGCTCTAGTGTTCCTTCTTGTCCTTACAAATGCACCAATCCCATTGTGGGATCTGCATCCTCCTAACATCATCCGATTTTTCCTAAAGACCGTAACTTCTAAAATCATCATGCTGGGTCCAAGACTTCAACTTATTAACTTTAGCATAAATACTTCACCACAATATGAAAGTTAAATGCTTAGCAGACTTTGTATTATTTTACATTGTAGTTTAAATACTTTTGTCAGTGGAAACAGCTAATTGTTTTAAAGCCTTACAGACATATATTTTAACATTTTATTAAATCATTATATTAGAGCTTTTACTACTCCCTTTGATCATTCCTGATTTGTACCTATTAATAACTTTGGATTATTTCATTTTTATATGAAAATGTAGGGGGCAACTGAATCTGAAAGACAGAAATAAATGACTTAAAAATGTTATGAACTCTATTCAGTTTTCAACTATTCTATACAATATTGTTCTTGCTAGAAAGTATGCTAGCAATACTTTTGCTAGAAGTATATTTTGTATACATTATTTTTGAAGGAAAATTGCCTAAACAAAGTAAGTATAATGCTATATTTTCAGTGTATTTGCCACATTTTATTAATTAGTATTTGACAAATTATATGAAGAAAATAAGATTTTTTTGTATATTAATAACACAAGCATCTTAAGTAAACATTTTATCCCCATTAGCCAAAAGGGTGATTCAAATTGGAATACATTGAAATATAAAAAAGAGAAAGCTGGACCACGGGTGCTATGTCTCATGTTCCATAACTGATATGCCCTTTAATTTTGATTTAATATTTTTAACCTGTCTACGCCTTTTTTTTCCTCATTGATACAAGAATGAGACCAGATGACCTATGAATTTGTTTGACTGAATGAATATGGCTCTGTACCAACAAAACTATTCACAAAGCAATTAGTCAGTCAGATTTGGCCAATGCTTTACAATTTGCCCACTCCTAATTTTAATGTATTGAATATTTTTGAAATCAATATGATATTGTCATGGAATCTGTTCTGTTCACAGCCTCACTATGGAAGGGCAGTTGCCAAGAGGCCCCAAAGAGCACCTGGAGATGGCAGGAAAAACATAAGATTTATCAAAACATGCCATAGGGAAGGTCCCTTGGTGGCAGGCTACTTAGACCTCTGTCCCTCATGATGCTTCAAATAGTAATGACTCCATCCATCACAAGGTTACTCCAGAAAATGACATCTCCATCTCTCATGACACCTTGCCCAGTGACAACTGGGTGGGCAAGTGACACTGGCCTTCTCTACAGTGCCCTCTATTCTGTGCTAGTTACATTAGGGACAGAAGTTTTATAAACCAGGCTACAGAAGCAGTGACATCACTGTGCTTTGTGCCATTGCATGACCAGCTTTCAAAAAAGCTGAACATGCATGCGAGAAGGCAGCTTTCTACAGATAACACAAATTTGCCCTAATTCCCAGCATAGATGAGAGAAGGCCAGTGTTCTTCAAGATAATATTTATCTGTATGCAGACTTGCTCTCATTGCATATGGTACAGACTCACTCTCATTGTTCCCTTATCTTGTTCTTGACAATGGAGAGGACATTTCAGGGACATGGTATTATATACAGTCCTTTTTTCCAAGGATGACATGGAATCACAAATAATGATATTGTAGATAGTATATTATGTAAACCATTTTAAATCATGGAAGAGTGGTACTGTTTTCTTTTCTCTTTTAGATGCTAAACTAATTTAAATGAAAATATCAGAAAAAGTAGGACCATACTAAAATTTCCAGTACTATCATTTCCAGTAAAGTTCTTAAAAGTCTATTTCAAGTTTGGATATTAAAGATATATATACATAATAATAAAATTTGTTTTTCAAATTTGGCAAATTGAACATCTAATTTATACTAAGAAGGAATAAATAAAATATTTTAAAAATGCAAATTAGTTGGACTAAATTTAAGAAATTTATGTCCAAACTATTATTTTCCATGGTTTTTGCTCTTTTTTCTTTCATATCATCACAGAGCTGTAAAATAAAGCAGGAATATTTACTGTGGTCTAGACATGGTGTTAAGAAATTCAACTGATATTATTATTTAATTGACAAATAACATTTCAAGGTCTGTGATAATGTTTATTTTTCAAATGAGGAAACTGTAGCTCAGAAGGCCCCATTCATAAATATATGTATAATAAGTTTCAAAGCAATGTCTATGTAACTTCAAAGCCCACACTTTAAATTACCATCTTGTACAGTTTACAAGGTGTTAACTCCTTTGAGGATGAAAGCCCATATTGACTTTTTGTTCTTTCTCTCTCGTTCTTATTACTTTCCCATTCCTGCCCTCTGGGATCATCTTCCAAATAAGCAACCTATATAAATAAGTCTTTGTCTCAGGACCCGTTTTTGAGGGAAACTCAAGCTAGGACATACTTCTAAAGCTTTGTTATTACCACTCCCAATCCCCAGACTACTTCAGACGTTCCTTCTGGGAGCAAGTAAAGCAACCACGACTTTTAAAATAAAATTCTAATGTTTGATATTCATATTTGAATCTTACCTTCTGAATTCTGTTATATGGTATTCTACAACTGTTATGATTCATTGTTTTTCCCTTTTCTGACCTTCTATTCTATCCACTGACTACCCTTCCTTTATACATTTCATCATCTCCTGACTCTCCATGTTTCATCTCTCCTTTCTTTAACTTCCCACACAATTGAGTCACATACATTTTCTCTGCTTCTTGTATTAATTACTCACAAAAGTCACTGTAGGCCATGATACTGACTCAGTGGTGTGTCATGGTTCCTCTGGAAACTGTATATCCCTTGAAAACTCAGAATTCAAACAGGAAATGTCTCTATGTGCCATATGGATTTGAAATTTCTATAATTATGACACAACACAGAAAGATATTTGGAACAGAACACATTACTTGAAAAGAGTAGGTGAAGCAATGCACACCCATTTTTACTGACAAGTAAGCAGAGGCAGCCAGCCAAGAGGAGACCCAGGCAGCTTCAGAATCCCAAGGTCACATCTACTTTCACCAACTATGCCTCCTACAAACTCAGTGAGGTTGGTTTACATGAAAAGTAAATTCAGAGATAGAGACTACATATAGGAAAGTGCTCTCAGGATTTATACCCATGAGGAAAGTAAAGGAAGACATCTTTAGGGAGGGAGATTATGGCATCAGTGCAGTTGCACTAAGTGCTCAGCCAACTGCACAGGATATATGAAGCTTCAGATTCCCTACATGGTGCCTATGTTGGGGGATGCACTGGACTTCCGCACCCAGCATTGCCCAGCATTCACTGTAAACAAAGGCCAGTTTATTAGGAAAAGGAAAAAAATTCTTATACCATCATCTTTTTATCTACGTTTTAAACCAACCAATACATTTATCTCTAAATTTTCTGAGAACTAAAAGTCTATGTTCTATAAAGTAAAAATCAACAATAAGGGAGAAAGACAACAGTTGTAAATATTTGGTAAAATAAAAACCCGTCCCATTTACACATACATAGCTAAACTTTCTAGAAGAAAAGACTTGAAGGCTTTTCAAAAGGCACTCAGCTTGCCTTTAAGATTTTTTTCATATAAAAGTACAGATAAGCCGGGCAAGGTGGCGCACACCAGTAATCCCAGCACTTTGGGAGGCTGAGGCAGGAGGATCAAGAGTTCAAAGCCAGCCTCAGCAATGGCGAGGCACTTAGCAACTCAGTGAGACCCTGTCTCTAAGTAAAAAAAAAAAAAAAAAAAAAAAAGGGCTGGCGATGTGACCCCAGTGGACGAGTGCCCTTGAAATCAATCGCAGTACCACAAAAAAAAAAAAAAAAAAAAAAGTACAGATAAATTACTACTATAGTAAATAAATTAGTTGTAAACTATAATTATGTAATCATAAATTATAAATAAAAGCATGTTAGGAATATGAAAGTTCAGACTTAGTCCATTAACAGCAGCTTGTTATTTATTTGAATAGTTTTATGAAAGAAAAAACATAATTGGGAAAAGAAGGCATCTTACATTCACAATGAACATTTAGTCTTCTTTATTGCTGGATCAAGTGGGGGATATTAACTTTTAATAACAGTAAAATATACTTAGTCTTAATGAACTATTTTGGGATAGTTTGTGCTGGATGTAGATAATAAATACTCTATTTTTGATGTGATTAAATCAGTACCTGTCAACATCCTATTAATAAAAGTTTATATTCTTCCACAACTTGCTAAGAAATTTTCAATGACATAAATTATCCTTTTCTGCCAAAAATACATCACTTATATCTTTTAAAAATCATTTTGTGCTTGTCAAAGTAGTTTGTTTCTCTGCTACTATATATTGTTTTCATTTGTAAAATCAGTATCTCAATTTATGTAAAAATTAAGCAGAAAAATGTCTGCTCCAAAATTATATCATTGGTTAGAAATTTGTCATTGTGAAAGAGTTTTGCCTTTAAACCTGATTAAAGAGGACAATTTAATTGAGGCTATTGTAATTTTGACAATGTTATGTTAATTTAAAGGTGCCAATCATGCTGGTATTTACCAACATGTTATATTTTAAATGGTATCTCTTTAGGGAATTACTTAGCTTTAATCCAAGCACCAATGTCCCATGCTGGCATTTCTTTAAAAGGAGATAATCAATTTGATCCAAAATATACTTGCACTTATTTTTTTTAAGACAGTGATGAAATTAAAAATTTCAAATTTAATATTTTTTTTTTTTTAGAATTTGAGGAAAGCTGAAACAATTTGTTATGTACCATATGATATAAATTTTGGAAGTATTACATAAAGTAAAAGAATTAATGCTCTAGGAGAGATGGCATGTAGAAGCATGGCCTTTATCCCAACTTTGGGCAAGAGAATCACTTGGAGGGTACCTCAGGACTCTTCCAAAGCCTCCATAAATTACAGTAAAGAAGGTTTTACCTCACATTTGGAAGGAAAGGAGGAGTCAGTTCCAAAGAGAGGTTGTGGGGCATAAGATGAACACCAAGCAGCATCATTATCTTTCATCTTGAACACCAAAGCAGGTGGCTAAGTTGGCTTACATGGAGAAAACGGAATAAAAATTGTTAGACTTTAAAGTCTAAACTTCATTCATTATGATTGATAGCAGTGAGCATAAAATCTTTTAAAAGGAAGTTTATAACAACCACATGACCAAAGGAATCAGCACAATTACCAGCATAAATAGAATGAGTTGTTTTTCATACAAGGGAAATTTTGCATTTTGTTCTTATTAACAACATGAATTATAAACCTCTTAATAAATGTTTCATGCAATTTTTCCTAGTAGTAATGATAATAGAAATAGCTGGTGCTGTAGTTTGGTGCTGTAGTTTTGATATTGAATATCCCCCCAAAGGCCTATTTATTAAAGTTTGGGTCCCAAGGTGATGTTATTGAGATGTGGTGTAACTTTTAAGAAGTGAGGCCTAATGGAAGGATATTATGTCATTGATAGGGACTGCTATACCCCAGTCCTTCCTCTCTTATTTTCTTTCCTTTTCTTTATTCCTTTCTTCTGTTTTTTGTTTGTTTGTTTTGTTTTTGTTGTTATTGTTGTTTGTTTTGTTCCTTCTGGGACCATGAGGTGAGTGATTTTGCTCCACCACACACCAGTCCTGCCAGGATGTGTTGGCTCACCTGAGGTCCCAAAGCACAGGGCCAATCAGTTATAAACTGGAACTTTCAAAACTGTGAGCTAAAATAATGCTTTTATCTTTATGAGTTAATGATTTCAAGTATTTTATTGCAGTAACAGAAAGCTAACACAACAGGTATAATACTTTCCATTAAGGCCCACTAATATTCAATGTATCATTAATCTTTTCAAAGACTCAAAATGTTGATGGTAATACCTGCATTTTATAGATAAGAAGAACAATGATTAAATAGATTATCAGTTGACCAAGTATCAGAAATGGTTCAAGTATATTAGAAACTTGGTTCATATGCAAACTCCATGCTTAACTTCCTGGTCTCTTATTTACAAAGAGTTTTGAATAAACTTCTTTTTTGCTTGAAAATAGAGCACTGTTACCATGAATAATGAAGATATTATCAATATACATCTACAGTATTGATTATTGTCCTTGGATGGTCTTGAGGGTTACTTATCTCCTAACTTACTAGTCCCAGATATTATGATATGAATTCTTTCCTTTAACTATATAGGATTTTACTCCTTATTGATCGATTCATTCATTCATTCATTGTCGTTAGGGCTGTTTTAGGTGCCTAACAAGTTTGTCAGTGTACCTACACATCTTCCTCAGGCAGATCCCTCAAATCTCCAAATCTCCATTTCTGGAAAATTTACAACTTTTATGTTTCTGTGAGTGACATGATCATAGAATGATGCTTTCCATTGTTTAAGTGGTTCATGTAAGATTTAAGTATTTTTTTATATTTTTAAAAAAATATTTATTTATTTAGTTATATACAATCACTTTTATTTATATTTTTATATTTTATTATTCTAATTTATTATACATGTTTGCAGAGTACATTTCATTTCATATTACATATAAAGAGCACAGTTTTTTGAGTTGTTTTAATATAAAGTATTTTTACAATAATTGTGTCTTCATACATGTATTTAGGGTAATCATGGATAACTCAGTCTGCCATTATTCCTATCCCCATGCCCCCTCCACTTTCTCCCCTCTGTTTGTTGTACTTAAAGCTCTTTCATTCTTCTCATTCCCTCTCTCTTGCCTTTATAAGTTAGTATCTTCATATCAAAGAGATCATCTGACCTTTGTTTTTTTTGGAATTGGCTAACTTCACTTTGTATTATTTTCTCCAACTCCATCCATTTACCTGCAAATGCCATGATTTTATTCTCTTTTAGTGCTGAGTAGTATTACATTGTGTATATATACCAAAGTTTCCCTATCCATTCATCTGCTGATGGACATTGGGGTTGGTTCCACAATCTAGCTATTGCGAATTGTGCTGCTATAAACATTGATGTGGCTGTGTCCCTGTAGTAAGCTGTTTTTAAGTCCTTTGGGAATAGGACAAGGAGTGGGATAGTTGGGTCAAATGGTGGTTCCATTCCCAGTTTTCCTAGGAATCTCCATACTACTTTCCAGATTGGCTTCACCAATTTGCAGTTCCACCAGCAATGTAAGAGTGTGCCTTTTACCCCACATCCTCACCAGCATTTATTGTTGTTTGTTTTTTTGATAGCTGACATTCTGACTGGAGTAAGATGAAATCTTAAGAGTTGTTTTGATGTACATTTCTCTAATCGCTAGAGATGTTGAACATTTTTTCATATATTTGTTGATTGTTTGTATATTACCTTCTGAGAAGTGTCTGTTTAGTTCCTTGGCCCATTTATTGATTGGGTTATTTGTTTTTTTTTTTTTTTTTTTTTTTTTTTTTTGGTGTTAAGGCTTTTAAGAGCTTTATAAATCCTTGAGGTTAGTGTTCTATCTGATGTGCTTGTGGTAAAGATTTGCTCCCATTCTGTAGGTTCTCTATTCACCTCCCTGATTGTTTCTTTGCTGAGAAGAAGCTTTTTTTTTTTTTGTTGTTGTTGCGGTACCAGGGATTGAACTCAGGGGCACTCGACCACTGTGCCATATCCCCAGCCCTTTTTTGTATTTTATTTAGAGACAGGGTCTCACTGAGTTGCTAAGCGCCTCGCCATTGCTGAGGCTGGCTTTGAACTCGTGATCCTCCTGCCTCAGCCTCCCAAAGTGCTGGGATTACAGGCGTGTGCCACCGCGCCTGGCTGAGAAGAAGCTTTTTGAATCCATCCCATTTATTGATTCTTGCTTTTAGTTCTTGCGCGATAGGGGTCTTAACTGAGGAAGCTGGAGCCTAAACCAACATGATGGAAATTTGGGCCTACTTTTTCTTCTATTAGGTGCAAGGTCTCTGGTTTAACAAGACTTAAGTATATTAATTCTTTTTGTGTTTTGAAACAGAGATTATAGTATTGTATTTGGATACTCTGAGAACTTTAATGGTGCTGGGTATGGTGGCACACACCTGCAATCCCAGAGACTCAGGAGGCGGACACAGGAAGATTGCAAGTTTGAGGCTAGCCTCAGGAATTAAGTGAGGACTTCAGCAACTTAGTGAAACTCTGTCTCAAATTAAAAAAGGGCTGGGGATGTAGCTCAGTGGTAAAGTGCCACTGGGCTAAACTACCAGTACCAAAAATAAAATAAAACTAAATAGCCTTCATGGTTATTTTCTGGTATTCATGTTTTCTTGAAGAATAAGTTTCCAAAAAAGCAAACTCTGGGAAAATGTGACATTTTAAGTGAATTTTGTAAAATTACATTTTTGTTTTATGCTTGTCACATTATAAAGACATTATTGACAAATATGTTTTTATAGAAACTTGGAAAAATTGTGTTTTCAAAATTAGTAAATATAGGAAAAAATAAACATCAAATTCAAAATAATGGAAAGAGTCATCTGTTCTGGGAGATTATTCATAAAATTTTCGATGGAAAATAATCCTCTATAGTTTTGCACAGATATTATCCCTTGGAGATTCAATGCCACAAGGCTTTTTAAAAGCATCTAAAATGTCCTGTAGAAAGTAAACTTGGCTACAGTGAATTAAACTAACGTTTTCCCCCACAGGTAAATATACATATACACAAACACATATATTTATATTTATGTATATAAATATGTATGAGGCAATTGTTTGTTTGCTTATTTTCTCTCTCTCATCCTTCTTTCTTCTATTTATACATGCATGTAACAGACATACAACTACCCATTGAAAAATGTTTTCCTCTCTTATTCTTATTATCCAATGTTTAATTGTATAGCTAAAGAAAGACTTTGTATTCAAAGTTTGAACTTACTATTATGAAGCATACTTACTAAAGAGGAATATTATCTTAACACATTTTAATTTTATGACTTCCAATATATTGGAGAAGAGGAGAAAAAAGACACTAAGATATTTATGTTAAATAAAATTACTTTTCTGGAACTATAGTCTACAAATTTATTTTGTTTCAAAGATAATTTAGAGTGACAGCTCATCTTTTTGAAGTGCCACAGATGTAAAGATTGACTCTACTTGTTTATTACCCTAGCAGTCTCTTTAAATAATTTGGACTTCTCTTGTATGCCTGAGTTCCCTAGGTTTTACTTGTTATCTATGAAAAAGATTCCTTTAAAAATTGTAATTATAAAGTTATAAAATATAAAATTGAAGGGCACTTATGGACTATTTTATCAAATCTCATAATTTGCATAGTATATGTTTCTGTGTGAGACTAAAGCTTAGTGAGTTGATTTGGCCATTTTATCTCAGATTGGACAACCAGTGTGCTGAACTCTTATTGTGCTAAGTCAATATCTATTCCAGGAAAAAATAGGCTGATTGTAAAATCTCATGAAAATGTATTTGGAAAATGCGTTTTTGTTAAAAATTTCCTCACAGATGTATGAAAATAAAATCAAGTGGTGTATTAGAAAATGATAGCAGTTATATAAAATATAACTATTATAAATGCATTGATTCAAAATTTGATTGGTAAATATTTTATTTTCTGAACTATAATTACCTTATGTTCATTGCAATGGCATATATTATATGTTTCCAGGTATTGTCTGTCTCTTAATAAACTGATCAGTGATAATCCACTAAGTCAATCTAGATGAGTAGACAAAGCTGCACAGATGCAAACATGCCCTTGGGCCTTTATGAACAAGCTCCCTCTGTGCTTCACTATAAAACAGATGTGTCATCTGCTTCTTCACATCTCATACCATTCTCCATCCTTCATTGTGTAGAATTCACGTCTTTTCTTTTTAAGGACAAAGTAGTCACATCTTTTTTTCTTTTGTGGCTTTCATGCTAATAGAGGTTTGGCTCTCCCCAGCTAGAAAAATGTTTTCAAGCACAAAATACAGTAACATGGTTGACAACCTGGTTTAATGATTCGAATTAAGAATGACCATTTCTTTGTATTAATAAAAATGCTCTCAATAAACCAGTACTTTGTACTTTGTGCCATCAGTATATTCTGTAAATTGAAAGGACAGGGCCTAGATAAAAATGTCAACTCCTTATCAAAAAAGAACAAAGAAAGATTATAATAATAGACTAATTCATTGTTGACACAATATTTCCAAGCCTTTTTGACAGAGACATTGTCCACTCGCTATCATTTGCAGAGCAACTAGTTTCAGCTTCCTGACAGTATATTTTCTTACAGAATTGCTAAAGAAGACTGTTGGTTTATGGGACCCTCATGAACTTCCTTTTATATTTTCTTAACTTTTCTCTTGTTACTCTATCAGACACCAATAAAATATCATACTCAGACATTGCAAGCTAAGTGACACAATAACCAGACATTTAACAGAGGAGGGAGAGGAAGCTGTGTGTGTGTGTGTGTGTGTGTGTGTGTGTGTGATGCAAGAGTGCCTGGGATGTTTGTTTTTGAAGCAGGGATGTGTTTCTCAGGCACCAGTGATTGTTACCATAGGTAATTGTGGGCTGCAAAAACAATTTAGAAAACTGAATTTTTATTTGAAATTTCTTAATTTCTAACTGTTGGCTTCTGTTATGTGTTGGATTTTGTCTTTTTCAGAATCTACACATTGAGGTTCTAACCTCTAATAACTTAGAATTCTATTATATTTTAAGGTAGCACTTTTAAAGAAATAATTAAGGTAAAATAAGTTCTTGACAATAAACATTATTCTAACATGACTTCTTTATAAGAAAAAGACATTAATACACAGACAATCCACACACCAGGGTGAAGACACAGAAATAATGCTCCACCTGCAACCCTAAGAGAGAGGCCTCAGTAGAAACCAAAACACTCTAACAGCTTGATCTTAAATTTCCAGCCTCCAGAGCTGGAATAAACTTCTGTTGTTTATTGACCCAGACTATTTGTTATGGCAGCCCTACGAAATTAATACAGTCTTTCTTTTCAGAATATTTTCCTGGTCAAGCAAAAAACATACCAAAGGTTCAAGTTTTGCCCAAAGTCTGATAAATTTTCCTCTGCTTTATTTGCTCACTGAATCGTATTTTACCAAACTATATCTACAAAGTTATGTTAATTAGCCACATGAAGTTTTTGTTTATGATCTTTTAAAATTTAAATAAACAATGTATTTTCAAATAATTGTAAATTCACATGAAGATGTAAGGAATAACAGAGATGCAGTGTACAATTTATTCATTTTTCCAAAAATAACATCTTACAAAAATGATAACACAATATTGTAACCATGGTATCAGATATTGATGTTGATGCACCCAACAAACAGAGCATTTGCATCACATTTCATCCATGAAAATATGTCCTTTTAATGCCTAAATTACCTGAGCAGAGTTTCTATTAAAAAGGAAAATTTTAGGCAGTGGTCAAACTTAAAAATTGTGAATATAAAGATGTCAAATAGTTTTGATAAAAAAAATATTATTTTCATATAATATCCCTTTCAAGATCTTCATATTTTAGACAGGGTGAGTCCTCTTCCTGCAGTTCTTTGAACACTAATTGATATAATCTGTAAGTCAATGCTGGATCATAGTTTTAGCTAATCCATCTCCTTCTTGATTTTAATTACAATTGTTTTCTAATGTCATCATGTAGCATATTTGTTTTTTAATAAAAGAATTTTATTATATAAATTATTTCCATTTCCATTTTACTTACAGTTTTGACAATCACTACATAAATTTTTCTCATTTTGATATCTAGTACTATAAGAATATCTTGTGCTATATCTGATGTAAATATTTACATTGGTAGATTTGATGAGTGTTGCCTTGATGGAAAAAGACCAACAGTCATAAATTATTTAGATACACTCTTGGTTGTTAACAGCTAACTCCTTATTTAGGATTTTTCTGTCTGCACATATTAGGAAGTGTATAATTCACTTTTCTTTGTAGCTCATTTATCAGTATTGGATAGTTAATTCTGACTTTCCTTAAATATATTGAGAAGCTTTCCAGCTCTGCCTATATATTCATTGTTATTATATCAAAATTATGTATTTTTTGTAGAATCTAATACCATAACAGCTACATTCATTTTATTATAGTGGTGTTAAAACAATTTTGCACGATGATTCCGAAGATGAAATATGTGCTACAAAGTTATCACTGTCATAGGAGAGAGAGATAAAAAGTGACTGGGAGCAAGCAAGCAGAGAATTTAGTTTTAACAAAGCATGGATCACTCAGATATCATGCATTTAATTCGAAATAAATGTTGACTGCTAACCATTTTCGAGGAAATGTGACAGGAAAAAATAGTGGCATGTGAGTACAAGGGGAAAGTGCCCTTGGCCCACTTTATGTTTGAGATTTTCTGTGTCATTGCTGTATCCTTCTGACAAATTTTTGTTCTCTAATGTGCACTTTGACCCTTGTTATCCAGGGTCAAAACTCAGTGATCAGAGAAAGGAAATAGCCAGTCAGCATCTAAATACAACCTTCCTGCACAATTTGATTAAGCAGGAATAAGACCAAGAGTATTTATTGCCAACTGGAAATTTGCCACAAAGATTCTCAAGTGTACTTAATCCCAGCGATAATTAAATTTTAAGTGAGGAAATCGCATTAACTGTTTTAGATCACAGGGGCACTGTTTAGGCCAACATAACACAGTAATTTTCTGACTTTGACCCAAGTGACCCATTAGAATTAATGACATTTCAAAAATTGCTGATTTTATCCCTGCAAGTTCACAGGAATATTGGCTGGGTAATTATCTAAATTGTATCAGATGACACTGGCAACATAAGGGAGGAAAGTTCATTGAAAGATTAGGGAAAAATAATTAATTGTAGATTAGTTAGATGTATCTTTTTAACATGATCACCACTGAGTAAGATCTATCAATATAAAAATGTACTCCAGATCACACACATTCTGATTTTACAGCTTGTCAAGTGAAATATTTATGTACATCCTTAGTGAAAGAGTTTTCAAAAGGAAGTAGATTGAATCAAAGTTGTCCTATAATACGAAAGAACAATTTAAAATATAATTTCAAGGGAAATAATAGCAAGATTAAAATTTACTTATTACAAACTTACTTTTCTACACTTACATATTAAGTTAAAATACTAAGTAAATACCTTAGCAAAGATAAAAGAAAACAATAAATGTTTTGCTAATCATGAAATATCCAGGCCCCCAGTTCACACAGACACTATCACCCACATATTATTAAGTTGAAGGAAAATGTTAGTCCCAGTTAATGTGGAACAATTTTTGTAAACAAAGCAACATGGGAATAAAGCATAGATCATAAAACATAAAAAGAAACAAGTGGGCAAACAAAACTGGTTAAAGCATGTATATCCCAAAGAATGATGTCAGAAACTATTTATTCAGTCACATATGAATTAAAATGTCCAAGAAGCAAATTTAAGTCAAAAGTTGATGAAAAATCAAATATCTTTTTGTTTAACTTTTGTTTATACATCACAGTAGTATCTATTTGATATATTTTAAAATCTAAAAAGAAAGTATGCTTCTGTTTTTCTTTGATTTTGTTTGGAATACAATTGAATGTAAAAAAAATAAGAAAAAAATAAAATAAGAAATTACAAATAACTTCTGACTACCATTTAATAGATACAGATTTATAAATCAATAAAATCCTAAAGAATAACATATCATCATTGCTATATTGAAAGTGAATATGGAAATCCTCAAAGCATCAAAAGTGAAGCTGTATTAGAGCAACCACATAGAGAATGACTTTTGGCATTATAATCTGTTTATCTTATGATAGTTGTAAGACATGATTACAGATTTTGGGACTTTTCCCATTGAAGAATGGTGTCCATATTTTTTTTTTCTTTTAATCTGGGACAAATTTAATCAGTAGAATGCAGAAGAAGTGATTTCTATAACTTCTCAAACTAAGGCAGAGAAGGTCATGCAGCTTCCAATTGTTGTTTGGGGCTTTTATTCTTTAGCACAATTCATCTTTCATGTAAGAAATATGAACTACTCTAAGACAGTCATGATAGAAAGATCAAATGTGTGTGCTCTGAGGGATCATTCAAGTAAATTCCCATCAGACTGGTGTCCATCTTAACCATGGGAAAGTCTGTTGATCATTCAGTTGACAGAAGCCCTTGTCAATATTTGACAGCATCCTCAGACTCCAAGTAAGCACTTCCCAACCAATTATTTTCAAATTTTGGACTCACAAAATTGTCTGAAAAATAAAATAACATAAATTTGTTAATATTAAGGTAATGTATTTTGCAACAGTAACAAACAGAACAAAATTCAATATCCTGAAGTGGTATATGCTTTCATTAAAAATAATAAGTAAAACACTAAAAACAAACAGAAAACTTTGAAACTTATGGCCCTGAATCTAGGACTGGGTGACAAAGAAGCTGATAAAGACTTGAGCAGTTTGATAATAGCCTTAAGCCTGTGAAAAGATTGTTGGTGAGGATTTAAGGAAAGTGGAGAAAATACTATTTGGATTTGGAGGGTAGGGCCTCATCTTATGTTGCTTGCTATAGCTTGGAAAATAGAAATTGTAGTAATGAACTCCACGGTCTAGTTAAGATTTCCACCCAGTGATGGATGTACCATAGTCTGCTTCTGGTTGCTTATTTTTAAATGTGGAGAAAAGAGCCAGGTACTGTGGTGCATGCCTATAATCCCAATGGCTAGGGAGACAAAGGCAGGAGGATCAAGAGTTCAAAATCAAGAAACTCAGTAAAACCCTGTTTATAAATAAATTATAAAAAAAGGCCTGGGGAAGCCACTCAGTGGGTGTCTCTGGGTTCAATTCCTGATTAAAAAAAAAAAAAATCCAGTGCTTAGGAAAAAAAATGTGAGGAAAAAAGATGAATGAAAAAACAAGCAATCCAGTTTCAAACAGAATTTAGAATGTAAGGACTTGCAGGAACTTGCAGGACTCAAACATGAAACTATTCCTCATCCTCAACCTTTCCAGAGAAGACATTTAAAGCATGAATGAGGCTCACTACAAACATGAAATCCATGCCATTTGAAATGAAAATGGTCTCAGAGAATAAAGAAAGCCAAAGGTGTGTTTGTGATGTAAAATCATTTGTTAAGAAGTAGACAGATTTAAAGAAGTCCTTACTGAGTCTTTCCAACACTCAAAAGATCTTAAAATTCATGTCTTTTAAACTAAGAAAATTAAATCAGCATCTGGTAGAGTTATCTGCTGTCCCATGTTTATTGTAGGATTCTTACCTATATGTCCATTGACCAATGAAAGGATAAAGAAATTATCCATATGTATCTATATTTTTGTCTAGAATATTTTTTAGCAATTTTAAGACCTATTTATGTTGTGTTTATCAGTAGTTTGCAATTACAATGACTGAGTGGTGTTTCATTACATGAATATATTACAATGTTTTTCATTTATTCTTGTCTTGAGGGACTTTTGGTTATAAAGTGAAGAACTCCTAGGAGCATTATTTCCAAGTCTTTATGTGGATATATGTTTTCATTTGTTTAGCAAATATCTAGGAATTATTAAGTCAGAATATGAATAAATTTGACTTCAGAAAAGATGAACAAAAATTTTCCCAAGTGATTCTCCATGTTGTATTCCCAGAAACAAAACATGCAAATTTTAGAAATTCCACATTTTTATGACATCTAGCATTATTATTCATTTTAATCTTTGCTCTTCTAGTGGGTGGAGTGTGTGTTAAAGGTAAACCAAAGTGTCTTTAAATTTAGTTTTTCCTATTATACAATCAAAACAGACCACTGGTGGCACAAGATATATAGATATTTTCCCCCCTTGCAGAGCAAATCAACAAGAATGCAGCAGAGGACACCAACTCAGTGTCCTCTAATCCTCTGACTCCCTCTACCCAGGAATACCATAGGCTGAAATCTTGGCCACTAGGACTGCTTCTCCCCACCTCAGTTACCAATCCCAAACTCCAGGTTGTTTTATCTGTGCCTGTGATTAAAAGACCATAAATAGGGGTTCCCACAACCGCTCCTCAGGTTTCATGAATTTGTTCGAATGGCTCATAGAGTGCCAGGAAACACATTTAGCAGTTTATTGCAAAGGAAACAGAATAAGAGATGCACAGGGTAGCATATGTGAGAAGGGGAACTGCTGTGCGGTATTTTGAAGCTCTTTGAACCCTGTCTTTGTGTGTTTTTATCGGCACTCCTTGCATCAGGCATGATTGAAGCATGGACAGCTGTGTGAAAATGTGATTGGCCGCAAGAGGTGGCTCTAATACTAACAGACTGTGTGGGGACACCCAGCAAGGCCTCTCTGTGCTGCATTCTTAGTTAGTATGTGCAGCATTTCTCCCTCCAGGATCATACTTTTAAAATGTTATTTATTGTCTGAGACACTGCTCCTTATAGCAGGAGAAATCATACCACTGTTGTTCACTGATTTGTCCACATACTGAAGACTATGCCTTAGTATTTACTTGTTGAATAACCAAAGGAAAATTTAAAAATAAGATTAATAGAAGAAACTTTCATTTTAAATTATCTGTTTTAGTCAGCTTTTTCCATGCTGTTGACTAAAACAATTTTAATTGTTGACCAGAACAATTTTAAAGGAGGAAAAATTTATTCTCAGGCTCATGATTTCAGAGGTCTCAATCCATAGAAATCAGGCTCCATTCCTCGGGGCTCAGAGGTGAGGCAGGACATCATGGCAGAGCAGTGTGGTAGAGGAAAGCAGCTCACATAAGATCAGGAAGCAGAAAGAGACTCCACTTCTCCAGATACAAAATATATACTCCATAGCCACGCCCCAAATGAACCACTTCCTCCTGCTACACCCCCACCTGCCTCCAGTTGCCACTCTCACTGATTGGGTTAAAACTCTCACAACCCAATCATTTCTCCTCTGACCCTTTTTGCAATGTCCCACAAGTGAGGTTTTGGGGGACACCTCACATCCAAACCATAGCAATGTCATTCTGGATTCAGAGATGCTATCAAATTCCAGTCTAGCCATTTTGTAGATGTAGAGCATTATTCAAGCACTTACCTATTTTGACTCAATATCTTTATGTTTACAATAGGGATAGATCTATGATTCATTGTGTTGCTATAAGAAATAAATATAAAGGTCTTTGAATAGTGGCCTGGGATTTTTAGTATTTAACAAATGTTAGCTATTGTTTACAAACATATATCTGAATTTTCTCCATCTTTACAGTATTTTAAAAATAAACATGGTTTTGGAAAAATAAAAGAATGAGTGAAGAATAAGCACTTAATTTTAAATATCTCCCAGTCTCAGAATTAAGTGCAGGGTAGGCTTACTCTCAGCTGCCTTCTACGGCATGCATTGTGACTGTCCATTTGTTGCTGATACTGGAGGCAGGAGTCTCACTCTCTACTCTTCACATTCATGATACTTCATACAGGTATTGGGCATTTTTCTCTCCTGCCTTTTCCTAGAAATTTGTTCTCTCCATCAGCTCAGTACATAGGAATTGCTATAGGATTCCACTTTTACCACCTACCTTAGCAAATTACTATTGGTGAGAGAAAATCTCCATACAAAAATACACACTGAGGTACTTCGTTGTCTTTCATGTTTTATATTTCTTTTAATTAAAGCTAAATATTTCAATCTCAAGTACAATTTTAAGCCCAAATTAAAAATTTTAGCTTCTGGCTATTAACATCATTTGTCTTGCTTTTCCAGGTTTTATTACCTTTTAATGGAGCAAAATGGATTAAGTTGTTGTACATTTACAAAATACAAATGGTGAGGAACAGAGAAACTTAAAAGTAAAAAAAAAAAAAAATAATCTATGAACAGAATTACATTACTATCAGCATTTTAGACATTTTCTTCCAATGTTTTGGGCCTTAACAAGCCCAGCCTACTATTGTCTTTAACAAATCTGATCCAGCTATATGGATTACTTCAGTTCAAAAAAAGCCTCCATTGTCAAAGTGAGCTCTCAAAAAAGTGTTAGCTTTCTTTCCTTCCCTCTGTATTTTAGAAGAAATTGCTCAAAAAGTCAATTATCTCTTTGGATTTCAAACCAATAGGAGGCATTGTTAGGAGTTGTACTGAGAACTCAGATGCAAGAAAGTACTGTACCCTGGAGTTACCAACACGAAGCTATAGAAATGGGATTTAATTTCCTCTGGTAAGCTCAATATATCAAGTTTAATAGGTGACCAGAAGATTCTATTCAGTGTAGTTAAATCTAGAGAATAAATTGCTACATCACAAATAAAATGCCACACCTGCCTTCAATTGCACCTCAAAAATCCATGCTAGCTTTGTCTTGTTCCTTTCATAATTGTGGTTTATTAAAAACCAATTTTCCAGAGCACTGAATAATTGCTTTTCAAATTTTGTCAGTTTAATCATTTCCTTTAGAGAAAGAATTGCTGAACTTTTCATTAAATCATTTCAATGGTCCCACCCAATCAGTTCTTTGTAATTATTTTAAAATTTCTAATTTTATGATATTAGAGATGGAACCCAGAGTCCTTATACATATTCAGCAATCTCTCTGCCACTGGATTATATCCTCACCCCAAATCTGTCTGTTTTTAATGTAATTACTAACTTACTTGGAATTCAATATGTTATATCATGCTTACTTTCTAATAGCTTTCCTCTTCTGTTTATTTTTATCTCCTTATTTGCCATTTTTAGGGATTGTTTACATATTTTACTCCCTATTAACTCATTAGTCATACATTCTTCAACTCTTAATTTATTGGTTGCCTTACTTCATATAGCATTGATCTTAGAATACATTATTTATATTTATGCCTTTGTGTTAATATACACAGTTTCCAAGTGTTAGTTAAACAGATAGTTAAATAGAACTAGAACTAGAGAAAGAGATAAAAACTAGAGAAAGAGATAAAACTAGAGAAAGAGATAAAAATCAAAAGATATTTATTTTTTTCAAGATATCGTTATTATTTTTTAAAACCTATACCAGGCCCCGTGCTAAGCTCTTTATAGTAAGCCATATTGAAATTTCTTTTTTGCCTACCAGAAATTTTATTTATAATTATCATCTTTCTACCAGAAGAATGAACCTTAGTATATTCTTGGCTAAGCTTTTCTGGAGACCAACTATGTATTTTCATCTTTATTTTGCATTTACTCTAAAAGGATATATATTTTTTCTGTTTATAAAAGTACACTTCAGTCTTTACTGACTTCTAGCATTTTGAATGTGTCATTTTCTTCTCTACTAAAATCTTCCAGCTTGGTTACTTTCTTTTCAGTTGTATCTAATTAAATATTAAAATACAGAATTCTTTTTAACTTTAGTTACTGCATTTTGATTTGTAAAAGTCCAAAATGCTTTTTCTTTATAGTTGCCAATTCTTTTCCAAACAATATTTTCTCTAATGTGAATACTATTTATTTCATAGTCCAAATCTAATCATTTTATTATATGAATGACCTATGTGTCTGTTTTAATATTTCTTTTCTTTTTCCTGTCTTGGTTTCTTGTTATATTGCCATGCCTGTAGCTGTAGGAGCCCTAATTAAGGAGATAGCTAAGATTGTGGTTAGCTGTGAGCCATAAAGATGTTCAAACATTACCACCTTCGATGGTCTCACGAGACTTGGCCCGGGACATTGCGGATCAGGTTGGCGCCATTTGCATGATCACGTGAGACTTCGCCCCGGGGGATGGTGGATCC
This sequence comes from Tamias sibiricus, assembly GCA_025594165.1. Taxonomy (NCBI): domain Eukaryota; kingdom Metazoa; phylum Chordata; class Mammalia; order Rodentia; family Sciuridae; genus Tamias; species Tamias sibiricus. Next base: position 104,192,089 of record CM046663.1, on the reverse strand, counting down.
GGTGGGTGCATTTTGTGTGGTCGTTGCAGGAGTGTGGATGGTGTTGGAGTTGCTGTTGGAGCTGGAGAGAGAAGCTAGCAAAATAAAGAGCCTGTTTGTTTCCAGTCTGCCTCTGAACTTATTCCCGTGGTGTCGTTGCTCCAAGCGGCAATCGCTTCAGGCAGCAACATGTACCTATCTCCAATTACTATATCTTGGTTTCATAAGATTACATGAAAAGTTTTAGAGATAATTTGAGACTCTGTGTAATATTTTCTTATTTTCAGCTTTGGTCTGCTTGTTTACAAGTGGATTATTTTAATCCATACAGATGTTGAAATAATTCATATGTGGGCTCCCATTTTTAGAAGGTTAGCCTGTGTTCAGGAAGATTTAAAACATAGCGTGCAATATTCTGGATTTGGCAGGAACATGTCTTTCTATAAGCTATTGTTGCTCTTTAAATTCTGCTGTGATTTATGTCTATGCCAACTTTTCTCACACACTGAACTTCTGTGTTCCTCAGATACAAAAAATTTGGAAAGTAAGCTGCAGCTGAACTGTAATGTTTTAGCTCATCTTTTTAAGAAATGACTTTTATGTACTGCAATTGGTTGATAAAGAAGGGAAGTCATAGATAGGTGTGCAGTAATAGAATATTAATAGATTGTTTCTCTTTACTAATATTCTGTAATTTCAGTCCCTTGTTAAAATAATTGAATATATCTTCATTTATTTGTTGGCTCAGTCAAAAAAAATCACTATTTCCCTAGTTTTTCTAATTGTAAATTTTAAAATAAGCATGGTTAATTTTTCTCAGTTTGCCTCTGATTTCTCAGAAAACTTGATTTTCTTATTTCTTGCATTACATGACTGTATTTTACTTAACTTCTTTTGTACTTCTGCATTTGTATTTTATCAATACTCTTTTTTAACATCTAGCTTATCAATTGACTTTGTTTGAATATTCAAGTGTCTTAATGTTCTCATTTTTAAATTTTTATTTTAATTATTTTTAATATTCTTACTAATTTCTTTTTTTTAGATTATTTATTTACTTATTCAAAATGCACAAGTATATCATCTTTTTACATACAACTGCTTGTATGCCAAGTATATAAGTACCATTCAGATCTTTAATCATGCATTTAGGATAGTGATATCCATCTCATTCAATATTCTTACTAATTTCTATAATGAATGTTATCTTCTATTTTTCATCTTCTCCTACATAGAGAAATAGAATATATGTCATGCATATAAATAAATTAAGTGCTATACGATATATAATTCTATGATCTAATATATATTATATGAAGTATATGTGTACATATATTTTCCATAGCATAATATGTAAAAGTATTTACTAATATAAAATTGTTAAATTAGGAGAATCTAAAACTTTTTCAAATATTTTGTAATGTATACTTGACAAATATTTTCTCTACATGCCTGTTATTTTTTCATTTTGTTTTTTATCATTTGCACAAAAACACTAAGTATCTATGGATAGTCATACAAATAAAATTCTAGTAATATAACATTTCCTATAACAGTATATTTAAGTGAATTAGACTTTGGATAATTAATGTAATTATGTTTCTTTTTCTCAATGATAGTTACAGTGAAGTAAATCACTCCCTTCCCCTGTGATTTTACCTAGCCTTTTCATATATTGGTAAATTAAGCTATCTATTTCATCTTGACAGAAATCAAAGAATCTTCTGTGTGATAATTATGTTCCTTTTTAAATTCTCTCTTTTAAAAGTGGATTGACAGGTGGAAATTATAAGAAGGATTCATATTTAGTAAAACCTATCTTGAAAAATTAGAAGAAAAAAAAAACACATTACAGGAGTGGTATGAGTTAGTTGGAGTTGGCAACTCTGTACTAGGCCCTGTGCTAAGCGCTTATCAAAAAGGACACACCTTTATCTTATTCTTATTCTCACAATGAGCCAGATAAGGAATACATTGCTGCAATAAAAGTAAAAAATAATGACTTTACAAAAATAGATGTCAATATCCTGCTCTAAAAGATATTTCCATGAGTGAGAACTTGAGGTAAATAACAACAACAACAACACACACAATATATCCTACATTAGTATGGATATATTTAATCACTTATTAATCTAAACTAGCCTCATTCATTATATTCAATATTCTCTAGGATAGTTTTATAAATAATTTTAATAATCTAAAATGTGTTTTCTCAATCTTGCCATCAATGGTATTTTTGCATCAGATAATTCTTTATTGCGAGGCTCTTTCTCATGCATCATGGATATTTAGCAACAATCCCTGTATTCTACATACTAAATTTCAGTAACATGCTCTTCAGAAGTGACACCTCAAAATGTTTCCTGACCTTATCAACCCCCAGAGAATGCAAAATCACTCCTAGTGAGAACCACTGACCTGCAGGGTTTTTATACATGCTTTCATAGTATATTCAAGACTATAATGTTTGCATGTCTTAGGGAGCTCTTTTAGTTACCAGGGAGTCTGAGGGCTATCAGGTCAGCATCTAAATTCATTGCTGAAGACAGAGCCTGAGGGTATATCTGTTTCAAACTCCTTGAAGGGCTGGAAACACCAGAGTGGTTTTGATGATGCGTGCATAAGCAACTGGTTACAGAGTGACTACCTTAATATAGATTATAACATGCTAGAGGAGAGAATTAGAAATAGATTAGTAGATCTAGCTGAGAATAGTAAACATTATCCTTCATTTAAAATTGCCCTATTATTTCAAATTACTTCCTCTTCAAACATTTTAAAAAATTGCTTCCAAACAGTAAAATTAAAAACAAACACCAACAAAAAATCTTACCTCTCTTTTCTCCAAGGTTTCAAGAAAAATTTCTTTGTCCCTCAAATTATAAAAATATATGAAAGTAGTAGAGAACAGATCTTGATAAGGCAAATGCTCAGTTTTGGCTCCCTGTCTGGTAAGGATAACAGCATTTATTTGAGACTGATTTGTCTTTTCCCTTTAATGTGCAGATTGTTGCCTAAAAGTTGAATCAAACTAAATGTTGTGTTGCTTGAAAATATATAAGAAGTATCTTACATTAATATTAATTTACTGCAGTAATTCAGCATCAATAGAGTTCTCTATGGTTGACAACTAACTATATATTCAAAATCACAACATGGTTCAAATTCCCTGTGTGAGAAAAAATTTCCTACTGTATCTTCTTTTTCTTTCCACCTCTTTATATAATATGGAATGAAAGGAAACAGGTGGTATCATTTGATTCTTAGCATTTGGTGCAATGGTAAGAAGTGGAGAATTTTAAGGGTTGTTAAGCACCATGGGACAATTTTCATCCTGGCACATGGGCAATTAGCATGCAGCATTATTAACTTTAATGGGAGTTCTGTGGCTAATCTGGAAATTTTCACAATGTATCAGCACAAAGTTAGGTAGTACAGGTGTTTAATTGTTGATGGAACAAAAATCAGCTGAGTTAATTAAAAGTTCAAAGAATAAAACCTCATCACTTCCTTGCAAAGGTAGGAAGTTCTGGAAAAAATTTTAGTTTACATCTGTTATGGAAGGCCATTTCATTAAAAGAACCAAGGAAAATCTATCAAACAAATCTTGGTTGTATCTAATGTGCTCAATTTACTGTAGATATGACTTTTTAGTTCTTTCCAATAAGATAAAGGAACTATTAAAAGTTATATTACTATTATTTTGGAATGTGTGATTCAACTCTCTTAGATATTTATTTGTATTTTTATAAATTCTATGGAATAATAACAAACTCTTTCTACATCTCCTTTTTGTTTAGCAAACAATAAACTGTCTTAAGTAAGCTTCTTAACAAAATGTACCTGATACATCTAGAACTATGCTTCTGTAAGAGTCACCAATAGCCAGGGCATGGTGGCACATGCCTGTAATCCCAGCATCTAGGGAAGCTGAGGCAGGAGGATGGTGAGTTCAAAGCCATTCCCAGCAAAATTAAGGCTCTAAGCAACTCAATGAGACCCTGTCTCTAAATAAAATACAAAATAGGGCTGGGGATGTGGCTCAGTGGTGGAGTGCTCCAATCCCTGGCACCCTCCCCCCACCAAAAACAAAAACAAAAGACAAAAAATAAATAACTTCTAAGAATGTTTAAGCTGCCTTTTTATTTATTTCAATCCAATAATTATTTCCATAAAGAAAAAAAAATGAATATGCTTATATTACCAAGTAACCTAACGTTAGATCTGGCTTTTCCAGATAGATATTTTTATTCAGTTGCCAATTCTGCAATCACTACTTATATGCTTCATAGTGAATATTATTTTATTTTTGAAAACATTGCCTATATTATCATATGGTAAAAATGGGTGAAACTTTTAGAGTTCTTAAATTTTAGTGTTCTTAAATTTTTGCTTTGCTAACAGCAAAAGCATGTAATCATGTATTCACATTTTTTAAAAAATGTACTTGACACATGTTGTGAAGCAAACAAAGTTTTCTGGAAATGAATGATTCTAGTTGGTGGACAAAACACGTTTATGTGTTCATTGAAATTCCTGAACCCTGGAAGTTTTAAGTATACATCAAATAGAAATTAATATTGACTACTTATACTCTACATAATTTGTAGATTTTTGAACACTTAACATGTCTTTTGCAACTCACATAATCCTTAACTCTATGAACCTCTATTTACTCACATATAATTAAGGTAGTAATAATATATGTAATAATGATAATATTAAGAATAAAGGAAGAGGGTGAGAGATATAGTTTAGTTGGTAGAGTGCTTGCCTCACATGCACAAGGCCCTGGGTTCAATCCCCAGCACTACAAAATAAATAAATAAATAAATAAAATAAAAAATAAAGGAAGTGCCGGGCGCGGTGGCGCACGCCTGTAATCCCAGCACTTTGGGAGGCTGAGGCAGGAGGATCGCGAGTTCAAAGCCAGCCTCAGCAATGGCGAGGCACTTAGCAACTCAGTGAGACCTTGTCTCTAAATAAAATACAAAAAAAGGGCTGGGGATGTGGCCCAGTGGTCGAGTGCCCCTGAGTTCAATCCCTGGTACCACAAAAAAAAAAAAAAAAAAAAAAAAAAAAATAAAGGAAGAGTTGTGCAGTGGTGCATGCCTGTAATCCCAATGGTTTAGGAGGCTGAGGCAGGAATATTGCAAATTCAAAGCCAAACTCAACAACTTAGCAAGGCCCTAAGCCACTCAGAGAAAGAGCTTCTGCGATTGCAGGCATGGCTTGAGTGATCTATTTCATATTCTATTGGACTCGATCTGCCAGTATTTTGCTCATAGTTTTTGCATCTGCGTAGATCAGAAATATTGGTTCATTGTTTTTTCTCTTTGTTGTGACATGTCTAGTTTCTGTATCAAAATATCACTGGTCTTGTGGGATAAGTTTAGAAGATTTTCTTACCTTTTAATTTTTGGAATAATTTGAGAATAATTGGTGTTAATTTTTTTTATAAAAGTTTGATAGAAGTCAGGAATGACACCATCTGGTTATGATCTCTTATTCAAACTTTATTACAGAATCACATGACTCATTATTAGTCTACAAAGTTTCAGGATGAAACTTACAACAAACTTACTGAGAAATAAATCAACTAAATATATTTAGAGCTTTAAAGTCAATAAGGCAAATGAAATATAATATGAAATATATTTAATTATTTTTAAAAAGTAGGAGAGGAAAACAAAAATGTTTTTAAAAAGGCAATAATTTAAGGAGAACCATATCAGTAATCACATTATTATATAAATACTGATAGTAATGAATTATGAACCATTGAATGACTTCAGAATCTGTGATCCATACTGATGAAAATGACTAAATGCATAAATAGACCATGGGGCAAAGGAAAATCTCTACTTAATGGCAAAATCATACATAGTAACTGTAGAATGAGTAATGGGATTACAAAATCATCAAGGAATCATCAAAAGAAGTGTTGTGATGAGGAAGGAGTTATGTAATTTCAAAGTGACCCATGCAATTTATTGATTTCCTATTGTGCCTAGTTTCATTCACATTAGTTGAATCTGATGATAGTTTATGCATTTTCTTATATTTAAATTATAGATTTAAAAAAAGTGAAACACCAACTACCAGAAGATATAGGTTACAATTGTTCACATTGTTCAATGTGAGTGTACCATTTGGGTTGTTTTGTAAAACTTTGTAATTTAATCATCTTGGGATTTAAACTGATTTCATATGTGTAAAAAGAAAATTAAGTGAATTCCTGAGGTTGAAAGGCATAAATAAATTACATTTAACTCTGAAAGGAGTATAGTGTTTAAAATACTTTTAAAAACTGAAAATACAAGACCAAACTATAGATTATAGTTAATGTTGATATTATACTACAAGATATTTAACTTCTTTACTTACAGCTTATTAAATCCAGAGTTCACATGTCAAAAACTTTTGGCAAGTGTGCTGAAAAGCACTAGATTTTGTAGTGGTGATATTTAGTCATATTCATGCAGTTTTGCATCTCTGGGTGTTTACTTAATGTTAGGATCTGAAAAGAAAACAGTTTCCATATTTGAAATCCTCTAAGGCTTGTATTTAAATGATGAAATATTGAGATGGAGAAGGGTTTTCCATAATAAAGGGCAAGAACAAAAATAATAATCAGAACAGAGACAGCACTTTATCATCTGGCTCTCCATATTCAATTGTTCAAGTAATGTCACTTCATAGTGGGCTGGGACTCTTATAAAAGTCTGTATGCTTTTGAGCTACACGAAAGTTAAAAAGAAAACAGGAGTTTTAAAGTGGCATCAATAAAACTAAGGATTATTTGTAGAATCATGCATGACATGCATTTTATTAGATACTATTGTGGTGAATTTTTTTTTTCTACAATTTTCTGTGATTATCCCAGTTGAAACAATTTCCACCATAATATAGTAGAGAAAAAGAGAAGTGATAAGTTGATGGGTCAATCACAGTGAAGCATGGGCTATCAAACATTCAGACCTCATTTGTAATAATTTCTTCTTAATGTTGAGACCAAACCTTAAACTTTATGAATTCATTTTAAAATAGAAATTTGAAAAAGAGAATTTTACAAGCCAGCATGATTGCTAAAAATAGCAAATTCTTTTGTGATTTTCCCCTTTCAAAATATCTCCATCCTGTCTCAGTTACTCTTGGAAAAACATCCAGCTCCTGCTTCCCTATCAGTTCTGTGGGGGAACATTTCTATTTCTTCTTTCTCTTTTCATTTCTTTTTATCTTTATCTCTTTCTAATGACACGTGTCAGTGGTTCAGCTTGTGTAGATTGCGCTTTTTGATGGAATGTCCAAGTTTATTAAAATATTAAATGTGTTTACTTCCAAGCTCTCTTTTATCTCTAGACCCACCATATTAATGCATCAAAATCTTGGTTTGATAAATTATTTACTATAATTACTACTTAGGAAACTTCAAAGTCTGATCCTCCCATTTTTAAAATATCTATGCCTGTTTCACTACTGTTTTGACTTGTAAGAAGATATTCTTGTTTGGCATTACTTTTAATTTTTGTAACTATCAACTACAAAAGATCTATTGTGGGTTTTTTTTTTCAAATATTATACTCCTTGGTCTAGTTAATCATTTCTCTAGCAAAAATCAAGTCAATTCCCAACACTATCATTTTTTATTCATTAAACTTTAGCTGGGCCAATAATAACTTTATAATAGTACTCATCAGCATTCACCAAAAACCTTGACACTAAAACCATAGTGCATTCTAACAGAAAGTTATATCATTTATAATTCATGTTAAAAATTAATGTGCACTGCTAATATCTCACTTAACTCATGTTAATATTTGAACATCTTTTTATAACCAAAAATATTAATAGTATAATAAATTTCTTGAAATATGTTGAGCTAAATATTTATTTTCAGGCTATTTGTACTATATTGAAGAGAGCACAGGAACTGGATGTAAACCCACTGCTTAATAGTATATTTGTATGTTTTAGTCTGATTTTTCACTGCTGTGACTAAAGGGTCTGACCAGAACAACTATAGAGGAAGAAAAGTGTATTTTAGGGCTCACAGTTTCAGAGGTCTTAGTCCATAGAAGGAATGGAGCTCATTCCTCAGGACTTGAGGTAAGGCTAAACATCATGGCGAGAGAGGGTGGCAGAGGGGAGCAGATCACATCATGGTGAACAGGAAGAAGAGAAACTCAGTGCTCCAGATACAAAATATATACCCCATAGCCATGCACCCCAACTAACCACTTCTCCAGCCACACCCCACCTGCCTCCAGTTACCACTCAACTAATACCATCAGGGATCAATTTACTGATTAGTTAAGACTCTCACAACCCAATAATTTTGCCTATGAACCTTCTTGTATTGTCTCACATGTGAGCTTTTGGGTGACACCTCATATCCAAACCATAACAATTTGTATTTGGCAGTTCTTCATTAGAAGATTGTGAAATACGATTCTTGTGATTGCATCAGCTTCTTTTGGTGGATGTTCTAGGATGAGTGCAGAAAACACAAATATCTCAATGAGTTGAAGAAGTATTTTTTCTTATATTAATTTGTATTTTTATTCTTTGAGCAGCATTATATGTATGTTTTATTATTATTAACTTATTTTTTCTCATTGTTGAGTGATCACAGAGAAAAAGAATTTTTTTATTATTCTTTCAGAATTTACTAAAAATAATTTTCCTGCAAAACTATGCAAAACTAGAATTTTCTTACTTCACATTAGAATAAGGAGGAAAAAGTATAAGTGAATAAAGCATTATACTTAAGTGGGTAAAAATGAACTTTATACAAACACTTATCAGAGGACAAAATTATGTTCTATTCAAGAAAACAAACTAGTATAGTTTCCCTAACTCATTACTCAGTTTAATGCCTTTGCTAATTTACTTGTGTTTTGTATGCCAGCTTGTGTTGTTTACACTTATCTGAATGAACTCCCCTGCTCTTGGATGGAGAATTGCTTGGCCAGGTTAATTCACCTTGACCAGAAATGCACAAGCAATTTTTCAGGTAGGCACTACACAAATGACATTGGTAAAATGCTACACACTATTTTAATGTGTTGCATTTCCTTTAAGAGATAAAATTCAAAGTCCTGTTTTATAAGGCAAGTTGTATTTATATTTATGTTATAGTCATAGCAAAAGCCTGGATTATCAAAAAACAAACTCAGCAATTCAGAATGGATTTTTCTTTTAAGTGGCAATTTATAGAGTTCTCTTTAAATAAAAATCTCATCAAGATATGCATCTAACCCCAAAGAAATATGTAGAGCCATTGTCAGGTTAAGAAGTGGTTTTAAATTGACCATTAAATTAAGTATACTGATTTAATAAACTTGGACCTTTTCCATTTTCTTAACTAACAAGAGGCTTACAGTCAATTAAAGTTAAAATATTGTGAAGAGACATTAAAACTGAACAGAAGGCAGTGAAGCAATATCTGTAAAAACCAAGTTTCACATTTCAACAGCTGCTGAGCACACAACTAAAATTTAGCTCCAGATAATATTTAATATTTCAAATGACATACATCTCCCAATATAAGATATATACTCTCATCCCCCACATGCCCCACTTCACCTTGAGGTAAATATGAATGTACATGTATACATATTCACATACATAATGTGTATGTACAAATTAATGTCCATTAAAAAACTATGACAGCAAATCCCATGTGCTCCCTAACCACACTAAGAAGCAGAGTATTGCCAATAACATTCAATTGCCCTGAATGTTCCTCCACAGGTTTTTATTTCATTCTTCCCAGAGATTAACCAATTTTTTAAACTATGTACTAGTAATGGGGTTCAAATTTTTTGGCTACATTAGAATTTATCCCTAAGTATTTTAGTTAGCTTTATTTGCTTTTGATCTATTTATCTATCTGAATATATATTGTTTATTCCTCTTTAAGTGGAGTTTCTTTCAGTCCAGATTTGTGTATTTTGAATTCAACATTTGTGTAGATCAAGTTTATTTATTTTTTATTCTGTCATTTCCCTATTGTGTTGCTTATGGATAAATTAATTACTTTCTGCATTTTAAATTTCTCCTATCATAAAAATATTGCTTGGTTTAAATCAAGTTTCTGAGGAATTGCTTATTTCTAGATGTATCTTCATCTAGAAAAAGTAATGCCAAACAATTTCCTAAGTGCTTATACCAAGGCATACATCCACTTATAGTTATTAAGGTAAACATTTTGACAGAGAATTAAATATCAGATAAAAATGAAATGTAAAATAAACCAATAAGCCATAAGAACAGAGTTGATGTAAAAACTTGAAAGTCACTGCAGATATTAAATAGATGGAAAATATTGATGAGAAAGTTCAACATATCTGTCATAAAAATTACAAAATAACAAATTAGAAAAGAAGAAGGAAGTATAATATTTAAGTAGATGATGTTTGAGAATATTCACAGGTTGATCAAAGACATAAATCCTTAGACTTAATAACAAGAGAATTTCCTGAAGTCATGATAACCAAAAACTAACATTCCACCAAAAATACATTATGGGACATCTGCAGACTGTCAAAACAAAGAAATATCTTAACTGTAATCACAAGGAAAGGAAGATTACCTACTAGGACAAACCAATTAGGAATTATCAAAAACCAAGACTTTAGAATAATGCCTTTGAAGTGCTGAGGAAGACTAACAGCTCATCTGGAATCCTGTACTTATCTGTGTCATTGTTCCATTTTTAAGCATGAAATAAAGCATCTAGAGAAAGAAAATGAGTGAAACTTTACTGCCCCCAAAATCTTATCAAATGAGCAACTGTATAATTTGTTCATCAAGAAATAAATAAGTAATCAGTGAAAAGTAATAAATGATAGTAATGGAATTATTGACATACAGGTATATAAGGAAAATATGATTTAAAATACATGACAAAAAACAAGTCTAAATAATTCAGATATAAGGTAGGATTAAATGATGACATGTATGTATAATATGTCAAAAGACACTCTACTGTCATGTATATCTAAAAGAAACAAAAAAGGGAAAAAAGCATGATGAATGAAAGAACAAATATAACCTGGATTTCAAGAGAAACAACAAAAAAAATGTTTCCCTTTGTTAAAGATACTGGTAAGAATGAAAACACAGAGCACAAAGCAAACACTTATTTAATAGCATGTATTTATCTAAAAAAAAAATTTTAAAACCAAAACAAAACAAAACAAAAAAGTAAAGAAAAACTCAACATAACAATGGGAAAAAAAACATATGGACAGACAAAGAAGATATTCAGAGGACAAATAAGCAAATGAAAAGATACTCAGCATCATCTGTCATTAGAAAATTACTAATTAAAATAGTGATTAATTCTCATAATACCATAAATATTTGTGGAAACTGAACAATTAAGTTAATGTGTAGTAGATGGTGGGAGCCAGATTTCTCACTTTTGTACTGGGAATTTATAGGTAAATAAGAGGAGACACCTTGAATAATTTCTGTAATAATGAATTAGAGTTGGAAACAGTATGAACTCATGTATAGCTATATGTTCTCTTAAAGTGCATATATATATATATATATATGTATATATATATGTATACATATATATTCATCCTTTAGTTTAAAATCTAAGAATATTTAAAATTCTTTCATTTAATAAAAATACTTAAAATACTTTAAAAATCATTTGATAAAAAATATATTGTTGATAGACTCAAAGATAAAAATCATATGATCATCTCAATTGATGCAGAGAAAGCATTTGAGAAGATACAGCACCCCTTCATGTTCAAAATGTTAGAAAAAATAGGGATAACAGGAACATACCTCAACATTGTAAAGGCCATCTATGCTAAGCCCCGGGCCAACATTATCCTAAATGGAGAAAAATTGAAAGCATTTGCTATAAAAACTGGAACAAGACAGGGATGCCCTCTTTCACCACTTCTATTTAACATAGTTCTTGAAACCCTAGCCAGTGCAATTAGACCAAAGAAATAAAAGGGATATGGATAGAAAAATAACAACTCAAATTATTACTATTTGCAGATGATATGATTCTATACATAGAAGATCCAAAAAGTTACACCAGAAATCTTCTTAACTAATAAATGAACTCAGCAAAGTAGCTGGATATAAAATCCATACCCATGAATCAAAGGCATTTCTGTACATCAGTGACAAATCCTTACAAAAAGAAACTAGGAAATCCACCCCATTTACTGTAACCTTCAAAATTTAAAAAAAATTAAAAAAACTTGGGAATCAACTTAAAAGAAGTGAAAGATTTGTACAATGAAAACTACAGCACATTAAAGAAAGAAATTAATGAAGATCTTAGAAGATGGAAAGATCTACCTTGTTAATGAATAGGTAGAACTAATATTGTCAAAATGACTATTCTACCAAAAGCACTATACAATTTCAATGCAATCCCAATCAAAAATCCCAATACATTCCTCATAGAAATAGAAAAAGCAATCATGAAATTCATCTGGAAAAATAAGAGACCTAGAGTAGCCAAAGCAATTCTTAGCAAGAAGAGTGAAGCTTGTGGCATTACTATTCCAGACCTTAAATTGTACTACAAAGCAATAGTAACTAAAACAGCATGGTATTGGCACCAAAATAAACCAGTAGACCGATGGTACAGAATAGAAGACACAGAACCTAACCCACACATCTACAGTCATCTTATATTAGACAAATGAGCCAAAAACATACATTGGAGAAAAGACACCCTCTTCAACATATTGTGTTGGGAAAACTGGAAATCCTCATGTAATAAGACAAAATTAAACCTCTATCTCTGTCCATGCACAAAACTCAACTCAACTCAAAGTGGATCAAGGACCTAGGAATTAAACCAGAGACCTTGCACCTAATAGAAGAAAAAGTAGGCTCAAATCTCCAACATATTGGAGTAGGCCCCAACTTCCTCAATAAGACCCCTATAGCACAAGAATTAAAACCAAGAATTAATAAGTGGGATGGATTCAAACTAAAAAGCTTCTTCTCAGCAAAAGAAACAATCAGTGAGGTGAACAGAGAACCTACATAATGGGAGCAAATATTTATCACAAGCACATCAGATAGAACACTAACCTCAAGGATTTATAAAGCTCTCAAAAGCCTTAACACCAAAAAAAAACAAATAATCCAATCAATAAATGGGCTAAGGAACTGAACAGACACTTCTCAAAAGAGAATATACAATCAATCAACAAATATATGAAAAAATGTTCAACATCTCTAGCATTTAGAGAAATGCAAATCAAAACTAAGATTTCATCTCACTCCAGTCAGAATGGCAGCTATTAAAAACACAAACAATAATAAATGCTGGCAAGGATGTGGGGAAAAGGGCACACTCATACATTGATGGTGGGACTACAAATTGGTGCAGCCAATCTGGAAAGCAGTATGGGGATTCCTAGGAAAACTTGGAATGGAACCACCATTTGACTCATCTATCCCACTCCTGGGTCTATACCCAAATGATTTAAAAACAGCTCACTACAGGGACACAACCTCATCAATGTTTATAGCAGCACAATTCACAATAGCTAGATTATGGAAACCACCCGGTTGCCCACCAATAGATGAATGGATAGGGAAACTTTGGTATATATACACAATGGAACATTACTGACCACTAAAAGAGAGTAAAATCACGGCATATACAGGTAAATGGATGGAGCTGGAGAAAATAATGCTAAGTGAAGTCAGCCAACTCTGAAAAACCAAAGGTCTAATGATTCCTTTGCTATGATGATACTGAATTATAATGACAAGGGAGGGGGGATGAGAGGAATGAAGGAATGTTGAATAGAACTAAGGGGAGGAAGGGGAGGAGAGGGGGCAAGGGGATAGGAATAATAGCAGAATGAGTTGGTCATCAATACACTAAGAGCATGTATAAAAACTCAAATGGTGTGAAAATACTTTGTGTAAAACCAGTGACATGAAAAACTGTGCTCTTTATATGTAATATGAAAGGAATTGCACTCTGTGACATGTATAACAAATTAGAATATATAAATAATTAAAAAGAAAAAAGAATGAGAATCATATTTAAAATATGACAATTTGATATTATTTATTTATATTTACATAATATGCTTATTTTATATGTGATCTGCAAATTGTCATTTTAATGTGTGAAAAGCATTCTTTCAAGTGTTAGATAGTGTTTATATTTAGAATTTTTTCAATATTCATGTCTGAAGATAATTATGAGGCTGAATAAAAATGAATAAAAATGAACTTGGATTTTTCACTTATAAAAAAGCTTTAACAGAACAATTTAAAGAACTCTGGTATTTTCAGCCTATTAAGATGTAGAATTCTTTCTTGTTCTTCTCATATGAAGTATTTTATAGTTTGAGCATCCTTTAAAATACACATTACTCTTTCACTCAAGCATTATTTTTTCCTTCAGATTTTAAAAGATCCAATTTTGTCTTAAAATTAACTGGGCCATTGTCCTTTTTATATAAAGCCAAGTATATTTTTACTACTTGTTCTCTTAAAAGATGTTTAATTCAAAAAAAATAAAAGCAGTTGATTGAAAAAATTATTGTTGAAAGGAATTTGACAGAATTCAGAACTATGCTTAATGTTAAAGCAAGAATTAAAGACAGGCAGTCAGTGTAGATAGGTAATCTGGTTTATGGTGAAAATGGAAGCTGGTTTGGATCTGGGAAGTTGGAGATCACCCTTGGGAGATTGGAATGTTAATGCCTCCAGAGCCCTTTGATTACCAAGATTACCTTCCTATACTGCCCTTCCCAGAAGACTATTAATGAAGTACCCTGAACAGACATGGAGCTGTTAATTAATCCCTAATTAATCCCCCATGGGCTGCCACTCTCTTCCTGCCCCATCACTTCACCCTGGCCCTTCCAACCCACCTACTTCTCAACTTTTGGCCATCCCACCAGCATCTCCTGGGCCTAGTCACATATGCTTGAAGGAGAGAGATAAGGGGGAAGAGGGCTGGAAAACAAAGAAAGTCTAAAATGTATAAAAGGGGTAGGACACCCTCACTTCTTGGGAAACCAAGATGCCAGCTATGGCTCCCTTCTCCCTCCAAGGAGAAGTCTGTGTTACTATTTTTTAAATAAAACTTGCTTTCCACACTTGCCTTGGCTGGTTCACTAATGCTCAAACTTCAACATTTGAGAGAGCAGAACTCGTCACTGATAACTGGCAGTATCAATGTAACACCATGAAATAATTGGGGACAGTTATATAACAGATAATGGAAAGGAAGTGAAAATAATATTAATGTGACTTTGATTTCTAACAACCATTATTAATTTTAACTCTCTGTTTTGATTTTTTTTTTTTTTGAAACTGATTATGAGATATTTGTTTTGCTGAAGAGTGAAAAATACTGATGTACTCTTACCTAGAAGGCAACAAACATTTGAAAACAAGAGGACTAACTGTCATAGAATGTACTCACCTCTCCCCAAATAACCAGAGATCAACACCCTTTTCCTCATGGCCTTGCTGTTTCTTCCATTAAAGAGATGGGTTTTAGCTATGACTTGGTAAGTGTTTCCCAAAATGTCCATATGTTAAAGCATTGATCTCCAGCTTGGTGTTATTGGAAGGTGGTGGACACCTTACAAAGGAGAGCCTAGTGGGTGGTATTTAGGTTATTTAGGGAATAATCTGGAAGGAGATTGTGGAATTGTGGCCTGTTTCTCCCTCTCTCTTTGCTCCCTGGCCATGAGGTAAGCAATTTTGCTTTGTCATGCTCTCTCACCAAGGTGCAATGTATTGTCACAGGCCTGAAAGCAATGAGGCCAACTGATCATGGACTAAAACCTCTTAAATTGTAGCCAAAATAACCCTTTTCTCTTTATTAGTTAATTACCTAAAATGTTTGTTATAGTAAAGGAAAGATGACTAACAGTAATCATTCGTCATCCTTTGATTCAGTTTCATGCATGGGAATTATGTCTGACAATAGATGAAGATATGTGACAGAGGTGGCAATTGTGAACCCAGCCTTAAGACGACTTGTGTATTCCTTGTGTTCTCTTGCACCTCTGCCATAAAACGTGAGGAAAATCCTTGGGCTAACCTGCTTTTCCTAGGGGAAGCATTTGAAGCAGAGCCAAGCAGCTCTAAACAAACCTGGCCATGAAAACTTAGATCCAGGTCTATTTAAAAATGCAGACGTGTGAGCTAAATAGACACTTATCATATACTACAAATATTTTTTGTCACAGTTTTTTACACAGAATTTATTTTTATTTAATGCACAAAGTCTGATGTATCAAATAGAAAATGAAATGGCATGTACTAGTTTATTTACATCAGAATGTATATACATACATATCTAAAAAATACCTGTAATGGACTGGGGATATAGCTCAGTTGGTAGATTGCTTGCTTCACATGTACAAAGCCCTGGGTTTGATCTCCAGCACCACAAAAAAAAATAAAATAAAATACCTATAGCTAAATTTTGCAAGTAGTGTATAGAAGAACATTTTGGTTATAAACTTTTCTTCAATTTTAAAGTAAGACTAAATTATATTAATATACAGATATAGGAATTTTTCTGAATGAAAACAATCAACATTTTTAAGATGTTAATTGTCCTGTGTAATTATAATAAATATCAAATCAGAATTTCTATTACTCAATTTTATGAATATTTTTATTCTGATAAAAAAAGTGTACATGTGAATTAAGATCAACATTTTCCAGGATGCCTATTCTATATTTTTTATAAAAGTAAAAATTTTGAAAGTTCCCTAATATTTTATACTAATAAAATATACTTTTACTGTAAATCATAATATTAATAGCTTGCAGTCATTATAACAAATAATGTTGGACTCATAGAAAATATTACATGAAAAATAAGTTTCAGAAAACATACATTTCATTATCCTTCTACAGTAGTCCCCTTTTATCTGAGGGTTTTGCTTCTGTACTCTCATTTACACATGGTAAATTGTGTTCTGGAAACAGTAAGCAGAAAACTGCAGGGGCTAGGGTTTAGCTCATTGGTAGGGCACTGCTAGCATGTGTAAGGCACTGGGTTCAACCCTCAGCACCACATAAAAAGAAATAAATAAAATAAAATAACAATATTTGTCCATCTACAAATAAAAATAAATAAACTCCAGAAATAGTTTAGAAGTTTTTAATCGCACACCATTCTGAGTAACATGATGAATGCTCACAGTAACCCACTCTGTCCAACTCAGCATATGAAATCCCTTATCCAGTATATCTGACCTGTTTATACTATACTGCTCTTAGTCCATTAGTAGCTCTTTTGTTATCAGGTAGATTGTTATGGTAGCACAGTGCTCATGGTCATGTAACCTGATGTAATAATAACAGCAAAACACAAGAGTATTATGTAAAGAAGGCACCAGAGCATAAAACACAGAAAGACAAATTGACTCTGGTACTGTGGGACAGTACTTCAGGGTATATGGGAAAAAATAGTCTGCATAGGGGTTGACATTATCCATACCTCCTGGGGGTCTTCGAAAGTGTTTCCCCCCACAGATAAGAAGGGACAACTATACATTACCAAACTTATCTGTATATGTTTATGTGAACAAGTAATCTGATACACTGATATATAGTTAAATATTTTCATACATGTAGATATGTGAACATGTGTAATATAGAATTTTATAATTTAAATACATAAAATTAACCAATGTGTTTGTATGAATATATATATATATGTACATATATGTGTGTGTATACACACACATACAAATATATACACATTCATGAAAGTCAGAGATATTCAGTTTGTTCACAGATAGCCAATAAATATGTAGAAAGATTATAGGCAATTATCAAGTGCCAGAAACTGAATAATTTGATAAAGCGGAATGGGATACTTTGGAAATCCTCAAGACATCTTTCACTGCTGCTTAATTTTCTTTTCCTTTGTTTGTCTGTATACAATAAGTATAGGTCCACGTGATTTAAAAATGTAAAAGAATGGACTTTTAATAGCAACATAATGGAAATTATTCATCTTATAGGAGCAAAATAAAAATAAACAATGTATACCATAAAAATACTTGTTTCAAAACATATATTGATAAAAAGTTGTAAACCCTTCCCAGGAACTTGCAGAACTTTGTGCATAAATGGAAATACAATTTTCTTGGGCAATGGGCACTATAACATAAAAGTATTATTCTAGTTAAATCAGCCTACATCTATAAGCTCAGTAGAATCAGTATCTATATTTCTCTAGAAATAGTAAATATGGAAGAATAGCTAAATTAATGAGGCCAAGCAATTCTATTTAGAAGAGATTGTATAACATATTGGTGAATAATAAAAGCAAAATGCCAAAATCAAGTTAAATAAAACACACTGTCATGAAACGATGACCAAGTTTTGTGAATGTATATACAGGTGGGATTATGTAAATATATATGAAGATGTCCCTGTCTTCTTAAATATTGGTAAACATGGATGAGAGAATAAATACTATGTTAGAAATAGTATTTAATTGCAACTAAGGAATTTGGGATTAGAATCCATTAAACAATAAAAGTATATTATAAAAAGTAACATTTTATATAACAGACTAATATAAATCCATTTTAAAGATCTTTTTTGAAGAAAAAAATGATTACCAAAAGCTAGATATTCTTGATTAAAATCTGCAGTTAATGTTTTTATTAAATATTTTTTATTCTAAACCAAAAATTTCACTTGAAGACATGCCAAAAGCAATAATAACAATAATCACTTAGAAAGTGCACAATGGAATGGCATTAAGTAAAAGGAATTTAAAAGGTGTAGGACAACAAGGCATGTATATATTTACATAATGATATGTATGTATTTATATAAAGAAAACGTGCTGCATAATACACACTCTTAGAATACATTACAAATGTTTATGATCTCTAGATATGGAATAGAAATGAACTAGTACAAAGGAAGATACTACCCTAATTTTCTTGATACCCATATGGAGATTTTTAAAATTATTTCCAATGATATATTCATATATTACCTTTGTAAATCTTACCAGAAACATTTTGTGATTTGAAAAAGCATATGTAACAATGATAATAAGACAGTAGACTGGGAAAAAATAGCCTTTTCTCATTGATATTGTTCAGCTCCAGGACTGCAAATGCCTCAAGCTTGCTGTTTGCTGATCCCAAATAAAGAACTTGGAGGAATCAAGAGAAAGGTTTTGGACATTTTATTGCTCAGGAGTTTCTAGGTGACAGCAGGCCAGGTCCAGTGGAGGGTGGCACTGTGCCTCCAATCAGGGGGAATATATAGAATAGATTGCACATCCACTGTGCAGATGGATTGCTTTAGATGCTTTATGAGCACATTCTTTTACTTTACAACCAAGGTTGATCTGCTTTGATTCTCACCTACAAATTGAAGATAAGTCAGCCATCACCTTCCCCTCTCCATTTCCTTCTTTATCATGTTCTTATCCTCATCTCACTACAAACTTCCTAGACACTGATTAGTGTTTACCCTGACAGATGTTAACAAATTAGAGCTAGAAGAATGTGTATTTCCCCCTGTAAGTTTTGATTAATTTTTGCATTTTGAATGGATGGACAGGCCAATTTATTAATTTTTTCCTAATTGTTTTTCTATATAGCACATAAAGCAAAATTAGACAAAAATGCACACGATGAAACCCTAGTCAGTAATGGTCTCAATAAATGGTGTGAAGTTCTTAGGCAGTATGTTCCAGGTCAGGACAGACCAAGTAACTTGAATGCTGCTGCAATCACTTCACTGCAATCAATTTTTACACATATTTCTTATCTCCTATAATGGTCAGCACACATTCACTCATTTAATTCTAATTTTTATTTTGATAATTTTGGAAATATGTTCTCTATTTCTAGCTACTGAAATGCTAATCAGCTACTGGGGCCCCAGATCAAGTGTCACTTCCATGATTAGTTGATGCTCTGAGCCTCTGTAATTGCAACCTCTTTTGTACATTTCCACACTCTATCTTCTATTACAGATAATAGTGCATATTTTAGTTTTTACTGCTATAAGAGACTGCCTTTAGGGCAGAGGTTATGTTTTAATTAATGTTAATGTTTATTCTTTATCTGCTCCTAGGTCTTTTACATAAGAGAAGTTGGATTGATCTGAATATAATTGTGAGATGTTCTTATTCTACCCTAAACCACAGCACTCATCTTAAAAGAAGGATATGAAAACAGGTGGTGATTTTCTGAAAAATTTTAATGACACATTGCCACAGACAAAAATGAGAGCTATGATCATCTTTTATGTAACAATTCAAAGGGTATATTAAAATAATCTGAGTGTGAAATATATCCAATGTAATATCAAAGTAATTAATTGGGAATATTCTTTATAAAAATGGTCACATAATGTACTATTAATAGTGTTTATTCAACTAGATACTGAACTGCCAATGCCATTTTACTTAATCTTTTGTATATGATTTATCATCTTCCTTCATGTTCTGACACTGATTTTTGCATTTACATAACTTTTAAACTGTGCTATAGAGAACAATTCCTACACGACTATCATTTTTTCTTCTTCTTCCTTTTTAATTTTTGAGAAAAAAGGAAAAAGAAGTTTTATTGGTTTGCCAGCAAAAGAGAAACACAGGGACTCCTGTTCCAGAGCCTGAAATTCTGCCCATCAACAGAAACAGGGGACTTTTAAAGAAATGATTCAAAGGCTACAATCCACATGTTCTTTGTTAGAGTTGTAATTCACACTTGTTATTTGGGAAATAGTCATTTCTGAGATCTTCTGGTACCATCCCCAAAGTCTGGATTACTTCCTTCCTGTAGTTGGTGTGTACTCAGGGACAGATTAATCAGCCTCAAATTGGGAAGAAAAGTAATCCTGTTTTCCCTGAGATTAGGGAGGAGGAGAGAATAGGGAGGAGCAGGAAGAAAAGAAGAGAAAGAAACATGTCCATTTTAAAAATCAGTTGCATGCAGAGTAGCAAAGTGCTACATTCAAAGAATAAAATAAACTGTTACATTTTCTGTCAATTTCTACATTAAATTTCTTATGGAAAAATGGGTGATGATATTTCCAAGGTGCTACCTGTTGAAAGGGGGCAAAGTTGGGAGAAGTAACACAAAGTCCTTGTTCTCTATTAGGTGGGGTAAGGACAGTTAAGGGTATTCAGCATTAGAACAGTTCAGAGGTCCAAAGTGGCAGATGGCAGGTGACTGGGCAAGGCATACATAGGGCAGGGATCATAGTAACACAACAATAAACAGGACAGAAAAGCATTATTTTTTTTTGTAGACAATTAGCACAAAAGCAATAAGTATTTTAGCCAGTCTCTGAAAACAATAAAGATAGTATTCATAGGGCTGGGGTTGTGGCTCAGCGGTAAAGCGCTCGCCTAGCACGTGCACGGCCCGGGTTAGATCCTCAGCACCACATACAAGTAAACGCATTGTGTACAACTAAAGCAAATAAATAAATATTTTTTTAAAAAAGATAGTATTCATAATAATATCAGTAAAAAACAGATCAAGTTTATCAATGTAGGAAGGTTAGGAAGATTTGTAGGCTCAAATAAACTCAGGACAAACTTGCAAGCCTGGAATCCTCTGTGATCATTATTATTAGGCACTCCCACACCAAAACACTTCCTTTATAGCCTCCAGCTTTACTTACTTTTGATAGGGCTCACATAAGTGTACATATTAAGTTACATAAAGAAAAAAATGTTGTTTTTTTCCTTTAAATGTCCATGGAGGACTGTGCTTAGGCTATACTCTCCTGCCAGGTGTGTAAGACCAAGTTGATCAAAACTGACCTTTTTCCTACCTACTCTTAAGGGTCAGCTGAGATTACTCAGAGATCACTCTTGGGGACATGTATGAAGCCTTTTAACTCCTTTAGCTTTCCTCTACCAGTGGTTCTTTCTGCCAGGATGGGTCAAAGTCTTGTTGACCATATGTGGCTTCTTTTGGAAGCATCAGGAACATTTCCCTCTCTAATGACTCTCATCTTTGAAGAATGTGCACCAGTTGGCTTCCAGTTCTCTAGGGTCCTATCAATCTCCCTGATCACAGATTGGGTGACTCACTGAAGTTGCAGGGCCCAGAGAGGGATCCCATCATAACCTGGGTCATGGTTGATCTTAGAAGGCAAGGGCCAAAATATTGGCTGCTTTTTACTTGGACCTTTTACTTCCTTGATTTTGGTCTCTTAAGTTTTGGTTTTAAACATCCGGTAGACCAGTCTCATGAGTTTTAAAATGAGAGTAACAGGTTATAACTTCAATATCTATAATTTTACAATTACCCCTTTTATTTAATTGGGGTCAGTATTAATACTATAAGTCATCAATATATCCTATCTGTCCTATAGGTGATGATTTATTACGTCAAATTAAATCAGGTTGTTTTATTAGAAGTGATACCTCTGCAAAATACTACAAAGTTTACAAAGAAAATACAAAATGAAATTAACAGAGTAATAACATGCAGTTTGTGTAATAGCTATGAAACAAGTAAAATGATTTTTATATTAAGCCTCTACTTAGTTATGTATTAGATCGCCTGTTTATTTTGAAATCACAGTAATCTTTACAACAAAATTGGATCTTTTGAACACAACTCTAAATGAGCTCAAGTCTAGCCTATTTTGGAGCCATTCTAACATGGTGTAAGGTGGGAGGCAGAGCTTTATCTCAGACAAGGCAGGGTTCTTGACAATAACACAATACAATATTACATCTAAAACATGAATTAAACAAAGGTTAAGAGAGCTTTTAATGTTCTTTTTGAGGAAAAAGTGGCAAAATGCCTTTATATTTGACAATGTCACCTTTAAACAGATCAGGCTTTCCTTATTACATTTCAAAAATACATTTAAGTTCCTATTCCACTGTGAAAAGTAACACAAAATTGTATATATAACTTATAGACAACAGGTTACTTTATCTAGCTATAAAACATCAAATGACATGAATAAATACCAACCAAATTTGTTATTTCCATGCACGTTCAAGACCATTGCTGCAAATAATTTTAGTTTGACTAAAATTATTAGGGGAGAATACAAACTTGATAAAATGTTCTCTCCTAAGATTTACATTTAACTAAGTTTAACTATTTAGAACCCATAATGTATGGTAACAATAATCACAGGTCTGCATAGGTTGGCAGTACTATCAAAAATCAAAGGATAACTTTAAATTTCTTATTCAGTTTGGAAACAGTGTTAATGATCAGAAATGGACTTAGTCAAAACAAACAGATATAAGACAGGTCTTCAATTGACAGTGTGGCCCTTCTGTGTCAGATACCATGTATTAAAATAGAGCACTTATTGGTTATCTTGCTGGTAAACTTATATAAACTTTCATTTTGTAAACTTTTACATAACAGACAAGGTTTATAGACAGGTAAAGTTTTCAGATGCATACATATATCAAGTCACATATATTTATGTGTCAACTATATTCTCATAACCTAAAATAAGTACTTTAACCATTTTCAAAGTAATCATTCAAAAGACTTGAAAACAGGTACAAAACCCGAATTTTTTAAGACTTAGTAACTTTCTGTACTAAAATATACTTCCAGTACTATAACTTTCTTTTATTTTCTTTAGTTTTGGATGCTTTCTTAAATTCATATTCTGAAACAATCCTTTTAACTTAATTTATACAACAAATTCCATCCCAGGAGAGGTTTGGACAATCTGGCATATACAGAAACTGTGCCTTAATCTTTTTTCTTCCAGATTATATTCAAGGGATTGGAGCACAAGATTTTTTTTTTTTTTTTTTTTTTTTTGTATCAGGGATTGAACTCAGGGGCACTCGACCACTGGGTCACATCCCCAGCCCTTTTTTATACTTCATTAGAGACAAGTTCTCACTGAGTTGATAAGTGCCTCGCTGTTGCTGAGGCTGGCTTTGAACTTGTAATCCTCCTGTCTTAGCCTCCCAAGTGCTGGGATTACAGGTGTGCTCCACCATGCCTGGCTAGAGCACAGGATGTTTGAGTCTGACCCTTATCATTATCCTTTATCATTATCATAATGTCATCAATTTTAAGTGAGTTCCTCACTGTCAATTGTACCTAGAGTTTCCTATCGTGCCTTTTTCTTATACTAGGTATATTGATATGCAGTGGAGAAGGCTCTTTTCATCCTTTTCTTTAGGCTTCTTTGAAGATTTCTTTGCAGAGTCTGAAAATTATTATTGCCTTCTTCCTATGTACCAGTATTATAAACTGATTTTTCTAGAAGGCAAAAATATCTTCCTATCTACGTTGGGAAGGATTTGACAAGATTCACAAAAAGCAAGGTTGACTTAACTTAAAAACTGGAACACTGTGCCAGATTTCCCCATGGTTCCACATCTTGTATATCAAAAATAGATTTCTGAACATAAAGCAGGCTCTCATTATTGAGCACTCTCTGCCAGTATGTCCTTCATAATAAAATTATTGCAAACTGTATTCCATATTTAATAATAAACAATGTCCAAACATTGTTTTTCCATTGAGATATATCTTGATATTATTTGCACTTTACATATTTATGAATTATTTGTAGTGTTTTTAGAGATGAAATTTTATTACAATCTAAATAGTAATGGAGAGCTTATGAGGAAAGCACACACACACACACACACACACACACACACACATACTCTCATAAACCTTTCTAAAATAGAAATAATAGGTCAATTCATTTCTTGGAAAATCTATGAAAATTTTAACTGTCAGGCCATTGCAACTAGGTTTGTAGCTATTATAAAGTGACCAACATTTTCTTTAATTCTTATTCTTACCAGTTTGGTCCTCTTGAGCTAATGATTAATGAATGCTAAAGAAAAACTGCATGATAGTGAAATTTTGTACTTCCATTGGATTTTAAGTTCCTCTGTCCTCCCCACATATGATATGAATTTTCTTACAATGTTGTTTAAGCCATGAATGATATACTAAAGGAAAAATTAAAGCACATCTCTGGTGAACCTTTTCTTTTTTAAAGAATCATTGTGGCTGGCAATATCCTAGTGACCATGAAACAAAATAGAACATTATTACATTGTATGGAAAAGAAACTCTTTTTCAACATCCTAGTGGGGCATTCAACTTTAAAACTTTCATTTCACGCAGTTTGATTTGTTATTCTCTAGATATATTCACTTATGTTAGTAGCAAGCAAGAGTCAAATAAATGATTGAATATTTATGTGAAGTATATTATGTATTATATGTATACATATTTATGCATATCTATTTCTAAGCCTATGCATTTTTGTATGTGTTTCGTGTGCACACACACATATGCACACACACCAAGGGATATATATTTCTCCCTTGATACATGGCAACACTCTCAATATTAAATTTTTCTAAATATATTTGAACTTACATAATTGTGTTAACCTTTAGAAACAACATCCCCTTACAAATTTGTAAATTTCATGAAGGCAGGTGATTTTTATATAACCTATAAATATTAGGACAGGGACATATATACAACATAAAATGCTAAAGTTGATTGATGATATTGCTTCCACGCACAGAAAGCAATAGGTTAAAAATTAGAGGGGAATTAGATGGTATTGAAAATAGACCTTTGTAATCCATTACACAGTAAGCTTACTTTCCTTGGTATTTGTACTTTTTATTTACTTCTCCTGCTGCTATTTTCCCTATAATTAATAAAGAGTTACAAGGCAGGGAAGTATGGAAGCTAAAATAAATGAATATTCTTACTTTTTCTCTAGAAATCCAATAGTCATCTCATGAGTAAATTCATGTAATGAATTAAGTACTTTTCCAAATTCCTTGAAATTACTTATTATATTTGAGGTAAATAAATTTGGAATGGTGTAAAACACTTATCACTAAAGTAAGCCCACTTAAGAATTTGAAAACTCCATCAAGTAAAAATTGAAGTATTGTGCTAATTTATAAATGAGAACTAAGTAGGTATTCTTTTTTATAGCATTCTATATATGTACCCCAATGTACATACATATGTACATATATGCATGTGTAACACAGGTTGCAGTTTTGATCTCATTCTTTTTAAAAATAATGTGAATGATTTATAATTAAATGTCAAATTTACATGAACATGTTTAGATAGTTCTCTAGTTATTGAATGTTAGTTCCTTAACTATATTTCAGCATGTTCTTCATAGAGAATTACTACATTTTGCAATACACTCTTAATATATAATACTAAAATGAACTTCAGTATGTTTTTCTTTATTATCATCATTGCAATTAGTTGTGTTGGAGTGAATCATCTTTTGGTTAGATAAAGTATGGTATCCTCCTAGTTGCAACTGCACCATTAGCAAGGGTTCTTAAATTATCACTGGGATCCACTAACATACTTCCTTCTCAAATCAAAGGACACTGCTGAGTTCTGAGGAGGGTCTTACTATAACATCACACAATCTGTTATTTTTCTGTTGCTGTTTTCCTGATTGGAAATTTTTTTTTCTTTTTCACCACCCGAACTCTACTATTTAAAACTTAGTGATTGCATTATTTTCTGATAAATATTCCCATATTTCTTTCCAACCTTCATCCTTTCATAAGAATTTATATATACCTGTCACTGCATATGTATATATTCATTTAAAAACTTTAAAACAATTGTTTTCTTTTGTTATCTCCATCTTTTTAAGCACTTGACAGCAAAAACTTCCTTTCATTCATCATTTGTGTCTTCTTCATGTAGTACAGTTCCAGACACAAATGTATTGCTCAGTTACTTTATACATGTATGTGGATGAAAACATCTCATCCCACTCTATTTTTCCACGTTTTCATAGCAAGCCAATCTCCTTAGGATTTTCTTGTTCTTACTTTGGAATGTTTAATAGCATTTATTTCACTCTCTTTGATATAGAAATTAGTATATGTTCAATATATTGACATGTCCAATAACGTGGAAATTCATTATAATAATAAAACTGAATGTACCATTATCTTTCAAGTTAATTATCTTTCCAATGGCAATTAAGCACAATTTTCTGCTTTTAACATATTTTTGAACTCCAAATGGAAATTGAAATACTTTAATGAAAGAACCCTATGTTAAAGAAAAAATATATACCCTACTAGGAGGTAGTCACATTGTGTTGCTGAGAATACTGTACTGGAATCATAAGAAATCTTTTTAATCCCAGGCAGCTATTTAACAGCACAGTGACCCTAAATAAGTTAAGTAGCCTTTTTTTATCCAAAGCAAGGAAATTGGATTCAATGTTCCCTAGTGATCTTTCCATCATTTAATTTGCCATTTTTGAAAATCTCAAAGCTGAGTTCTGAGATATTTCTTTTCTCCATTTATGCACTCTGTACTTGGTTAAGCACATTCAGTCCCATAACTTTAGATATCATTGCTCCAAAAACAAATTTACACTTATTCCTGTTCTCAACTCTGCACTGAGACTTATAGAGCAAACAATTAACTTGATATCTATAGCTTTATATTTCTTAGATAGTTTACACTTAGCCTCACTAACACACATCTGGAGCTCCCCTCATCAAACTGAATCTCTCTAGTCGTGATCTCAGTAATTTAAGAAATAACCTACTTTTTTGGAGAAAAAAACTATTTCTTTCACCTCCCACATCTCATCTATCAGCAAACCAATTACTTTAATTTCAAATATATCTCACATCTGTCCATTTCTCCCTATATCCTTGGTAACTATCTTGGTCCAGATCTCTAATCTCATTTATAATATTTGACTTCAAAAAACCACATCTTACACCTACCCTGGACACTACAGTAGCCTCCTAGATTTTCCCTGACCTCTACACTTACTTTCCCATAATCCAAATCTATTGAACAGCCTGATTAACCATCCCATTCCTACCTCTACCTCACCTTCTGCATTATTTGGAAGCTTACTATACTTTAGTCATTCTGTTTTTTTTTTTTTTTTTCCTGTTCTTTGAACATACCAAAAATCTTTCCTACTCCAAATTGTTGGCTCTGTTGATTCTTAGTTGACAGAGCATTTCTCATTACTTAGGTGTCAAGACAAACATTATCTCCTCTGAAATGTCTTCCTTTATCATCATCTCAAAAGTATTCTGCTTCCTGTCCTCCCAGAGCCCACCAAGCTACCATGTTATATCATTTTAATGGATTTCTTCTATTTGCTCCTGCAGATCCAGTCTACATTTTCTCTCTTGCATTCTTCCTGGGAATACTCACATGAACCTTTGGGCTCTTATGGGCTTCAATTTGTGAAGAGTTCTGGCAGGTCAGAGTGAGAGACAAAAGCGAAGCCAGAAAATAGATTACTCTTCCTCCTTCCCTGTGAAGGCTCTGTAGGGTGACTCCATCCCTCAAACAGGATCAGTGGTCTTTGTGTGCTGGGCAACTTTGCACACCTCTTCTCTTTATGCTTTTGGTTAACAGCTCTTTTTTTGTAGCTATAGGCCATTTCACCATCTTCTGTGGTTGCACTTAAGCTCACACAATTACAAATCATCCCTTCTTGTAAACAAAACAAGGAAACAATACACATACAATTCTCTGGTTGCTCTTGTGTCTACTTATCAAGTTTAAGCATGTCCTCAGTTTACTAGTGAGACCTTGACTGATACAATTATTTTCTTGATTTCTATCATAGCATGAATAATTTTTTTCATTCATTGTTTACAATTAAATGTGCCTCGGTTCACTAGAATATAAATTATATGAGGCCATAAAACTTCCCTTTTGAGTTCCATTTCTGTTTTCACCAGTCTCTAGAATCATGTTTAGTACAAAGCAGGCACCAAATTAATATTTTTTGAGAAAATGACTCAGTTACTGAAATTAAATGAAATAATTAGTATATTACACACAAGGAGTCTAAATGGAAGAATTGAGATTAATATTAAAATCATTATATCCAACAAGTTTTATCTTCTTTGCATGTTTTAGTGCAAAAGGATAGTATAGTGACTACATTTATAAATGCACATAATTGAGGATAAATTATTTACCATAGAAAAGAAACTCAGATGTTTAAATTTTTGTGATGCTAAAGAGGAAAGCAGTTTAAAACAAATTAAATTTTAGCAGAAAATTTCAATTTTATGCAAGTATTTAATATTGCACAAGTATGGAATTTAATTCTGTGTGGTTGCTAACCAAGTCCTCTGTTCTTTTTCATCCGAGCCATAGTTAAAATGCTAAGACTCAGCCACTAACTCTAATTCAATTGACCCAGCTACTTATGGCAGAATAATCAAGCAAACTGTTGCTCACATACTACTAAAAATGACAGTTGTTGCAAACAGTAAGACAACAAATGACTAAAACATAGAGATGATTTCAATGAGAAGACATACTGAGTCTTATTATTTTAAATCCCTCTTTTGTGTGTGTTTTTTAACCAGAGCAAAAGCTTTTTGCACAAGTGCTGTATTTTCTATATTCTGACTGACAACCTAATCTTTAGGGAATGCTGAGCTCTTCAGTGGATCAAAGCTGTGCCTTCCATACTCACTGGATGCTGAACTCAAAACAGAAAAATGGCTGATATGGGGAGATAGTTCAGGGTTTCAAGACATCTGTCAAAGTGAGCAACTTAGAGATAAAAGCACAGAGCCTTATTATGACACTTTTGAAGTCAGTTTCTTAAGGTTGACCATTATGGGCAAAAATCATGATTGTAAAATGGGAAGAAAAATTCCCACATCTTTAATCTCAAGTATTGAACTCCAACCAGAGTCCCTTCAATTCATTATAATTATCATTATCCATCTTTAAACACAAAACAATTAAATAGTGCTTCATGATTTTCAATAATTAACATAGTTAATTTTGTTACTAGATGAAATATGGTAACTTAAATGAGTATCTATTGGTATAGAAAGAGTCTCAAAATTTTCTTTATCAACAAAATAGCCTATAAAATAAGTAGAGTACAATATATACATTTAATATAAAATATAATATGTACTCAATTTTATAAATAGAAGGTGACAATAATTATTCAAAGTTATTAGATTATAGAGATTTTAATTTTGCACTACTTTTATGTGTCTAATTTTTCATGACATATTTTCATATATTTATTTAAGATGTTTATACTATGGAGATTTATCAGAGATCTAAAACTATTTTTAATAAGTAAACTAAAGATGAATAATACCATTTCCCTCTCAACTCCTTCAGAAAATAATGGGGCATAAAGCACAGACTAGTTTCCTTGGAAATAGAAGATACATAATGGAGTATTCCAAATCTAAGTAGAAATTTGAGATTTTCACTTATATGGTGAATTTCTAGCAGTTGAATTTTTATAAAATGGTTTAACATTTTAAAACTATGGAAAGATTGCAAATTCATTCCAGTTCATCCTGGGACTATTTTCTTCTGTATATTATTGGGCATGTGGTATTTGTAAAATTGAAATGAAATGTGATTTTTTTCTTTCCTCTAGTTACTCTCTAATGTGCATGAAATGAAAGAGGAACAATGCCTCTGCAATCATTTGTTTTTTGAAAATACTTGTCATATATCTCTAAACTACCTTTTAACAATGTTAATTATATATCATGTTCTCTTTTTCCTGAATGATTTCTGACAATTTAAAACAAGAGTATACTATAGCTACTATAGCTTAAATCTGAAGTGCCTTCCAAAGGCTCATGTATTTAAAGACTTGTTTGTCATAGGCTATTGGAAATTGGTGGAACCTTTAGCAGGTGAGGTCAAATTGAAGGAAGATGTCATTGGGGTGTGCCTTTGCTGGAACTATTGGGACCACACTCATTCTTCTTTCTCTGTCTTTGCTTTCCTGCTTCCATCAGGTGGACATCTCTTCTCTACCACAGGCTCCCAGCCATAATGTGCTGTCTTGCCACAAGCCCAAACCAATGGAGCCAAGTGACCATTGATTGAAACCATGAGCCAAAATAAAACCTCTCCTTCTTTGAGTTGATTTTCTCAGGATACCTTGGCACTGAGTCAGAAAGTTGACTAACACAAAAGGCAATCCCAGGATGCCAGATTCTCAGTGATTATGTTAGTTTTTAATGATCTATTGGGAAAGTGAGGGAAGCCACAGAATGATGAAAGTAATACTCAATTGTGCCTTGAATTGCTTTCAGTAAATAAGAACTACTTTGCATTATCTATGAAGTCAGATGGTGGGGACACAGAAAACAAGGAGATAGTTTTTGAACTCAGAGCCATATAACTCATCAGAAAAGAAGAAATTATAAGGAATTTGATGATTTAATGAAATAGTAGTAGTTATAAAGTGGTATAAATTTGATAATAATACAGCATATAATATAATTAATAAGTTTAAAAGAAATTTGAGTTTGAGTTTTATTAGTGACTTTAGAGCAAGCTTTGAAAGTCAGATAAGGCATGTTTTAAAACATTGGAGAAAGGTGGAAAGAAGTACATTTCAGGCAAAGGGGGATGTAATTTTCAGAGTCCTTGAAGTATGAAAACCAAGCTCCTTTTTTTTTTTTTTTTTTTAGAAAATTTGAATTTTACTGTCATTTCAGACCATCTCAATCAATGCCAAGAGTGACTGAAGTTGAGAAAAATATGTAGGATAAGTCCCAGTTTTAGAATCTTCTATGACATGAAAATAAATGTGACAGTGTTTATCCAGAAGTTTGTTAGAAGGGATTGATAAAACTAGATTTGTAGTCAAGATTAGTTCAAATGTAGGGGACTCTGGAGATGGAGAAGAGCTAAAGGCAAGAGCTCTTCTCAATTTCAGAAGGTTGAAGTGTAGCAGTAGTTGAATTATAGAAGAGAGAAGAGTTGTAAGGCATAGAAAGGTTTAGCAGGATGGAGAGTGTTCTATGCAGAGAGACAAGATTGGAGGTAAATATTTAGTATGATGGAATGTCATGGGCAAAAATGACTAGACTGAGAAAAGAACAGAGAAGAGAGGAAGATCGGGAGTCAAACAGTGGAACAGGATCACATACATAGCAGAGGGGAAAAATCCTCATGAAAATTCTTTTAGGATCGTCAGGCAGCTAGCAGTTGAAGCAAAAAAAGGGCAATGTAACAGCGCCAGGAAGAAAATATGTATGATAGAATGAATTATTATATATTGTTGAACATATTTAAATGTTGAGATAGAAAAGACTGTTCTTTTTGAGGCAAAAGGAAATTATCATATTTGGCATCTTGACTTTCAGAGATAAACTTAGCTAGAACTCATACAGAAGAGAGGAAAAATTTAGAATATAGTAGATTCATTGGAAAACGAAATAGGAAGGTATGAGTATAGATGTTACTTATAAGAAAATTAATAAATAAAAGTGAAATGTAGTAAGGAAATAAGGAAATAAAAGATATTTAAGAATAAGGCAACATCAGTTTTTTATAAACCAAATGAAATTTTCATAGAAAGAGATTAAGGAAAATGAAAATATATCATTGATAGCACAAGGATGTTGAGGAAGTACGGAGGTGTTAATTATCTTTAAATTTACAAAGAAAATAATTCAACTTAAATCAGTTCAAGAAAATAAAGAAAAGAGCTGGGGATGTAGCTCAGTAGAGTGTGTGAGACCCTGGGCTCCATCCCCAGTATTATAAATATACAAACAAAAACCAAATAAGTAAAAATAAAAACAAAAAGAAAAGACAGATATTTAAAAGGTAAAATTAATAGTGAGTTACTGTTTCTAATTATCAAAGAACTTGGATATTGTTATTTAAGAGGCTAGGAAAGCTACCAATGAATTTTGAATATTTGCAAAGGATTGGAATAAGAATCTAGTCTGAACTCAAAATAAGATAACAAATTGGGATGGAAGCACTAAGTCAGTTCTGCCATGTCCTAATATTCATCCCATGTATAAAATAAAAATTGTAATGTCATGAAGATTTTAAAATGTTTATGTTGATTGGTAAATGTTATGGTTTGGGTGAGACATGTCCCCCCAAACCTCACATGTGAGACAATGCAAGAACATTCAGAGGTGAAATGATTGGGTGCTGAGATCCTTAACCCAACCAGTGAATTAATTCCCTGATGGGATTAACTGAGTGGTAACTATAGGCAGGTGGAGTATGGCTAGAGAAGGTTGGCATTGGGAGTGTGTCTTTGGGGTATATATTTTGTATTTGGTGAGAGGATTCTCTCTCTGCTTCCTGATCATTATGCAAGCTGCTTCCTTCCACCACATTCTTCTGCCATGATGTTCTGCCTCACCTTGAGCCCCAAGGAATGGAGCCATCTGTCTGTGGACTGAGACCTCTAAAACTGTGAGTCCCCAAATATAATATTCTCTAAAATTGTTCTTGTAGGTCTTTTAGTTACAGCAGTTAAAAAGACGACTAAACAGTAAATGACTCCCATTCTAAGCTATCAATTAACTCCTTATATCTCCAATTCCTTAGTCTCTTCCAACACCTTAAATGAACTCATAACTAAAGAGTAAATACCTTACAAGAGCTGGCAACTGTATTTTAAAATATTTTAAGCATCATCCTTGACTCTATCGATGCAAATGATAATAAGATTTGCGTGTGCCAGGAATCCAAGCCATTAGCCACATTAGCAGGAGGGACTATGTCCAAGGCTTGGAATTCAGTAAATCACCATGCTTAGAGAACATCCAGAAATTTAGGAATCAAGAGATTAGAGTGTAGCACAGGATGAAAAGTGTGGTATAGTGCCCATGGAAGAGATTGTACTAGTTTCTTACAGTATTTTACTTAGTTTGTGAGTATATATAAAAGGGTAGCCTTCCTTCTGAGCAGACAATGTCATGGTAAAAGCAGACACACTAAACAATGATTTAAATGGAAGATGATGAGGCACTTCCGGCCACTTGTAAATTTAAGGAGAAAGAAAGAGGAAGAACTATAGAGAATGAACTACCAAGCACATAGATACAGCACACTGCAAAACAAGCTTTTATATTAATTTTGAAACATCTATCCCCAAAGCCCAATTAGTACAATATTTAGAATGTACAGAAAAATATTGTCTATTGTCCTCATTTTGGAATCTCCTACAGAACAGAGACAAGAGCGAAAGTTACACATAAAGGTGCCCGTAAAGGTGTGCTGTGATTCATTGGAATTGGCCACTGTTTGTAGTCAAAAATTCCTCTGTGAGCAGAGACACTAGAAGCGTGACCTGTCAACTACTCTTTTTCTCTGCCTCTGTTGTCTCAATTTACAACTCTCTCTTCTAATTGAAAGCAAATGTTTAAGGTAGTATTTTTTAACTTAAATTTTTTTCAATGACTACAATAGGTATGTGTTTTGCAAGAAAATAGGAGCACTCAATATGTTTTTTCTTTAGAATTAAATTGAAACCTAAAAAGCCAAAGGAAGGGAGCACCAATTAGATAGATTTGATGAGACTATATTTTTATATCTATGTAATAAATATAGATAATAAACATATAAAATATATAAAGATAGATGGAGAGAAGTTAGCAGTTCTTATTTTCAGTGCTTTTGTGTATGTGTATTCAATGCAATTTTCAAAACAATTTTTATTTTTAAAATAGTTATTTTCTATGACCCACAATCAAATATAATCTTAAAAAAGTAACATTATAATTTTGTGAGTAGAATTTTCAAATATCTTAAAATTCCAAAGAGAAATTTAAGTCCATATTTCTATTTTTCACTTGACAACATTGACAGTGTTTGCATAAATATTGAAATTGCCACACTTACTTTTTGAGGAGTCCCTTAACAATTTCACTTTATTCACCTTGCATTCAAAGATACTACTAATGAAACTAGCAGTAATATAACTTTCCCTATATAGGCTTGTGTTCTTGAGTGCTAGCTGATGACACTGAGATGATAAATAGAACTAATAATTGATTATAGTGACTTGTCTTCTCACCCCAGTGCTCACTGATACGTGACACTTGGCAATGTATTATTAAACTTCCATTGTCCCATGCTCTGGGACAGAATGTTGATAGAGAGTCCTTCCCTGAGTGATGTATTTCTCCTTCATAGGTTTGGAAATGTCTAAGGATACTCATTGAAAATCAGTCTATATGCCTTTTTAAAGAATAAGATAAACTTTTAAGATCTTAATATTTCAAAGATTGCAATATGTGTACTATGGCTTAATGCCCAGGAAATTCAAACTCATAAATAATGCATTATGATTACTTGTGTGTATATATAAAAAAGGGAGTCCTCCTCTAGAGTTAAAACAAAACAAAAGCAAAAATAAAACAAAACAACAACAACAACAACAAAAAAAAAAAACCTATGGTCAAAGTCAGAGATCTTAAAGAATGATTTACAAAATGTAGTGTGATTATGGACCTGGAAATGTATGGAAAAGTTCATATGAAATTTTTTATTTTTTCCTTTTTCTTTTTTTAAAAAGAACTCTGTAGAAGTATATTATTACCAAATAAATGGAAACAATGAGTTGGATGGCTGTGGTTACAAAACCCACATATTTAAATGCCTAATTAAGCAGAGCATAGGAAAAGTGAGGAGGAATGTCATAGTCCTGACATCCAAAGATGAAGTTCACAGGGAGCAGTCTCCTGCATATTATACTGATGGTTTTGGACTCATCTAGAGGACCTGTTAAAAAGCAAAATAAATGATCATTTAAATATCCATCTTTATCAGTTCCTTCAGTTTTTAGAAGAGAAAGCTAATGATTCATTAAGGGAGATTTTTTTAAAAAGTTAAATCTTAGTCATGGACAGCCACAAATGGGAGAGAAAATGTTTCCTTTACTCTAGTGTTAATGGGTGGTTTCCATAAAAACCAATTTATAAATTAGCATTGCCTGCAGAAGAGGACAGACATGACTGACAGAAACCTAAACCTCTGGTGTTGCTATAAAGAGTCAGACCATACATGTCTTAGAATTTAGCAAGTATGGAGATTAATGCCTGATTATTGCTATTGCTTGGAGAAATGTGAAGGGTCAAGATGGCTGGAGCAACCCACAAGGGCAGGGAAAGCAGAGGTCAAATAGTGGGAGTTACCTACAATTCCAGAGATTGGCTGGCCAAACATGTACACATTTTTCTATGGGCCCCATGGACATTATAATATCCCCTGAATTGATAGCTAGGGCAGTCTTTCTGAAAGAGCATGCCCAAGTGGACATCCTATGAGGTCTATGCGATTAATCAAAATAAAGGCAAAATCAATGTTGTGTGATTCTTGAAAAGGCCGAAGTTGAGGAGGTGGCATAAAATGCCAGCAGCCCAAGTGAGCGTGCTGTGTGTCAGAGTTGCAGAACAAACACCTCTAGCAGGGCTACTTGTGAAGCACCTACCAATGAAAGCAGTGCATTTATTTAAGAGACAGCCTGCATTTATTTATCTGTCACAAGGAGGTCATAACACAAGTACCCCAATAAACCAGCTTCAATCAAGAGAAAATTACCTTGAAATGTCTCCTCCTCATGTTCTGAAACTTGGAAAAGGCTAGAAATCACAGTCAGTGGTAGAAAGATATAGGACAGTAAATAACAAATCCCAGCCCCTTCTTGACTCGTTTTTGATTTATGGGTAAGAACTGAGCTGGGAGGAGAAGTGAGATTGAAAAGATTAGCTCGGCAGGGAAATTAAAATCAAAATATCATAGATTGGGTTGGAATTTTTAATATCTGAAAATGAAATTCTTCCAGTTCTTACCTATACATGATGAGAATATTAAGCATTTACTCAAAATACTTTCCAGTAATAAGATTAGAGATCCAAAAGAATGTGTCCCTAAGTGCATGTATGAAGTCATGAATGGTGTGAATATACTTTGTATACAACCAGAGATATGTAAAAATGTGCTCTATAAGTATAATATGAAATGTAATGCATTCTGCTGTCATTTATAACAACTTAGAATAAAAAATAAATAAACATGAAAAAAAAAAGAATGTGTCCTAAGGTGCTAATAAGAGAAGAAATATGCCTTCTGAAAATGAGCACCTACTCTCCATAGGATTAAGAATATTAACAAGAAGTCACACATGAAGAAGCTCAATTTTGCAGAGAGGTATCTTGAGGGATATTCCCTATGTTCCTGAGGACCCTTAACCCTGTCAGAAAATACAAGAAGAGTCGAGTGACATATGAGCTCACCAAGACTGGTAACAGCTTTAATAAGAACATTAGAGCAATAGGTTGCTAATTAAAGTCAAAGTCATTTATTAAGACAGATATCTCTTAAGACTCCATATCAAAGCTTAGCTGACCTATCTACCTAAAGTCAGGAAGTATGCCAACCCCAGAGATTTCATGTTCTACTCATCATGAAGATTTCTGTGCCAGGTTTCCAGAGTTGCTAAAGTTTACCTTCCCAAGGCTTCAAAACAGAGCCTTCTCCTATTTTAAGGAACAAAGGATTGTACGTTGAGCAGGTGTCCTCCAGTGGTTTTTCTTATGTATAAATGAAATGTAGGACAAGAAAAAGAAAAGATTGAATGATGAGAAACGTATAGATATTTTTACACTGTAACTCTAAGGGAAATAATAGAAATTGATGCAAAGTGGTTCAGGTAAAGTAATTTCATTGTTATTTTTCTTTTAGGAAGGATATTGGAATATGGCTAGGAAGGGGTGATGTGATTAGGTCCAAGTTCTCAGTTTTTCTGACATGAAGTTTCAATGTTATGTGCTAAGGCCAAATATCCTTGTGACTAAAAAAAGGGAATTTATAAAATTCTTCCTTTAGCTACACTCAGCTAAGTACATGAGAAAAAGAAACACAGAAATGGTTGCCTCAAAATGTCCTATCCTAAAAGTATGCTGTATCTTTTTGCCATATAAAGACATAGGAGTAGGGAATCAAAAAGTTAGTCATCTATCTAGAGTTATTTGTTATTTTTCTATCATTATATGTTTTTTTAAAGTGAATTCAACATAGGCACAGATTGCAAATTTAATTACATATTAAGGTCTGCAAAGAAATTGATGTTGAGGTCTCTAAAATCACATTTTAAAGCATTTTTTTCTTTATTTCCAAAGAACTACACAACCATTAAATACAACAATATTTCATTAACATAGAAAATATTCTTAAGGTATAGGCAAGTAAATGATGAGGAAAGCATGTGTTTAGTTTTCCATTTAAACAATAGTAAAATAGTTTATTGTACTATAGTGATATTGAAAGAAGGGTAATAATAAGTATACATATCCACATGCTTATTACTTTTAAAATTTATGTTTAGAAACAAATAAAATTATATATAGTTATGGTATACAAAACAAAGTCATTACTAACTTTTTGGCATATTTATTTTATAACACTTTATGTATATATGTATGTATGTTTATTTGTTTATCCATGCATCAACCCTTTTATTTTTTTAACATATTTCAAAGTAACTTTAAGATAACTTTTTTTTTTTTTTAGTTAGAGATCATGAATAATAGAGCTACAATTAAACAAGCTGGGTTTGTTAATTCAGTTTTGTGAGGGAAGGCTCACTGTGGTACACAATAAGACATCTCAGAGGATGTTGGAAAAGACTTATGTGAAGAATTTGGGTTTATACTAAGTGAGTTGGGGTGGAGTTCCAGGAAATGGATCTCTAATATGAGTTCAATGCTACGCAGAAGTGAGGAAATCTCCACATTTGAGACTATTAACAATTTTTATGTAGAAGGCAGGAGAAAATGAGGCCAGAGCTGTAACTGGTATAGAACAATCTGTCATATTAGCTTGGAGAAGGAAGTATTTGATATTTTTTATGATTTAATAATGATGTAGATTTATCTGTGCTCAGATGAGATAACTAAGTAGTCTTATGCTAATAGATATCTCATTTCACCATGGTCATATGATCAAAGTTACCTTATCTAATGTAGATGTTTTGAGAGAATGTTTATGCTCAGTAAGAAGAAAATGTAATTTAGTTGTGAATGCCAGGCCACCTCCTAACAACAATAAAGGTAATCTGTATTGTAAGTACAATTTCCAGATACCAAGAGATAGTTTCTCTTTTTCAGTACATATGCTCTAAATATTCAAGTATGCATATACTTTAACCATAGTTTAGTAGTTTTTTCCTTAATTTTATTTGAAGGTAAATATACTGTGTGTAAGGCTTCTTTCTCTCAGAAAAATATTTTGAAGATCTGTGCACAATATTGTATGTATTAGTTGTTCTTTAGTTTTTGAAAAAAAAAAAAATAATTGTTGATTAAAATTCTTCCTTTTGCATTCTCTCTTTAACTTCAGTCCTAAAATTGCACCTGTAAATCAAGTAATAGAGACTTTGGCTTAATTATAGAACAAAGTTAATTTTCCAGCAAAAGACTGACATTCAAATGATTTAAAGTTGGTGTTCTAGATATCTCAGGCCAATTTCTAATTGTTGTCTTAATGAGGCAGTAATCAGACTATCAAAGTGTGAACCTTCAACAAAGCCACTTAGATTGAGTAAAAGCAATTTGAAGCAGCTTCATTTGTTGCATCTGTAATGGGAATTCAGAATGATTAAAACTGTACAAGCAATTCAAATATATCCAAATTTCTATAATTGGTTCAATATATCCACTGGCATGTAAAAGATATCATTTCTACGTAATGACTGCACCCCTTACTTCCTCTGTATATATGCAAGTTAAATTTGGATAGAAATCATTGTTGACAGGGTTTTCTAGGCAACACAAACAAATGCACAAAAATGCATGTCTTTTTTTTCCTCTTGTGAACTTTCTTATTGAACCACTGCTTTATCTGCATACTTCTGTGTACAAATGAGACCTTATAGCATGTAATCAGCAATTGTAGTTAGTGAGAAAACTGATATCTGATTTTGAGAAATTGGTCTTGCCTGCCTATTCTTTGTGAATGTTATCTCCTCTGACATTTTCAAATACTCCTGTTGATCAGATATTATAAACTATTTTATAAAATTATTCCACACAGAAGAACTACTCAAATATGTAAAAGTTGGCAAGTTTTATCTATAGAGTAACATCCACTTTAATATGATATTTCTGTGGACATCTATATTATTTTCTCAAAATTTAGAAATGGCTAAAATTAAAAGTGCAAGTATAGAAAGAATATTTGGAGGAGAACTGGAGGCAGAGAGGTAAAAATACCAATAAGAGAATCAAGATATAGGAATTCTAGATATATATTTTCCCTGTTTTCTCTGGCCCTGATAAAATGTGTGATTTTCTTCAATTCAGAGGTACTTATAAATATTTAGTAAGTGAAGTAATAAGTGATTAGTAGACATTTCTCAGCTCTGCTTTAATACCTCAATTCTTCTCAGTCTTGTCCTTCTCAATGAAAGAGAATGAGAGACAGGAATTGGGGGAGGGAACCCAGATGTAAACATAGAGTCATTTTTGTAGCATGTACACTTGAACAAATGACAAATGGTATTTGAATCCAGATTTTTTAATAACTTGCTACCTAATATTTGGAAAGTTTCTTAACTGCTTGTAAGTTACTTTCTTCATTTGTAAACCAAGGATGATTTTAGCATCTGTTTTGTCAGTTCTTAGGAATATTTAAAGAAATATTCTATAAGGCACATAAAACTGTACTTAGACATAGCCAGCACTCTATGTGTGCTGCATAGTTCAGTTGAACCTTGAGAATGGTTCAAATCCATTCCCTTTATAGGAATTCAAGGCCAGGCATAACATTGAAAGAGCATCAACCCTTGTTTTTCTTTCTCTAGAGAATACAATGCTCCTGAGTAGCCCGTCTGTCTTCCTCTACAACATGGCCAGCAATGCCATCTCCCTGGATTTCTCCTCACACAGAGACATTTACTCAGACACTTTTAGTATGTTCATAAGTGGGAAGTTAGAGTGTGCTACAGGCTGGGTGAAAATTAAAACAGCAGAAATAAACAGTAAGGCAACTTAAACATTAAGCTGCATTTCTGTACAAATTGGGATCATTCATTTTAGATTTCCTATTATTTAACATTAAGAATGTCAACACTGTCACATAGAAGCTTCCTGAGAAATAGAGGTCATTAGTGATTGAAATTTTACCCATAGATAAGATAAAATGCAGATACAGACCAAAGATAGTACTTATAAATGATAGGCTCATTAATTATCTTCCATCCTAAAGAAAGACTAACAATGGACATAGCATAACGCTAAAACATATAAATTGAAATACAAAAATCAACTTAGAATTGATATAAAATATTTATTAAAATGTTTCTCTCATCAGTTGTTGTATTTATGCTAAGAGCAAAGACTACTTGTGCTACATCAAACCTGTCTACTCACACCTACGCCACAACCCCACACGAATCCCTCTTCCACCATCCAAATGAAAAGGGAATAAAAGAAAAAGCTCACTGAAATCAAGATGTTTCTAGGTATAGTGGATGCCATGGTGTGCCACCCCAAACTCCCATTAGGACCATGGTATACATTATCCTAGGTTCTGTATATGTGAGTAACTGACAAGGATTTTTCCCCAGAGATTGCCTTTATTACTAGAGAGCTGTTTTGTCCAAGTTTATGTTATTTTTTAGTGGTAACTTGCATCCAACGTCTCATTGCTTCAAGAGTGCACATATCTGTCTCCCTTCACATAATTTGCTTTAACTGTGGACCATAATCCTAGCATCCATGCTCCATCTAGAATCCACTAAGGTGTGTACTACAACTGCTTTGAAAATCAGTTTTCTCCCTTGACCAATCCTACCTCTTTCACAGGTTTAAAATTGTTGTTCCTAAAAGCATACCCCAAGGAAGGTCTGCATGTGCACCTCCATCTTGGGGTCTGTTTATAGGGAACTAAACTAAAAGACTAAATTACAAAGATTTGGAAATGAGGGATGCCTAGCTTTTGCCTTCAGAGAGCCCAGATTTTGACATTTGCTAATGCTTAGTTGCCATGTGCTCATTAACTAATCTTTCAATAAAGAGTTGTCAAGGGTCTACTGTGTGCCAGACATTCTCCTATTCAGGGGCCTTTCCCGCAATACCAGACTAGGTAACATTTAACATAGGCATTCTTAGAAGTCTAACAAAAATTTACTGAAATTGAAGAAGTTAGGTTGTGTACTTACATGAATTTTACCTACATGTATATATGTAAAGCACTAATTTTAAAAAATCTAAAAATATAGAAAGAAGACCAATAGAGTAGAGGAAGGGGAATGGGGGGAAAGAGGAAGAGAGGGAAAGATGAAATACTGGGGACTAAAGTGAGACAAATTACATTCCATGCATTTATGGTTACACCTAAATGAACCCCATTATTATATTTAATTATACTGCAATTTAAAAAATTACTGAAGGAACTTCTGTAGAATTCAGAGGAAATGTTCAGAGCCTGTAAATATACTATGCCCACTCTTGATATAAATTGAATCTTGAGTGATAATAATCTTATATTTAGGAAATTTTAAGAACTATCCTTAACTAATTTTCCTTACAGTTATACTTTTATCAGGTTGGAATGAAGGAATGGCTGGCTACAAAGGAGTTAAGAATGCTAAGCTTTATCCTTTGGTTTCCTCCTTCCTTAGCTGTAAGGAATCAAAAAGTGAAGGAAATCTATCTGGATCTTAGTTCATCAGCTGCACAATGGGCAAAGATAATCTGTAATGAATGACAACAAATAAAATTTA
This sequence comes from Tamias sibiricus, assembly GCA_025594165.1. Lineage (NCBI taxonomy): Eukaryota > Metazoa > Chordata > Mammalia > Rodentia > Sciuridae > Tamias > Tamias sibiricus. The sequence continues at coordinate 104,149,552 of CM046663.1, read as the reverse complement.
CTTTTATTAAGTATTGTCTTTTCTTTATACTTTTATAATCGCCTCATATTCACATTATATATTTTAATAATCTATTTAAATGATACACACAAAAAAAATAAAAATTGTACATATAAATGGTATATCATGTGATATTTTTATACATTTACATATAATGCAATGTTTAAGCCATGTTAAACATATTACTCCCTAAAACATTTATCATTTCTTTATGGTGAACACATTCAAAATCTTTTCTGCTAGTATTTTGAAATATACAAAACATAATTGTCATTTACATCACCCCACTGTGAAATAGCATACTGGAACTTCTCATTCTAAGTTAGCATGCATTGATCAGTCTTTCCTCTTCTCTCCCTCCATGCTACTCTATCCAGCCTGTGGTAACCACCATTCTACTCTCAAGTTATATGAAATCAACATTTTTATATTCCACAAATAAATGGGATCGTGTTGTATTTCTCTTTCTGGCTTGTTTGACTTAACGTCATGATCTCCAGTTCCATCCATGCTGTTGCAGGTGACAAAATTTTAATATCTTTAATGGTTGAATAGCATTCCATTGTATATATGTACCACATTTTCTTTATTTGTTCATCAGTTGATGGGTTGTTTTCAATTCTCAACTGTTGTGAATAGTGCTTCAATGAACAAGGAAGTGCAGAAGTCTGTTTGACAGACCAATCTCTCTTGTGTACATTCCCAGGAGTGGATTGCTGAGTCATAGGGTAGATCTATTTTTATTTTTTTAAGGAAAATCCACACTGTTTTCCATAATGCTTACACTAATATATATTCCCACTAATAGTGTATATGGATTTCTTTTTACTTCATATCCCTCCAATACTTGTTATCTTTAGTCATTTTGATAATGATCATTATTACTGAGGTGAAGTGATATTTCATTTATGGTTTTGATTTCAATTTCCCTGATGATTAAGTGGTGTTGGATATTTTTCATATACACGTTGGTCATTTCTATGTCTTTTTTTTTTTTCTTCAGAAATACCTATTTAAATCTTTTGCCCATTTTTTAAAAACAAGGTTATTTGTTGGTTTGTTTCCTGCTATTGAGCTTTTAGAGTTCATCAACTAGTCTGGATATTAATCTGGATATTAATCCTTTGTTAGATGTATAGTTGGCAAATGTTTTATCCCATTCTGTAAATTATTTTTTCACTTTGATGACTAGTTTCCTTGACTGTTCAGAATTTTTTGTTTTGATATAATCCCATTTCTCTCTTTTTTAAATTTTCTTTCATGCGTCTTTGGGCTCTTCTCTGAAAATTCATGTTCATTCCAATGTTCTAAAGCATGTCCCCTTTGTTTTCTTCTAGTTTTGTAGGTTCAGGTCTTATATTTAAGTTTTTAATCCTTTTGAGTTAGTTTTTGTAACTGATCAGAGATGGAGGTTTATTTTTATTCTGCATGTGAATACCCAATTTTCCTAGTCCCATTTACTGAAAAGGCAGTTCTTTCTTCAATGTATGTTCTTAGCACCTTTGTTGAAAATCATTTGTTTGTGGATATCTGGGTTTTCTTCAAGGCTCTCTCTTCCATTACATTGATCTATTGTCTGTTTTATGCCAATATCATGCTGTTTTGATTATTACAGCTTTATAGTATATTTTGAATTCAGGTAGTGTTAGGTATCCTACTTTTTCTTTTTACTCAAGATGGTTTGGGCTATGCAGAATATTTTGTGGTTCCATGCAAATTTTAGGATTTTTTTCTCCTAGTTCTCTGAAGATTGTTATTGGTAGTTTGACAGAAATTGCATTGAATCTTTAGATTGTTTGGGGCAATATGGACACTTTAAGAATAATGATTCTCCCAATCCATGAACACAGGATGGTTTTTCACTTTATTTTTCCATCACTGTTTTTTTTTTTTTTTTTTCATTGTAAAGATCTTTTCACTTCTTTGATTACATTTATTTTTAGGTATTTTATTTTATATATTTTGTAGCTATTGTACATGGAATTTCTTTCATGATTTCTATTTTTGAAAAGTTGCTATTGGCATATAGGATGCTATTGAATTTTTTATGTTGATTTTGTATCCTGCAACTTTGCTAAATATATGTATTAGTTATAATAGTTTTTTTTTTTTTTTTTGTGTGTGTGTGTGTGTGGAATCCTTGAGGTTTTTTATATACAAGATCATATCATCTGGAAACACAGTGACTTTGATTTAGTATTAGTAATATCTTGATGTTTAAATTTTTAAAAACTTTTTTTCCTTTTTTTTTTTGTGGTGCTGGGGATTGAACCCAGGGCCTTGTGCAAGCAAGGCAAGACTCTAACAACTGACCTATGTCCCCAGCCCTAAAAAATACATTGTAAGTTGTGTTTTATATTTTGAGGTCTGGCCAGTTAGTCATTTATCTTTTGATATATGTAATGTGCTGGTGAAATTTCATATTTGTAATCAGTTCGCTACTCTTCTCCATTCTCTCAACTTGAATCAACCTACAAAATCATAGGATTTATTCAGAAATATTGTTCTCTTTCAAAAATAATTGAAAGATATATTTATTTAATTCAGAATTCATTATCACTGCAGGTTTAGCTCAATTTTAAGTGAAATACCCAACTTTATAGTTAGGTTTTTTTAATGTGAGGATTGAACCCAGTGCCTCACACATTCTAGGTAAGTGCTCTACCACTGAACAACCACGGCCCTACATTCTTAATTTCATATTGTTCAATGCAGTTATAAAAATACATACTCTGTAATTACAATTGTATAACTGGAGTCAAAAATACTACAGTCATTACAGTGATCAATGCTCGGCCTCAAGATGCAAAATCCATACACAAAAATTGCCCTTAGAAAATAAATTTTATTGATTAACTGTTTGCACATTAATGTTTCCCATTAAAGTTTGTATTTCTTTTATAACTAAATTATTGTGTCCTTATGCTCAATTCTGTATCCTCTATAATTCTATAAAAACCATTCTTATGGAGAAAAAAGAAAATCAGTACCATATTTTTAATATTTCACTAGCAGATTGTATGTTTTCTGTCTTCCTTAGGCATAAATATGTTTTTTCTGGGGTACTATAAAGATTATTTTGGAGTAAAATAAATAAACAAATAAAAATGAATGGAATGATTCAAATGGACAGCATTAATTCTAGAGGATGAGAGAGGTTCATCTGAAAATAAAATTCTTTCTCACATTAGGCTTACAAAAAGTTGAATAATAGATATCAAAATAATGTTGATGCTGATGACAATGCCAGAGAAAATTTTGTCATTTTCTTCATATTACTTAATATTTATAATAATGGGAGATAATTTCATCTGTTAGGGTTTATTGTTAGTGTAGCATTGAACAATTTGAGATATATGAAATTACATGGATATTCTTTGTGTTTCATAAATTTTTTGCAAGATTTTTATATTTTCAGTTTTTTTCTGTGATATTCTTAAATAATAGTAGCATATTCTATATAATGATGACATATTGATTACTATACACATACATGCCTGAATTTGAGTGTTTTGAATAATATTTGTGTTAAATAGATATCAGAGAAAATTGTACATTTTGAAAACAAAAGTTTTCAGTGCTTTAAATAGTACAAAGAGGTGAGCAAATTAGTTTGCCACAAGACGTGCTTTAGTATAGGTAGCCAAATAAAAACAATGGTCTGTCACATTTACACTTTGAAAAGACCATTTCTTGGGTCTGCTTCTTATAATCTATGTACCAATTTGCAAATACTTACTAGGAAGCTGTAGTAAACATTAAATGATGAACAATATCACCTTATAAATATAATTAAAGTAGATATACATATAAATAAGATTTAATTGGAATTTTATATTTCAATTTAATTTATAAAATACAAAATTTAATTCATTTATATAATTGAAGTTTATTTAATATATGCCTTTAAATTTAGTAATGACACACCCTAATAAGTACCAATAATTGTCTCTTAAAAGGGACTTAGTTAAATACAAAGCCTTAATATTTTGATTCCATTCATATATTTTAATTTAATTTACGCTTATATATGTGTATACAGACACAGAGAGAGAGAGAGAGAGAGAGAGAGAGAGAGACAGAGACAGAGAGAGACAGAGACAGAGAGAGGCATACTTAGTAAGAGAATAATTGAAATCTAAACATAAACATAATAGTAGGTTAAATGCACTATATGACTTGGCACATCACTTTTTTAAACCCCAAGTCATTTATCTATTTATAACATAAAACATCACCTATATTGCTAAAAGAATGCTGTTAATTAGAATTTTAATGGTTTAGTGTTTTATTAATTTGTAGTTTTGAATGCTTATAGTTGCCTATGTCCCTTAAAAATATTTATCATAGTTTCCTATGGACCTTAATAATATTGTGCATTTGCCCACCCCCCAAAAATTATCAATAATAGAGTCACAAAGTTGTGATTATTTTAAATGTCTGTGTTTATAATTCAAGGGTGATGAAAAATCTTCAATGTAAAGATCATTGTTATAAATGTATTTGCTGTATACACACACATCTATCCATATCTATCTATTTAGTTCTTTGTATTTCCTTATTTGTTTCTGGGTGACCTTTGGGGATTTTTTTTTTTTTTTTTTTTTTTTTTTTTTTTTTTGGTCACTACTATTGTGTTGTATCTGGGAAACAATTAAATTGGTATCTGCTTCCCATGTACCAAGATGTTTTTGGTGGAAAGCTTTTTGGATTTTTAAAAATGATTTTAATTGACCTATAGTTATTGACATATGCTGTGAAATGACCAAATCAGGGGATTTTTTTCATCACTTCACACATTTATAATTCCAGCCATTAAAAAAAGAATAATACCCTGTCATTTGCAACAACATGGATGAAATTGGAGGGTATTATGTTAAGTAAAATGAGTTAGAGAAATGAAGACTAATATTAAACATTCCACTGACATGTGGAATCTAACAAAGTAACCTTGCGGAAATAGAGACTAGAATACTGATTAGCAGAAGTTGGGGCAGGAAGCAGGGGAGAGGCTGGCGGATGGGTGAAATGTTACAGTGATACAGGAGGAGTGAGTCCTGGTGCTTTCCAGCCCAGTACGGTGGCTAGAGTTAAAAATAATGTATTGTGTGTTTCAAAATATCTAGAAAAGAATATTTTTAATATTCTCACCACAAATAAAATCTTTTAAAATTTTGTTTAAAAGCTAAAATAGAACGTATGGATGACACCCCTGTAGAAAATATGGAATATCCACCTTTATGTATGGGTCTATTTTACAAATTCAATAGACTGTTGAGAGGAAAATATTATTTTTCAAAATTACAAGAGGTAAAGTGTCTTGCTTCCTCTTTGGGGGAATGGTTTTCATAACTGTTACTTTTGTGGCCCTCACGTGTTAGTGATATTCATCAGCTTTGTGATAGGAGAGGCCCATAAGAATGAAAAGCACGCCCTCTGGGAGTCATACCACTTCCTAGCTATTAAACCAGTCACAAACGCTGACAAAAGATGCCCAGCTGTTAGCCACAACAGTGTCTCCCTAGTTTGTCATTGATAGTAATGTGTTTTTCTTTGCTAGGCTGATGTGTCTTCTATCACATTTCAGAATTATAAATGATAATGCTGGTATAAGCTCACAAGGAAATAATTATGGCTGATTAACTGCAAGGATTACTTGTTTCCAAGAAAACAATTTTCATTGACAAATGCTCCCACGGGCGTTTCTTTAAGTACGTGACATTTCATTTTGTGGCTTCATGGATGAAATAAAATTCACTACTCTCTGGTTAATATAGTTAACATCCATATTACCACCTTGGTATGTTTATGAAGCATACAGATTCATGTAGGGAACAATTTCACTCAGTATTCTCGTACTATAAAGGCTCTTGTAATTCTCAGTTATGAAATACCAAACCACGTGTTATGCAATCAAATAATCACTAAGCACTTAGCTCTTAATCCTGTAAAGCAAAACAAAAATGTTTACAGCTGATACCTCAATGACATTATAATAGTTCATATTTTTGACATGGGTATAATGACACATTATTGCCTTCTCTGAAACCTTTCTCATATTTATGTCACTAACTAGGATGATATGGGTGAGTGTCAGGTGGTGGGTAAGGCTTGGACCTAGGAAGCAAGGTTCAGGGATTTGGCAATTGAAAGAAGATGCAAAGCATTATTGGAATATTGGATCATCCTTTACTTGGAGGCAACATTAGCCCCTAGACATCCTCCCTGCCACCCCATGAGTCATTTTCAGAGGTCATTTTTTATATCCAGGTCAAACAAAGAAGGCATATGGGCCAATAGGTTGCATGAACAACGGGCACAGCTCACAAACAAATGTTTATGACCTTGAGTACACATGCTGACTCAGAGTGTTTCTGACTTCAACTACACACTGAGCATAACACAGCTGATTCACGGCTTTGGTTACATGCTGAAAACATTACATAGGAAGACTCCCTCTGGAAGCCTCAGTGAAGAAACCTAACTATAACCATTTGGGCCTTTCCCCAACAGTATTTTTCAAATATATCTTCAGAAAATTGATAGGTACTCTCAAACAGTGTTTCTTAAGTATTGGAGAAAGAAGAACAGTACGGATGAATTGCCCAAGGATGGATATATTAAGAATTGTTTTCAGGGATTTATTTGGACTAGATAAAATGAAGAAAAAATGGATGACTTGTTGCTTATTTGAGACAAGGATGTCTAATTCTAGAAGGAAGGGTGGGAAAAGGCATGAAAAGAGGCTTAAAAAGGTAGCATTGATGTCAAAAACAAAACTGCTTAATATTTCTAGGTACAGGAAGAGAATGTGCTGACAGAGTAATGCAGAGATACCAATATAATTACTAAACTGTTCGGCCCCATAAGGTTTATATATTTTAACTTTTAAATGGTGGAATACAAACCTAAACAACAACAACAAAAAAAGTTATTATAATAGCAAAGAAAATCATGAAGAGATTAATGTTCCTTCAAACAACATAGGCTCACCAGAGAAGTGTTCAATCCAACCTCATCTGACCTCGGTTCCTAATGAAATAAATATCTTCTGGCTAGCAGAAGAGTCAGTGATTCTCCTCTTCCAAAGAAGGACAATATTTGGACCCTTTACAACTCTTTTATAGTACTATTACTAAAAGATCAAACCAACAGCATTAATCAACTTGGCCTAATTTCAGGATTGGATACATAATTTGAGGGTTCCAGTGTAAGATAAAAATGCAGGGTTTTTTGTTTCACATAACTAACATTTTAAAATTGTGACAGAATATTAAACTGCATGTGGAACCAGTATAAACCTGGTATCCTATGCAAATGCAAAGTTGCTTACTTATAAACCTGATGTATCAAAAAAAATCCAAAATTTAGCTATTGAAAGTATATCCCAAAACCATTATAAACCTATGATAAAAAATAAAATCAGCATATAAATGAAATAATAAAATCAGAGTATATTTGACTCTTTTGATATTAAAGAGTATAGTTTTCAATAACCAATAAAATAAAGAAAAAGGCACATAGAAAAATAGACATTTAACTGAGTGATAATGTGTGTGAGTGTGTGTGTGTGTGTCTTAGTAAAGCTTTCAGGATACAACTAAATCATAGTCATTGTGGAAATATATAGCCTTAAAGGAATGTCTTTGCAAATACAACTATAAGGAAAAGCTGAAAAATAATGATTTAATATTATATCATTAACATCTAGAAAAATAAAAGCAAATTAACCCATCAAAATAAGAAAATAATAAAAATGAGATGAAACCAAAAGTAGACATTCAATAAACAAAACCAAAAAAAATCCCTAAATTCACAATTTTGCAAAATTAATAATACTGATAATTGATTAATCAGTAAAAAAGGAGGGACTGAAAATAAACATTATTACCAATACAAATATCACTGCAGATTCTATAAAAAATAAAATTATGAAAAATAAATTTGACATGTAATGATAAATACTGATAAAAAATTTATAAAAATTTACCAAAATTGATAGGAAATCTAAGTAGTCTGTCATTCATTAAAGAAAATTCAATTTGTTTTTAAAATTCTTCCCCCTTTCCCAAAATACTTCAGTAACATGTTGTTTCACTGATAAAATCTACAAAATATGTAAGTAAATTACTATATAAAACCAGCATTAAAAGAAAAAGACAAAAAAACTCAATTGACAATATGATATCATATAAAAGATATTCACAAAAAGGAAAAAATCACAATATTTTTCTGATTTACTAATAGGAAAATCCTTAAAAATATGTTAAAAAATTGAGTATAAAGACTAAATATTTTTAGTGCATAACATGTGAAATTCCAATTATAGTCATATATATTTTTGTAGGTATTGAGAAGCTTTTTCCTAAAAGAGAATAAAAACATGAAGGACTTAATAAAATTATAGAAATGAAAGTAATTTGGTATTGATGCAACAAAAAATGAGGTCAATAAAACATTACAGTCAATTCTGAAACACATATGCTTAATCACCTCACTTATAAGAGATGACATTGCTTGTCGTGAGATTTGAAAACAATAAATGAAAGACGAAAAAGCAATCTAATAGAAATAATAGTGGGGCATCTGCATAGGCGATATCCTAATGAGAAAAAAAAAATCCTGTAATTCTCAAAGTCACTAAATACCTATCAAAATTTGAACAACAACAACAACAACAAAAAAGATTGAAAGTATCAAGCATTGGTGAAAATGGTGGAGCTTTTGAAACTATCATATAGTACAGATATCAGTTTATGTATTTAGACAAGTTGCTCACCATGGTCTCAGCATATCTAAATGGTATGATCCAGGAATTCTACTACCAGGTGTATACCCCCCAAATATGAATATGCCTGCTTAGGGAAAGTTATGCACACAAAGGCTCACATTAGCCCAATATATGATAGTATAAGCATACAATCAAATAAACACCACTCAGAATAAGCAAAAGTGTGTGAAGTGTGTAAGACATACACACACACTTCAAATATAGGCAAATTTGGGAATGAAATTAGTTCTGTTGATTAATGTGGATATCCTTGACTCCTAATACTTACTCTGAGGCTTCCTTCTAATCAGTTAGCATGGGTGGCTGCTAGGGCAATCTTTGCTCTGGAGTAACTGTTGGGCTGATTGAGATTTTTGTTAGAGATGTCCCGCAGTTTGAAACCATTTCCTTTTCAAGGTGTCAAGTCCTACATTGTATTCTCAAGGCTTTCTTGACTTACCTGTCTGCATATTTAACTTATTCTGTATAGGTGCTTCCCAGATCCCAAAAATCTCTTGTACTTCTGTGAGTTGGTCTCTGCCTTCTGAGGGACTGTGTATACACCAGCTGAACAGTTTTGACAATACAATCTTTCTATGCTTTAATACCAATAATATAAAAGGGTATTGCATTTTCATGTAGATCATGAAACAGTACACAAATTTAAAAATCATTCATAAAAAAACTACATGGGATGGATGTGAGGCTTAGTGCAGAGTGCTTGCCTAGCATTCACAAGGTCACAAGGTCCTGGGTTCCATCCCCAGTACTACCAAAAAAAAAAAAAAAAAAATATATATATATATATATATATATACACACATATAAAATATACATATATGTGCATATATGTATATACATATATATAATGTTCCCTAAAATATTGTATTATGTTGCTGCCTGAAGCGGAAGCCACTTGGAGAAACGAACGCCGCAGGAAAATTCGGAGGCAGGATGAAAATGAGAAAAGGTCTTTTATTCTTCTTCTCTCTCCGGCTCCAGCAATCACTCCAAACGCTCTAACTCCAACCACCACCTTCTTCTTCTTCCCGCACACTCTAACCAATCTCACCCAGTTATGTTATATAAATATAGCTTTAACAAGGACACGTGCTTACAGCTCGAGCTTACAGGTGCGTCACAGAGTGTTCACAGGCATAAAAAGATTTTTTGGATAATGCATTAATATCAGGTGGAAACTAGAACATCTTTTATGGCTCTCAGCTAACCGCAATCTTTAGCTATCTCCTTGATTATAGGCTCCTACATTTCCCCTTTTTAGTTTTAAAAGAGGGGTTGTTCTAGGACATCCATGTGCAACTGACATTCTTACCCGTCATGGGAATCGAGGCTGTCCTGACTCCTGGCTTAGGTTGACATGCCGGCCACATTAGACTGTCCCGTGTGACTGTGCCGTGTCTTAGATTGTTCCCTTCTGGGGATCTTACCCGTCATAGGCTAACCAGCCATCCAATCGAGCCCTTCAGGATCGACTGTGTGTTGACTAACAGCCATCCAAGTTTTAGGAGATGCTGCTGCTTTAAGCCGAGCCAAGTTTCCATAACACATCAAGTTCTTTAAGCGAATCAGCTGCCCTTAGTTTCATCAAGTAACGCACTGAGTTCTCTTAGACAAATACCCGCAAGGCATTGTCCCGTAATGTCCCAAAATAATGAAAAATCAAAATGTCCATAAGTTATAACATAGATTTAGGAGGCCCCATGCATACAGAGCAGAGGCCACACTGCTGGTGAGGCTGTTTGATGCTTGAGCAGCAGGGATGCTTGCAGCGACTGCGTTCCCTGCAGTTATAGCAGCAGCCGTCTTTTTTATGTCTAGACATTTCCACCGGCAAATCTTCAGGGCCCGCTACCTAAAAACTCAAGCATCCATTATTAAGGGAAAGGCAGTGCTATTCCAGCACTGGGATCAAAAGGTGAGCTGTCAAACTAAAAAAAAGAATTATTAGAGTAGAAAATAAAAGTTGATCTCTGCTCACACACATTGCTGCTTAAGCTCCCACAAAGATAAGCTGGCAAAATATCACATTCAGAAATAATCAAAGAGAAACTGAGGGTGTTTACTGCATTAAAGATAAAGAAAAGCTAAAGGCACTTTGGAAAAATAATTTGTTAGCTGGAATCCTCGAGTCTCTATATATACAGCAATCCTTTACCTGTTGAAATAATTCAAATTAATCAGCTATTAAACAAATGAAGTTAATAACAAATAAACGATAAAACACCAAAATATCAGGTTATACAACATTAAACATATTCACAGCTGAAGAGAAGTCCCGGAGACAACTATAAATCAAAATTGATTATCATTATAATTGATTATCTAATTAGAATATTCTGAACTTATATGAATATCTATCTATCTATATATTGATTATCTAATTAGAATATTCTAAGCTTAAATGAATTAACGTTATTTGGATCTATATCTATCTTTTTTTTTTCATAAGCACTTAATATTTTGTGACGTCACACTAGACAGACACACATATAAACATATATTTGTGACATCACATTAACATGAAATTTAGACAAATGCACAGACATAAAGACATATATAAAAGAAAAAAAATACAATTGTGTATACACTAAAGAGAGATCTTCTTGTCCCGGCCGGGAAGAATGTAATTTAAGTTGTAAATTTAATGGAGGACTCTTTTAAGGGAATCACTCCATACCTTCATTTTGGTCCTCTTGATTTTGTACTTGTTTATTCAATCTAGACTCCTCAATAACTTCGTCTTGATCCTTTTGACTATGTACCTGCTTTATCAATCTAGATGGTATCCATATTGGAGAGGATTCGTGCTTTGGAAAAACACAAACAGATCCTCTCCCCCAAATTAATACTGGGTCTGGACCCTTCCATGTACCTGAGAGAACATCCTTCTAGTAAACCAAAGGTTTATGTTGTTGGTGTGGGTTCCAGTGTCTATCTCCAGCCGAATATCCATTAGAATCTAAAGTTAAGAAATTTAGGGTAAACAGGGCAACTGCCAATCTGTCCTTAGGATTTTTCCAGTTTCCATCTTTTTGCTTTAGTAACATATTTTTAAGTGTCCGATTTGCTCTTTCAATTATTCCTTATCCCTGAAGATTATAAGCGATACCTGTTTTGTGGATAATATTGAATTTTGTACAAAATTGTTTGAAGGATGTGGATGTATATGCAGGGCCATTATCTGTTTTAAGCATTTTGGGGATGCCCAATGCAGCAAAAGCTTGCAGACAATGAGATGTAGTATCTTTAACTTTTTCTCCGGAATGTAAAGAAGCAAAAATCATGCCTGAGCATGTATCTATGGTGACATGAATAAATCGTAATTTTCCAAAACTTGGCTCATGTGTGACATCCATCTGCCACAAATGATTGGGCATCAAACCTCGTGGGTTAACCCCATAATGTGGATTGGGCAAATGTGTTACACAAGATGGACATTCTTTTACAATTCTACGAGTTTGTTCTTTTGTGATTTTAAATTTTTGTCTTAAGGTAGTGCTGTTAACGTGGAACTAGGAATGAAATAAAGTAGCTTGTTGTACTGTAGTAAATATAAATATTGTTTTAGTGAGGGTATCAGCTTTTTGATTACCTTCATGGAGAGGACGAGGCAGATTAATGTGAGCTCTTATGTGACCTAAAAATAAAGGTTCTTTTCGTTGCCATAGGAGATTTTGGATTTGAGAAAACAATTTAAAAGCTGGAGTATGTGGTGCTATTGGACCTGATAGCTTCAATTTAGGGACAGCATGTACAATATAGTGGCTGTCTGAAAAAATATTCATAGGCTGTTCTTTAAAATTTTCCAGAGCTATTATTATAGCTTCGAATTCCACTAATTGAGCTGATTTTTGATTAGTGATATGAATCATTTTTTTCATTTTGAGTGACTACTGCAGCAGTACCATTAGAGGTTCCATCTGTAAATACATTAAATGCTTTAGGAATGGGTTGATTTTTTATTACCTGTGGGAATATGATAGGATGATTGATACAAAAGGACAGTATAGGAGATTTAGGAATATGATTGTCAAAATTTGCAGAAGTAGAGCATCTAGCTATAGCCCAATCATTATCATTGAAGCACAAATATTCAACCTGTGACGATGAATAAGGAAATAATATTTATTTAAATTAATTATAACTATAATTAAATAATATAATAAATTAATAATTAATAAAATATTCTAAATAAACAAAATTTAAAATAAATTTAAAAAGTAATAATAGTAGCGGGATGAATTCCAAATATTTTAGTAGAGGTTTTAAGTCCTTGAAGAATAAGTTTAGCCACCATGGAGGTATAAGACTCAATTGTACTTTTAGGAGAGACAGGCAAATGTATCCATAATATAGGTCCCTGTTGCCAAAATACTCCTGTGGGTGTATATTGTGAAGGAATAATAATCAATATTAGTGGTTGAGCAAAATCAAATCTATCACAATGGGGTCTTTCAATGGCCTGTTCTACTAATTTTAGAGCTCTCCTGGACTCAGGAGTTAATGTTTGCGGTGAGAATGAATCAGGGTTCCCTGTGAAGGATGTCAAATAAAGGTTTTAATTGTCCAGTAGTGAAGCTTAGTGTAGGGCGAAGCCAATTAATGTCTCCCAGTAATTTTTGGAAATCATTGAGGGTGGTCAAATGTTCTTTACTTATTAGATTTTTGGGGGGTTTAACAAAAGTAACCATGATTTTTAAGCCTAAATATAGTATAGGTGATCTGCTTTGAACTTTTTCTTCTGTTATATATAATCTATATATTTTTTAAATTTTTTGTTATTTCACTAAATATATTAAATAAGATTTGTTGATTAGGGTGAGCTAATAAAACATTGTCCATGTAGTGTAGACACATGAGGTCTTGATATTTGTTTTTAATGGGCTGTATAGCTCTGTCCACATATAGTTGGCACATTGTAGGGCTATTTGCCATTCCCTGTGGCAATACTTTCCATTGATATCTTTTATCAGGGCCATTATTATTAATAGAAGGAATTGAAAAAGCAAACCTGGGGGCATCCAGAGGATGTAGGGGAATGGAAAAGAAACAGTCCTTTATATCAAGAGTTATAAGGTAATAGTTTTTTGGAATAGCTACAGGATTAGGAAGTCCAGGTGGAGTACGGCCCATAATTTGCATTGTTTTGTTAATTTGTCTTAGATCTTGTAATAGTCTCCATTTTCTTGATTTTTTCTTAATTACAAATATGGGAGAATTCCAGGGAGAGGTGGAAGGCTCTATGTGTCCTGCTTCTAATTGTTCTTTAATTAATTGATGGGTTGCTTGCGATTTTTCTTTGGATAGGGGCCACTGAGGGACCCAAACTGGCTTATTAGAGAGCCATGGTATTTTTAAAATTGTTTTTCTCAGTGGCCCCTAGAAAAAATGTCTTTTGTCTTTTTTATTATGATTTAGATTTTTATTCTTAACACCTGCAGGCTTGGTTGCTAGGTGTAGCTCCATTTGATATAGAATATCTCTTTCCCATAGGGTAACTGGCAAGCTGTTTAATACATAAGGTTGGAATAATCCTTTGTGTCCTTCACCATCCTCCCAATTCAAGATATTAGCACTTTGTGCTGGGGTATTACTATATCCCAAGCCTCTTAAACTGGTTGAAGCTTTCTGTAGAGGCCAGTGCTTAGGCCATTGTTGTAGATTTATGATGGAAGAGTCAGCTCCTGTATCAATCAGCCCCTCCATCTCTATACCTTGAATTTTTATTTTGCACATAGGCCTCCGTGACCAATCCTGAACCCAGAAAGCCATAGGTCCTGAACCAGTGGAACCAAATGCTCTGCTATTTCTATTTTGTGGCATGCTTTTAAAAGAATTATGGAGACTGGGAAGGAGGAGCAGCTGTGCGATTCTGTCTCCTTGATTTACGGAGATGATGCCCCTGTGTTTACTTAGCATTATTTTAATCTCTCCATTATAATCTGAATCAATAACCCCTGGTATAACATTAAAGCCTAATAAACTCTTGGAACTATGCCCAAGGATTAGTCCCACAGTTCCTGAGGGGAGAGGTCCCCTGATTCCTGTAGGAATCAGCTGAACCCCCATTTCAGGTGTCAGGACCATCGGGGTGGTAGAACAGAGATCTAATCCTGCACTTCCTCTTGTCCCTCTGACAAGGGAGTTAATGGGTAGGAGGGATTGTGAAGAGGAATCATCTGGATCTGAGGGCATTCCTCCTCTAGTGCCTCGTACATTTGTGGGTCCCGGGGCATTGGGCCCCGTGCCCCTTTTTTTTGAAATCCTGGACAAATCATTTCCATATATATCATATCTGGAATGTCATTGATTGGCCCAATGTATACCCTTTTTGCACCTGGGGCATCGGCCTGGAGCACGGTATGAATTAGATCTTATTACCCTTGGGGGATATTGCTTAGCATATCTTGGTTGATTATAATAATTTTGTCTGGAATATCCTGTTCTAGGTTGAATCCTTTGGGAATTTTGAGGGGAGGAATTTTTCATCACTGCAGCAATTACATTGCCTGTGATAACAGCCTCATTAATGTCTTTGCACAGTCTTGCAATTCTTTTTTACTTCTCCACGGCCTTATTGCATCCTGGCAATATTTATTAGCGTTCTCGTAAGCTAATTGGATAACAAGGGGCATAGCTTGCTCGACTTCGCCAAAAAGTCTAGATGTTGTTTTTAGGAGTCTATCTACAAAATCAACGTAAGGTTTGTTAGGCCCTTGTATAACTTTTGATAGGCTGCCTTGCAGATCCCCTGTGCCTGATATTGTCTTCCAGGCTTTGACAGCTGCTGTGTGTATCTGGGCATACACACCTGGATCGTATTGTAGCTGATTTTGTAGTTCGGCGAATTGACCCTCCCCTGTGAGCATATCTATATTGCGTTGAGGGAAACCTGCTGCAGCATTTCTCTTTGCTATTTCTGAACAAAGTTCCTGGAATTGAGTTTTCCAGATTAGGTATTGTCCTCCACTTAGTACCGCTCTGCATAGACTTTTCCAATCTGAGGGGGCTAAGATTAGGGTGTTAAGTGACTCTATCATACTTAATGTGAACGGAACTTGAGGCCCATAGGTCATTACCGCCTCTTTAAAATTCTTTATTGTTTTAAAGTCTAGGGACTCGTGATAACTTTGTCCCTCTTCATTTTGAAATACTGGCAGTTCTAGGTGCTCCTGCGGTCTATGTTGTTCGAGAGAGTATAAGCGCTCAGAAAGGCCGCCAATTTCTACCTCAAGGGCACATACACTCTGATCAATACTCTTTATTGTTTCTGTTAGGGATTCTATCCATGAAGGAGCGCAGAGGGCACTAGTGGTTGCTCTATTTGACGGTCTTTTCTCTTTTTTAATTTCTTTTTGTTCTTTTGATTGGAGACCGTGCTCTCGGAATCACTTTTTGATTCCTCTTCACTACTAGCTTCATAAATCCTAACCGGCTCAGTGGAGGAGACCGTACTTTCATGTTTTGGCTCCTTGTTACTATTATCACTTTCACTAGTATCCTGAGTTTCAGCTTCTAAGGAGAGTACATACTCCTCAGCTAATTTTATTAAGCTTCTGATGGCTTTTGCAGATCTTACTTTTGAATTTACATTACTACTCTCCTTGCTGGTCTCAACTGAATCAGAGGATATGCTTTCTTGTTCACTTTTCTCACTATCATCTGAGTTCTCGATATCAAAATTTTCATTCATGGCTTTTATAAATGACTTTTTGTTATATTCGCTCCCATCTTTTTAAATTTTTTTTTTTTCTTACCTGGCCGCCGAATTCCCCGTACAGGCCACCACTTGTTGCTGCCTGAAGCAGAAGCCACTTGGAGCAACGAACGCCGCAGGAAAATTCGGAGGCAGGATGAAAATGAAAAAAAGGTCTTTTATTCTTCTTCTCTCTCCAGCTCCAGCAATCACTCCAAATGCTCTAACTCCAATCACCACCTTCTTCTTCTTCCCACACACTCTAACCAACCTCACCCAGTTATATACATATAGCTTTAACAAGGACAAGTGCTTACAGCTCGAGCTTACAGGTGCGTCACAGAGTGTTCACGGGCATACAAAGATTTTTTGGATAATGCATTAATATCAGATGGAAACTAGAACATCTTTTATGGCTCTCAGCTAACCACAATCTTTAGCTATCTCTTTGATTATAGGCTCCTACAGTATTATTTCCATCTTTAACTTTGACTGTGTACATCTACAAAATAATTTTAAGACACCACTTATAAAAATTGTCTTCACTGTTCTAGTCCTGAAATTAGTGAAAAAAAAAAATTTATATTCATGGTACATTGATACGGATTGCAGAAGCATATAAATTTAGTTGTCCTTGACATAATGAGACCGAAATGTATAATTGTCATGGAACATTTCCAGTGATTTAGCATGATTCTTGGTCATCATTTGAACATCATTGAAATATCCACATGGGTTGGTTGTAGCTTGCCTTCTATACCTTGATATTACAAAACCTGATTGATAAAAAATCAGGCAATAGCATCAAATTGAAAAGGCAACTTATCTTTCTAGTGCTATCATTAGGGGGTTGATTCTTCTGTCAGTGTATTTATGTGTCAGGGAAAAGCTACATAAAATACTCTTCATGTGATATATTGTAGGAAGTGACAGAACAGATTGTATTTAATTTGGGGCCTCTTTAATTTTAAAAAGTTTCATTACATCAGACTACTGATTTGTTATATTCTTACTTTCAGCAGTAAAATATTTATATTAATTTACATTATTTTATTAACTTCTAAATTTAAATGTAACAAATGCATGTAGGAGGACATTTACAATGTATAACAAATCATATAGAGAAATTAAATTCATCCATTATCACTGAGAAAAAAAAACAAGCATTATTATTATTATTATGATTTTACTGCCATATATTCTCTATTTTATTTTTTTTTTAAACTTATATGCATGCTTTGAGTAGGAAAATAGTGTGACCTGATTAATGTATTCATATTAGGTTATCTAAAACGAAGCAATAAAAAAAGTGAACAGCCAAATAGGAAACTATCGCTGTAGATAGTGCAGGCCAGACAGAGGTGTCAAGAGGATGCTAAAAGTGTTTCTATTGCATTTGTTTTAAGGATACACATGACAGCTCTGTTTATGGATTATATTAGACAACTTCTGCATATGACTTAAGATAGTGACCATTCTCACCTCCAGCCACCACTGTTTCTGCAGTTACCACCACTTCCATAACCTTGAGGATGGAGGTTATTCATATCTGGTCTTCCACCTGGATTTTTCCTATCAGTGTTGAAACGTGATATATTTGAGGGTCCCTTTCAAATCCTATGCATAAACAATATACACTTGAAGGGCTGTTAATGCCCTGTGGGTAATATGGGCTGATGAATAACTACTTCTCACTTTCCTTCACTAGGTGAACTTGCCTGTGATACAGTCATAAAACTTTTTTGGGAACTCAGGCTAAGTTAATTGACAGTAAGCACTTATAAAAGTAATTTGGAGCTTGATTACTCACTAGTTTGATAACAACAAGAAGCTCCTTTTTGTTAGTAAGTATATTAGTGAAAACCCTTGGTGTGCAGTGATGCTAATTACTAATTTCTCCACTTATGTGTAATTTTGATGAGGTTCTCATGGAAAATGAATCATGAGATAGACAGTGGCTGATGACACTTGAATGACACAAAATAATGCTAAATATAAGATCTTTGGAATGAATTGTCTTTCAAAAATGCATTCTAAAGAAAAGAAAGGAAAAGATGAGACAGATCAGCTAACTGATAACATGTAGTTAAAAATATCTGATAACCTTTGCAATATGTTTTAAGAAGAATGATATACCTTGTAGATGCAGGAAAGACTATGCTGAAAATCAAGCCCAGTATCTATTTCTCAAAGTGGAAGGACTGAAAAAAGACAAAAATGTACAAATACTGCATATCTTCCATGAAAAGGTCCTGACAAGGGAAAGAAATGGGAACTTTATGCACATTTTGTAGACACATCTGAAAATATGAAACCCTCATATTCTGTTGAACCCTTTAGGAACATATGCAGCCCTAGTTTCACAGCTAAATAAGAACAATTTCTTCTTGCCTGGAGATTGTGTCATACTTCACCTGAGACAGAACTCACAAGAAGATGTGTATTTTTCTTAAGTTCTAACCCTCATAACTAACTCCTCATTGGTTCTATGTTACATAACCAGAGTAAAACATTGGACCAAAAGGGGATTATACCCTATGATCCAGGGAGAAATCACAGACCAAAGCAAATGACAGGCTGGTTATTATGCTGGAGCAGGAATGCGTATGCATGTGAATGTACTCTGAGGCTGTGAGCCTGAGAGAAGGAGACCTGGACTCCAAAGATGAATAAAGGAAAATGTATTGATGGGGAGACATGAAACCCATAATTGGGCTTTCAGTATTACTGAAAATTTACCTGGAACCTGATCTTCTAATCTTTTGAGATAGGTTTATGAATGTTGGACATACAATGCCTGCAGTGTAAGGTGAAGATGCTAGACCCGCCCTCTCATAATATTGAGAAGGGTATCAGCAAGCTCAGGAAGGTGAAAACATTGAATGGCTTAGGTAACACCTGATAAGGAATGAACTGGTGAAGGGGCTGCAATTGCTTTGAAAGCTTGATGACAGATGTTCACTGAAGGCCAGAAGTGATATGCCCACCATCAACAATATTTAGAATGACAGAGAACACGCACCAAAGGCTAGTTTTTCAAAGTGAAGGAGCTACATTAATATAAGGAACAATAACCTGATACATTGACTTACAATATTTGACAATATCAATTAAGCCTCATGGTTCCTAGGATAAAGATAGTCAACTAAATTTTGATTGACTTTAATAGTTGAAAATTTAAGAGGTGATTATTACATTGGAAAACCATAGACACTCGTTCCATGTCTTTCATAAGTGCACAGAATAGATTGCTTGCAGAGGATGCCAGATAAACTTGAGGCAAACCCCTGAAATGCCATCACAGGCACCTATTGTAGATAATTTGGAGACAGGGTGATAAAGAATATTTGTCAAAGTTCAGCTATTGCCAAACATTTGGAAAAAACTTACCTAGTGATTATTTCTTAGTTTCTGTTTCAGAGGAAAGAACACTTAGGAGGTGATATCAATTTACATTTGTTCCTAAGTGTCGAATTACTTTGGGAAGACCAAGTAGAAGCTCTGGAATTATTCCTGATCTATTCTAGATTGTATATCAGATGATGGGAGATAAACTCCTTGAAGTCAGAATACTAGTAGTTTGGAGACAATTTGTCTTTCTTAAGAACAATTTATTGTTACTAATTTAAAATAATTGGTTTATAGAAAAGTATCTTTGGAATTTTCAGCATATGTGTGACACTTGTGGAATGCCATTTATTGGGCAACTTACAAACTGCTATTGCACATGTGTTATAGAGTAATAGAAGGACCTGGGCAGATAAAGTCTCTAGTGAATGCTGCTTTTTGATCATGTTGATCACCTGGCCAAGAATTTAGTAGTGGTAGAGGTATCTGTGGGGAAAAAAATAGATGCTAATAGGCATCAGTAGTTCTTCATGGACTCTGGATAACTTCTCAGCAGGGCAACTAAACTTCTGGCTGTCCCTCTGGGGCATCCTCGTTAAATATTAGATGAGGAACAATGAAAGACTTTGCCCAGTGTACATTGCATGGGTAAGGATGAAATGTCATTGTTACCAGTCCAAGGCTTAACCTTTAGTTAACCTAAAGTAGAGGAGGACTGAGGATGTAAAGGAATATGGGAGATAGATTGTACCTCTTCCTTTTGTCCTCTCACTTAGGCAGGCAGTCTTGCAATACAAGTATATGATTTCTAAGAGAATTGTCCTGTGGAATTCAGCAAACAGCATTAAGAGGTGGTTTACATGACCAAATAACCTCAATGGCTCTCCTAACTTTCTGGATTCAACCTTTAATATTTACTTCTTAATAAAGTTGTAGCATGTACTAGTTTTGCATTAGGGTATGCTAGTTAAGGGAACACAGACTAAGCCCTGGGTTGAGAGGGAAGCTTGATGAAGAGAGAAAAAAACAGATAACCCCAGAGGTTTTCACTTGTAGGTAATTAGGTGAAAAGTAGTGCCATTTTCTAAGACAGGAAAAACTGGAAGAAGCCTAAGGATTACAATGCCAACAACTATTCATTAGTTCATTCTTCCAAGAAAACACCATTTAGACATTCAAAGTCTGGGGAAAAGGATTTGGTGTAGTTTTTGTGAGAGAGGGAATAGAACCCTACATTGCAACCTTTATATGTGTGATGAGAGCTATAAATAAGCAAACACACTTGAGAGTCAACAAAAGGAACACTTGAAAGACAGGCTATATCCATGAGGAATCACAGAGATCAGTACTACCCTCAAAAACTTGGAACATGAAGGTCGAGTGAGACTTACTGCATCCCTCATTTAACTTATTAGAGATGTCTGAGATTTTGAAAATGACAGCAGTTGCTGAATCAAATTATAGTTGTAATTCTGGGAGGGACTTACTTATTAGAACAAATCTATACCTGATATGTAGCTAAGAAATGACAATACTTTTTCCCCATCTCAAATGCTATACACTTTTACTACTAACTAGAAGTCAGTGCTAGCTGTGACAGCTTAGACTGGTGCTGCATCCTATCTCCAGCTCTCTTTCAAACCCTACCACATAGGAAACCAGATCACCTCACCATCCTGTAGAATATCATGCTAGTCAAATAATCTGTTGTCATCATTCTGCAATGAGCTACGTAGCAGAGAGTGGTAGTGACAATGTATTATTTCACAAGTCCCAGATATGCCACTCTGTGAAGAATATACTCTATTTCTGGTACTAATTCTGTTTTAATAAGGCAAAATATAAGTGTTAAAATAGTAATTCCCCAAAATGGATTAGCATTTTCTTTATTTTAAGTGTAATGATTTGGAGATTAGTAATGCACACAATCAGGACAACTATGGACCAGTAATTCTCTCTGGGGCTAACGTTCTTTCTCCACTATCACCTTGGACCTAGAATATTGTCCTCAGCTGCATTATTGAAGCTGGATACTGCCACATTTTAAACCACATAAACAGGAAAAAATAAAGTATAATACAAGGGATTTTCTCTTTTTAGAGGAAAATGAAATTTTCACAAATCAGTTCCAGTCCCAGTCTATTTGTGAGTTGTCACATGGCCACTTATAATGACAAGAGGAGCTTGTAAATGAAATGTCTGCCTAGGCAGTCACAGTTTACATAAGACTCCCTTTTCCATTGGAAGAAAGGAAGAATAGATTTAGAGTGAGGATGGGCTGTTTGTCACAAGTAGGAAGGTCATTAAGAGAAAGTATGGCTGAATTTAGGTTTTGGATTCAAATCAACTTTCTAGCCAACTACAGTTAATGGTTCACAGCTGCCCAGCATCTTTTGATGAGAGAGAATAGTATTTTAAATAATTTAAAATGCCTACAAGGAGAGTACATGTGTGTATGAGGTTGGAAGAACGGTAGTAAAACAACCTTTTCATCAGTGTTATTTGGACAAGATGGAGAACGATAGAGGGAAAACCTCAGCAAAATAAACTAAAGTAAATAATGATAGTGCATGTTGAATGATTACCTGGTGTCTGGTAATGATTTCAATACTTTATCTCTAACTTTTACATATAAAATGTAAGAGCAGTACTATTTTCCTCATTTGGTCAAAGAGAAATTTAAGTAGCAGAGAGTTTAATTAACATGAGAAAGTTATAAGTGGTAAATAAAATAGTTAACATGACTGAATGTTTACATACCCTGCAGGAGCCCTGTTTGGGGAGATTAAGATTGCGGTTGACTATTGGGCCATAGACATTTTTGGGCATTTCTGCCTTCCGTAGTCTCACGGGATCTCGTGGGACTTGGTCGAGGATCTCGAGAGATTTGAACGGTGATCAGCAGATCGAGCTAGCGCCATTGCTGCTCGGGCGCATGGGAAGAGACCAGAGAGAGAAAAGACAGGGTTATCGCTATTGTATAGATATATTGTAGTTTCTTGTAAGATTAAAGAATATTTTCGTCTCCATCCTGTCTCCGGACTCCTTCCCGCGGCTCTGCCATTCCAGGCTGCAATCCCTTTCCGGCGGCGGCAACAGTTGGTGGCCTGTACGGGGAATTCAGCACGGCAGGTAAGAACTGAGAAACCTCGCAGGAGTCTCTAGTCAGAGCAGTTCAAATGGGTTCGAAAATAACTAAGACCCAAGTGTACGAGGCTCTTGATGAATTCTTTGATATAGATGAGTCTGTCATTAGCGAGGAGGATTTAGAAAACAGTGAAGGCGATCATGAAAGCGTAGATTCCGCTGAGTCAACTAAGACCAGTAAGGAGAGTATTAGAAGCGTCCCCAAAATGACAAAGATCCGAGCTGCTAAAGCTATTCAAGATTTATTAGAGATACTTCAAGGATACATGGTCTCAATTGAACCTGGGACTCAGGATGTTACTGAGTCAGTTAGGACCAATGAGAGTAGTAGTAGTGAGGAGGAATTAACTAAAGGTGATTTTGAGAAAATGAACAAAAGGAAATTAAGGAAGACCAAGATAAGGGATCATCAAGTGGAGGAACTTGTGTCCTCTACTCCCCCATGGGTGAAATCGATTATAGAAAATATGAAGGGTATCACTAGGCGTTTGCATACCCTAGAAACAGAAATAAAAAGTCTTTCTGAGCGCTTATGTGCTCTCGAGGGTAACTCACAGATACGTTGGGAACTGCCAGTATTTGAATATGAAAATGGACGGAGGGACCACCAGCCAGTAGATTTCAAAACAATAAAAAATCTCAAAGAGGCAGTAATGACTTATGGAGCCCAAGCTCCTTTCACGTTGAGTGATCGCAATTTCAAGAACTTTGTATAGAAACAGCTAAAAGAAATGCAGATGCGGGGGTTTGGAGACCATAATATATAGAAATGCTCACAGGAGAAGGGCAATTTGCAGACGTACAGGATCAAAAATATTATACCCCAGGAGTATATGCTCAGATAAATGCAGCTGCCTTAAAGGCATGGAAAACTGTACAAGGACCTGGGGATCTACAAGGTAGCTTGTCCAAAGTAATTCAATGACCTAATGAACCATATGCTGAATTTGCTGATCGACTTTTGAGAACTGCAGGTAGAGTTTTTGGAGACATTGATCAAGTTTATGCCATTAGTTGTCCAATTAGCGTACGAAAATGCTAATAAGTATTGCCAGGAAGCCATCAGGCCATGGAAAAATAAAAAGGATCTTTCCATATATATACAATTATGTAAAGATATAAATGATGCCTTTGTCACAGGGAATATGATTGCAGCAGCTGTGAGAGATGCTGCCCCTCAAAATTTTACAAGAGCTCAACATAGACATTATAATCAATCAGGATATTCTAGGCAAAATTATCATAATCAATCAGGCTATTCTAGGCAAAATCCTAAAAGAGAAATAAGACCAAATTCATACCGTGCTCCAGGTTGCTGCCCCAGGTGTAAGAAAGGAAATCATTGGGCCAATAAATGCTATTCAAAATTTGACATCCATGGAAATCCTTTGTTCAGGAATTCAGAAAACGGGGCAAGGGGCCCAATGCCCCGGGGCCCACAAATGTACGAGGCATTGGAGGAGGAGTATCCTCAAGCATCCACTCAGATGCTTCCCCAACACAATCCCTATTACCCATTCACTCCCTCGCCAGAGGAACAGGAGGAAATGCAGGATTAGACCTCTGTTCCACCACCCGAATAGTGTTAAACACCTGAAATGGGGGTTCAACTGATTCCCACAGGAGTCAGGGGACCTCTTCCCTCAGGGACTGTAGGACTTATTATTGGGCGAAGTCCTGAGAGCTTATTAGGTTTGCAAGTGACCCCAGGCGTAATAAACTCAGACTATAAAGGGGAAATAAAAATAATGCTTAGCTCACCCAAAGTATAAGTTCTATTAATCAGGGAGATAGAATTGCTCAGCTGCTCCTCCTTCCAAATTTACATAAGTCATTTAAAATGAATATGCCTCTAAATAGGAACAATAGAGGATTTTGTTCCACTGATTCGAAACCCATGGTTTGCTGGGTTCGGGACTGTACAAGGAGGCCTATGTGTAAAATAAGAATCCAAGGAATAGAAATGGAGGGTCTTATAGATACTGGAGCTGATTCTTCCATCATTAATTTATGTCAATGGCCCTAACACTGGCCTCTGCAAAAAGCTTCAACCAGTTTAAGAGGCTTGGGATATAATAACCTCCCAGAAAAAAAGTGCGCTTACCCAATAAGTCATTTAAAAAATCATTATCATATAGGAAAAAATCATTACATATTTTTCTTCGGGGCCACTGAGAAAATAATTTTGAAAATGGCCATACCATGGCTTTCTGATAAGCCAGTGTGGGTCCCTCAGTGGCCCCTATCTAAAGAGAAATTACAAGCGGCCCACCTACTAGTTCAGGAACAATTAGAAGCAGGACATATAGAACCTTCCACCTCTCCCTGGAATTCCCCATATTTGTGATCAAGAAAAAATCAGGAAAATGGCGATTATTACATGATCTTAGACAAATTAATAAAACCATGCAAGTCATGGGCCCTACTCAACCTGGACTTCCAAATCCTATAGCTATTCCAAAAAATTTCCATGTTATTAGTCTTGATATAAAGGATTGCTTCTTTTCTATTCCCCTACATCCTCTGGATGCCCCCAGGTTTGCCTTTTCAGTTCCTTCTATTAACAATAATGGCCCTGATCAGAGATATCAATGGAAGGTTTTGCCACAGGGAATGGCTAATAGCCCCACCATATGCCAAATATATGTGGACAAGGCCATCCAACCCATTAAAAATAAATATCCAAACCTCATGTGTCTACATTACATGGATGATATTTTACTGGCCCACCCTAATCAAAAAATCTTATTTAATATATTCAGTGACGTGGTAGAAAATTTAAAAAAATATGGATTATATATAGCAGAAAATAAAGTTCAAACCAGATCTCCCATATTATATTTAGGATTTAAAATCATGGATACTTTTGTTAGACCCCAAAAATTTTTAATAAATAAAGAACATTTAACCACCCTCAATGATTTCCAAAAACTACTGGGAGACATTAATTGGCTTCGCCCTCTACACTAAACCTCACTACTGGCCAATTAAAACCTTTATTTGATATCCTTCGAGGGGACCCTGATCCATCCTCACCGCGAACATTGACTCCTGATGCTAGGAAAGCTTTAAGGTAGTAGAAAAAGCCATCGAAGGAGCTCATTATGACAGATTTGATTTAACTCAACCGCTGATATTGATTATTATTTCTTCACATATACACCCACAGGAGTATTTTGGCAACAAGGGCCTTTATTATGGATACATTTGCCTGTCTCTCCTAAAAGCATAATTGAGTCTTATACCTCCATGGTGGCTAAACTTATTCTTCAAGGACTTAAAACTTCTACTAAAATATTTGGCATTCACCCTGCTACTATTATTACTCCCTATTCATCGTCACAGATTGAATATTTATGCTTCAACGATAATGACTGGGCTATAGCTAGATGCTCTACCTCTGCAAATTTTGATAATCACCTTCCTAAGTCTCCTATATTATCTTTTTGTATTAATCATCCTATTTATATTTCCACAGGTAATAAAAAATTAACCTATTCCTAAGGCATTTAATGTATTTACAGATGGGTCCTCAAATGGTACTGCTGCAGTAGTCACTACAAAAGAAAATATGACTTACATAACTGCACACAAATCAGCTCAACTAGTGGAATTGGAAAGCTGTGGTAAGAGCTCTGGAAAATTTTAGAGACCAACCCATAAACATTTTTTCAGATAGCCACTATATTGTACAAGCCGTCCCAAAATTAGAGTTAGCAGGACCAAT
Source organism: Tamias sibiricus (assembly GCA_025594165.1). Taxonomy (NCBI): domain Eukaryota; kingdom Metazoa; phylum Chordata; class Mammalia; order Rodentia; family Sciuridae; genus Tamias; species Tamias sibiricus. Next base: position 104,122,843 of record CM046663.1, on the reverse strand, counting down.
AGCACCTCATACTCCAGCTTTTAAATTGTTTTATCAAATACAAAAACTTTTGTGGGCAAGAAAAGAACCTCTATTCATAGGCCATATTAGAGCACATACTAATTTGCCTGGCCCCCTCCATGAAAGTAATCAAAAGGCTGATGAACTTACAAAAACAATATTTATACTTTCAGCGCTACAACAAGCTACTTTATTTCATTCCCAGTTTCACGTCAACAGCACCACCTTGCAACGTAGGTTTAAAATCACAAAGGAGCAAGCCAGAACAATTGTAAAAGATTGTAAATCTTGTATGACACATTTGCCCAATCCTCATTTTGGTGTTAACCCTAGAGGATTAATGCCCAATCATTTGTGGCAGATGGATGTTACTCATGAGCCAAGTTTTGGAAAATTGCGATTTATTCATGTGACCATAGATACATGCTCAGGCATGATTTTTGCTTCCTTACATTCCGGAGAAAAAGTTAAAGATGTCACATCTCATTGTTTACAAGCTTTTGCTGCATTGGGCATCCCCAAAATGCTTAAAACAGATAATGGCCCGCATATACGTCCTCATCTTTCAAAAAGTTTTGCGCAAAATTCAACATATCCCATAAAACAGGCATCCCATACAATCCTCAGGGTCAGGGCATTATTGAAAGAGCAAACCACACACTAAAAGTTATGTTGTTAAAACAGAAAGAAGGAAACTGGAAAAAATCCTAAGGACAGATTGGCAGTTGCCCTGTTTACCTTAAATTTTTTAACTTTAGACTCTGATGGTTATTCTGCTGGAGACAGACATTGGAACCCACATCAACAACATAAACCTTTGGTTTACTGGAAGGATGTTCTTTCAGGTACATGGAAAGGTCCAGATCCAGTGTTAATTTGGGGGAGAGGATCTGTTTGTGTTTTTCCAAAGCATGAATCCTCTCCAATATGGATACCATCTAGATTAATAAAGCAAGTACCAAATCAAAAGGATCAAGATGAAGTTGTTGAGGAATCAAGATTAATAAAAAAGGTACAAAATCAAGAGGACCATGATGAAGATATGGAATGATTCCCTTAAAAGAGTCCTTCAAAATACGTCACAACTTAAGTGTCATTCCTCCCGGCTGGGACGAAGAGATCTCTCTTTAGTGTGCACACAATTGTATTTTTTTTCTTTTTATATATGTGTTTATGTCTGTGTATTTGTCTAAATTTCATGTTAATGTGACGTCACAAATATATGTTTGTATGTGCGTCTGTCTGTCCAGTCTGACATCAAAAATAACAAAGCGCTGTGAATATAATATATATATATATATATATATATATATATATATATATATATACATGGATCCAAATAACTCTAATTCATTTAAGTTTAAGAGTATTCTAATTGTGTAAATAATTTAATAAGTGAAGGTACCTTCAATTTTGTTTTATAGGTGTCCCAGGGATTTCTCTTAAGTGAAAAATATGACTAGGGCTGTATAACCTGATATTTTGGTGTTTTGACATAAGGTTGCTTATTTGTTATTAACTTCATTTGTTTAATAAATGATTAATTTCAATCATTTCAACAGGTAAAGGACTGCTGTGTATGCAGAAACTCGAGAGTTCCAGCTAACAAATTATTTCTCCAAAGTGCTTTTAGTTTTTCTTTAATCTATCTTTAATACAGTAAATACCCTCAGTCTTTCTTTGTTTTGTTCTAAATATGATGTTTTGCCAGCTTATGTTTGTGGGAGCTCAGGCTGCAATGTGTGTGAGCAGAAATCAACTTTAATTTTCTAATCTAATAATTCTATTTTTTTAGTTTGACAACTCGCCTCTTGACTCAGTGCTGGAACAGCACTGCCTTTCCTTTAATAATTGATGCTTGAGTCTCTAGGGAGCGGGCCCTGAAGATTTGCCGGTCGCATTGTCTAGACATAAAAAAAGACGGCTGCTGCTACAGATGCAGGGATCGCGGTCGCTGCAAGCATCCCTGCTGCTCAAATGTCAAACAACCTCACCAGCAGTGTGGCCTCTGCTCTGCATGCATGGGGCCTCCTAGATCTACGTGTTATAACAAGTGGACATTTTGATCTTTCATTGTTTGGGACTTCATGGGACAGTACCTTGGGGGTATTTGTTTAGACAACTCAGTGTGTTACTTGATAGAACTTAGGGCAGCTGATTTGTTTAAAGAATTTGATATGCTATGCAATTTGGCTCGTCACCAAAAGGCTTGTTGCCTTAAAGCCGCAGCATCTCCCCACAATTGGACGGCTGTTAGTCATCTTACACAGTCGATCCTAAAGGGCTCCATTGGATGGCTGGTTAGCCAATGACGGGTAAGATCCCCAGAGGGGGACAACCTAAGACAGGCACAGTCGCACGGGATAGTCTCATGTGGCCGACATATCAACCTAAGACAGGAGTCAAGGGCACAGCCTTGATTATCCGATGACGGGTAAGAATGTTGGTTGCACATAGACGTCCTAGAGCATCCCCTCTTTTAAAACAAAAGGGGGAAATGCAGGAGCCCTGTTTGGGGAGATAGCTAAGATACCACCAGTGTGACAGCACTTGGACTATGAGCTTTGGGAAATAATTAGGTCACAAATGTGGATCCCTTATGAATGGAATTATAAGAAGATATGTTGGAACTTGGTTTACTCTGATCTCATCCCCTAGGATGAGTTATCTGTAAACTGGGAAGCAGGCCCTCATCAGACACTGGATCACTGAAATCTTAATATTAGATTTCCCACCCTCTGTACCTATGAGAAATAAAATGTTTATTTTTTAAAGTTTGTGGTGTTTTTTTTTTATAAAAAGCCCTAGCTGACTGAGATAGCCCCAGGCTGTATGACTTAACACCCACTGAACTGAATTAATACCCCTAATATCACCTGAGGCAGTTTGAGGCACTGGGATAGTCCTGTTAATAAGTAAAGGAAATAAATTCCTGACCCTTTAAGAGGAATAGAAATAAAGCAATACATTTTTATATTAGGTATGCTGATTGCCAATTTATACTTAGTAGTATAGTGATGAAGGCTAATTACCAATGTGATGGTATTCAGAGGTGGAGTTTGGGGAGGTAATTATGTCATGAGGGTACTTATTTACTTGCTCTCTTTCTGTCTCTCCTCTCAACTGAGTGAGGATACAAAGAGAAGACTGCAATCCGCAAACCAGAAAGCTGGCCCTTCCCAGACACTGGAACTGCTAGAATCTTTACCTTTAATTTCCCAGTTATTACAGATGTAATTAGTTAAGATGATCTTATGCAGGGGTAAAATAGGTACTTAATCCAACATGACTGGTTGTACAAAGAGAGCAGAGATATTATTATTATTTTATTAATAAAGTCTGAATCTCTATATTTATTAAAAATGGCCATTTAGATAGTTAAACTATTTTTTCAAACAGTAAACTGTAGAATAATCAAGGATTGGTTTGCCCCATTGAACAGTAAGGATATACTTGATATAACTCATTACCACTTTTTAAATCTGAAAACATAACAATGTATTTCATACTTGACCTCACCCAGAAAAATATTCATTTCTTTTTTTAATTTTTTATTCTAAGATGTTATAAATGACAGCAGAATGCATTACATTTCATATTACACATATAGAGCATTTTTTACAAATCTCTGGTTGTATACAAAGTATATTCACACCATTCGTGACTTCATACATGCACTTAGGGTAATGATATCCATCTCATTCTACCATCTTTTTTTTTTTTCCTTCACCCTTTTGCCCCCTCTCTTCCCCTCCCTCCCCATTGGCCATTCTAGTATTCCTCTAATCCTCCTATGCTCCCCATCCCAACCCGACTGTGAATTGGCCTCCTTATATCAGAGAAAACTTTTGGCATTTGGCTTTTTGGGATTGGCTAACTTCACTTAGCATTATATTCTTTAACTCCATTCATTTTCCTGCAAATGCCATGATTTTATTCTCTCTTATTGCTGAGTAATATTCCATTGTGTGTATATACCACATTTTCTTTATCCAGTCATTTACTGAAGGGCATCTAGGTTGGTTCCACAGTTTAGCTATTGTGAATTGTGCTGCTGTAAATATTGATGTGGCTGTGTCCCTGTAGTATGCTGTTTTCAGGTCTTTTGGGTAAAGACCAAGGAGTGGGATAGCTGGGTCATAAGGTGGTTCCATTCCAAGTTTTCCAAGGTATCTCCATACTGCTTTCCTTATTGGCTGCACCATTTTGCAGTCCCACCAACAATGTATGATTGTGTCTTTTTCTCCACATCCTCTCCAACATTTATTGTTGTTTGTGTTCTTAATAGCTGCCATTCTGACTGGTGTGAGATGAAATCTTAGAGTGGTTTTGATTTGCATTTCTCTAATTGCCAGAGAGGTTGAGCATTTTTTCATGTATTTATTGATTGATTGTATATCTTCTTCTGAGAAGTGTCTGTTCAGTTCCTTGACCCATTTATTGATTGGGTTATTTGTTTTTTTTTGGTGTTCTTATTGTTGATATATAAAAAAATACATTTGGCTTAAGAAAGTGTTAGATATATTACAAATAAACATAATGTACTTCAAAGAAATATCAGAAATCAGAAATATGTCAAACGAATTTAATAATTTTTTACAGAAATGATGATACATGAACATAAATTATCTGACAGTCTATACATGAAATAAATTAAAATAATTAAATACAACAAATAACATAAAAATAATAACAATATTATAATAATGATGAAATTATCAAAAGATACAAAATGTGATGTATTGTAAGAATATATTTTACTTTCATGTTCATCTAATTTTATAATAATAAAACTAAATTTTGTAAAATAGAGTAATGTGCTGCTTAAATGTAAGCAAAATATTTGATGAATAAAGCACATTTAAAATATGTTTAAAATGACAAGTTTAGTTGGAAATAATCAAAGAATAATTGAAATAAATTAAAAAACTAAGAGAAAACAAATTTCATTTAATCATATGATAACAAAAATCCAATTACTTATATAAAAGCTTTTGATCAACAATTACAACTTAATGTCATAAATTATATTGCCAGCACTTTGCTTGTAAAAATCAATGTAATATTATTTTGCTCAAATTGCCCATTTAAACCAAGAAAATTGATTTAAGAATAAATATCCCTTTTGTGTAGTTTAAGTCTAAAACTTAGGTAATGATGAAAATTAGAGAAATCATAAATAATTTTATCCTGAGAGTATTTTACCAGTAAACATTACTGAGGTAAAAACTTGTAAAGTTCTATTAATTTATCTTTGTATTAAGTTTTATATATAGTGTAAAGCCTTGAATCTGGATTGTCCCCAAAGGCTCCTGCATTGAGCACTTGGTATCCAAAGCAGTACTATCCAGATGTGGTGTTTTGGGGAATTGACTGGATCAGGAAGGCTCTGACTTCAATGAATTAATGTGCTGATAGCTTGATGGGAGGCAGTAGAGACTGGAAAGAGAAACTGGGTACAAGGAATGGGTCCTTGGGAGCATACCCTTGGAGACTACATCATGTCCTGGGCTCCTTCCTTCCCTTTGTGTTATGTCTTTACCTAATTATCACAATTGATATGCACAATAAAATAGTAATATATGCAGAACAGATGCAGGTATCTCTCTGGTACAAATGAGGGAGTAGCTGTTCACAGTTTGTGTTCTCCTGTGTCATAAGGTGGATAAATTTTGATGCTACAATTTAACGCAGTCTTCTGATTTCCAATTGCACACATTCCTTCATTCTGTAAAACATTCCAAATATAGATATTCAAAATGTTTGTGAGTTAAGTAAGTAACTGAGAAGATGTTTGTGTGCCTTTAGAAAGTCAAAGTTTGGTGGGGTGTGGTGGCACACGCCTGTAATCCCAGCACTTTGGGAGGCTGAGGCAGGAGGATCGCGAATTCAAAGCCAGCCTCAGCAATGGCGAGGCACTTAGCAACTCAGTGAGACCCTGTCTCTAAATAAAATACAAAAAAGGGCTGGGGATGTGGCCCAGTGGTCGAGTGCCCCTGAGTTCAATCCCCAGTACCACTAAAAAAAAAAAAAAAAAAAAAAAAAAAAAGAAAGTCAAAGTTTGCAGGAAGTCTGTGTTTTACAAAGCTGGAAATAACTGGGTTGACTGTATGAATTAGTGTTTATGCTGTTTGTTACACAGAATGTATTTTTTCAATTGTAATGTTGAAGACTGAAAATTTGTGAAGATTTAGGAAAATATCAGGAAGGAACTAAACACGTAACACACTAAATTTCACTTGAAAGATCTCCATCAAACATGTTTATAGCTTTTCTGAAAATGTTTGCTTGACTCTTATAGAACAGTTATTTTTATCTTTCTTCCTATTTTTTCCCCTGAGATTATTATTACTTGAGGACAAAACTGAGTCCCCTCAGCTTTATTCAATTTAATTTTAATGTGGGGTAGCTTCTAGAAATCCAAATTTTAATGATTCTAGAGCTTTACTTTTAATGATTTTAGAGCTTTACTTCTACTTGAAGAGATTTATTTTAAAAAATGTTGCTTTCCCCTTGAAAAACATTCTGAAAATATCCACTATCAGTCAATATCAAGAGTACTTTCCCTGGGTAAATGGGAGGATTAGGGAATTTTTTCTGCATTTTCATTCTAGATGCTATCACAAGAATATAAATTAATTGTGTGATCATATATTATTTAACCTTCAATCAAAAAGGAATAATGAAGCAACATTTTAACTTGTTTCTCTAGTTTGTTTTGGCATTTGGCATGCTCTATCTAGAATCATTTGTTATGACAAATCCTTTTTAGAGGACTGCCCAGATGATCTTTATGACTGGTGAGAGAATGAACCTTGATCTCCTGTCCCAATTCTGACCCTAATAAAGTGAGACTGGGAATATGGAGGAAAGAGAATGGTAAAATTTTTTCTTCCCAATGGTAGAAACATGAACCAGAATGTTGTTTAGCATTATCTCTTTAATCATAAAACCCTTGCCTCTGTTTGTGCCAACTGTAACAGATTTCCCTTTATTGCCATTGTTAAAGACATCATCTTTTTCTCTCCCTCTCCTTCTAAGCTCATTTTGGGACAACTCATTGAAGCTTTCTCAAACCACTCTGAGTGTTTGATATTTGAAACATAGGACTAGTACTGGTATTTGTTCATATTTTCTACATCAATATTTTGTATCATGCGCTTTATGCTTTGGCTTCAGCAGATAAAACACTATGTGTGCCTTTTTTTTTTTTTTTTTTTTTTTTTTTTGTACTAGGAATCGAACCCAGAGGTGCTTATCTACTGAGCCACATCCACAGCCCTTTTGTAAATTTTAGTTAGAGACAAGGTCTTGCTGATTGTTCAGTGCCTCACTGAGTTGCTGAGAATGAACTGGGTTGAACTTTTAAAAATGAATGGGATCTGACCCATCAAATAAGCCTTTAGCATGTAGGACATGGGGATTTGCATTTTAAACAAACTCCAGGTAACCCTAGTGTACATAAAGCTTAAGAAGTTCTTTAGAAGAACATAGAATGTAAATGGAAAGAAAATGTGTTTAATAGTTTCATAATATGCATAAGTAATATTAGCATCAAGCATATTGAATCTTTTTTTCCTTCTGTTCAATTCTATAATACATTCCAAAAGGAAATCCTTGGGCATTTGAAATGAACCCAAGACCAATTCATTTGCACTTTGCTGCTTAGATTTGTGAATGTCTTCTCTTAAGATTATTTCAGCAAATTAAATATAATAATAACTGAAAAGTACTTTTGAGATTTTAATTATATCCCATGTGTATCAGGCATCTTTGCAAAAAAATTAAAAACATGAACATGAAAGATATTTTTAGAAAGTAGTTGACTCTGAATGGATTTAATGTTGACAAAATTAACTGCCAACTGACTCTATTTTTCTGACAGTCAGTAATTAAAAGTTAAAGTGTTATCTTCCTTTTGTAAATATAAAATAACTTTGGAAGTTTCACTAATTAAATTTCTCCTTAAACTTGTCAAGAATATTAAAGACATAGGTCAAATGTATGGTAGCTATAATTACCTTGCCTGCATTTGCCATTTTTGGTCAGACGGATGTTTTTCTCTGCTTTTCCAAGCAGACGGTAATTATTCTTGTCAATTTTAGATGCATTAGTTTCTGGGAAACACCACAATTTGTTCCTAGACTAGGTTGTATTTTCAATTCTAATTCAAGATTCTGAAATGGGCTGCTTTCTGTCACAATCCAAACAGATGTCTCCAAAGTTTTCTCCTCTTGCTTTCTATTCTAATCCTATTTGTGTTGGGATATTATGCCAGAACAAAGTTTTTGTAAGTTCAAGACTGTTCATTATCATTATGTAAGAAGCCAGCTGAATGTCAAATGGGCCTAATTACCACACAAGTTAACAGTTTTTGCGTCAATGGCTAAGTAACTTTTACAGTACAATGTAAAAACTATTATTTGGCTATGAGTACCTAAATAAATACTACTTAATCATTTCTTAGCCTTCATAATTTTTAATTTGTTCTAATTAGTTATACATGACAGTAGAATGCATTTTGACACATCATACATAAATGAGTTTAACTTCTCATTCTTTTGGTTGTATATGATGTAGAATTATATGGGTAATGTAATCATATATGTACACAGGGTAATAATGTCCACTTCATTCCACTCTCCTTTCCACCCCCACACCTTTGTAGAGAATCAGAAGAATGACAACAAGATTTCTTGCAAAAGGAGGCCTTGTTGTCCTTGGTGGGCATGTCTGCAAACTGACTGTTCTGCCAAGAGGTGTAGAACAAATAGAGAAGAAACAAGTAGTTTATCAGAAGTAATGGGTGCAGGCGTTCTTGCAAATGAGGCACTTATCACTCCCTTAGTGAATGTACTGCAAACAGAACGTTTATGCCAAAGAGGCTAATCAGAATGTATGGCAACAACAGTTCTTGCAAAGGAGGCTTTGTTGCCCTTGGTGGGCGTGTCTACAAACAGAACGTTCTGCCAAGAGGTATAGAATAGATAGTAAAGAAACATTTCTTGCAAATGAGGGTGTTTCTTTCTTGTTTCTTCTATATTGAAAAGAAGAGGAGCTCAAAGTGTTCTAGCCCTAACTAGTTTAAGATATCTTTAGGGAAAGTTTATCTGGCTGATTGCTGATGCGCAAATTTGCGCTGGTCATTGCTACTGGCTATTTGCCTTCATTGTCTGTTAATGTTTGCTGATGGCTAATTGCCTTCTTTGTCTGGATATGTATAAAAAGGCTGAGAGAAATATAATAAAAAAAAACACTGCATGCTGATCCTGTGTTGGAGTCTGACCTACAACACACCTTCTCCCATTTCTTCACTCCCCTCTGTCTAATCCAAAGAGCCTCTATTCTTCACTAGCCCCATGTCTTTTATTGTGAATTAGCACCTGCATATCAGAGAAAATATTTGGTCTTTGGTTCTTTGAGATTGGCTTATTTCACTTAGCATAATATTCTCCAGCTCCATCCATTTACCTGCAAATGCCATAATTTCATTCTTTAAGATTGAGTAATATCCCATTTGTGTGTGTGTGTGTGTGTGTGTGTGTGTGAGTGTGTGTGTGTGTATCACATTTTTTTATCCATTCATTTGTTGAAGGGCACCTAATTTAGTTCCATAGTTTAGATATTGTGAATTGAGCTGCTATAAATATTGATGTGGCTGCATCACTATAGTATGCTGATTTTATGTCCTTTGGGTATAAAGTGAAGAGTGGAATAACTGAGTCAAATAGTGGCTCCATTCCGACTTCTCTGAGGAATCTCCATACTGCTTTCCATAGTGGTTGCAACAATTTGCAGTCCCACAAGCAATGTATGAGTGTGCCTTTCCCCCCACATCCTCACCAACAGTTATTGTTGCTTATAATCTTGATAATTGCCATTCTGACTGGAGTGAGATGGAATCTTAGTGAAGTTTTGATTTCTTTTCTCTAATAGCTAGAGATGTTGAACATTTTTTCATATATTTTTGGATTGATTGTATATCTTCTTCTGTGAAGTGTCTGTTCAGTTCCTTGGCCCATTTATTGTAGGTTATTTGGTTTTTGTTGTTGTTGTTGTTGTTGGTGGTGGTGGTGGTGGTGTTAAGTTTTTGAGTTCTTTGTATATTTTGAAGATTAATGCTCTGAGGAGTGTGTGGTAAAGATTTTCTCCCATTCTGTGATCTCTCTCTTCATGTTATTAATTGTTTCTTTTGCTGAGAAGAAGGTTTTTAGTTTGATTGCATCACTTTTATTGATTTCTTGATTTTATTTCTTGCACTGTAGGAGTCTTGTTAAGGAAATCAATTGCTAAGCTGACCTGGTGGAGATTTTGGCCCACATTTTCTTCTATTAGGTGCAGGATCTCTATTATAGTGCCTATGTCCTTGATCCACTTTGAATTGAGTTTTTTGCAGGGTGGGAGATAGGGGTTTACTTTCATTTTGCTACCTATAGATTTCCAGTTTTTCCAGCACCATTTGTTGAAGAGGCTATCTTTTCTCCAGTAAATGTTTATGGCATCTTTGTCTAGTCTGAGATAACTGTATTAATGTGAGTTTGTCTCCGTGCCATCTATTCTGTATCATTGGTCTACCTATCTGTTTTGGTTACAGTACCATGCTGTTTTTGTTACTATGCCTCTGTCATATAGTCTAAGGTCTGATATTGTGTGTGATGCCTCCTGCTTTACTTCTCTTTCTAAGTATGCTTTGGGTTTCTTATTTTTCCAAATGAAATTCATGATAGTTTTTTTCTATTTCTATGATTAATGTAATTGAAATTTTAATAGAAATTGTATTAAATCTGTATAATACTTTTGGTAGTTTGACCTTTTTGACAATGTTAATTCTACCTATCCAAGTGACTTGGAGGTCTTTCCATTTACTAAGGTATTCATCAATTGCTTTCTTTAGTATTCTGTAGTTTTAATTGTAGAGGTCTTTTGTCACTCTTTTTTTAGATTGATTCCTAAGTATTTTATTTTATTTTGTTTTATTTTATTTTATTTTTTGAGGCTATTGTGAATGGATAGTTTTTCTAATTTCTTTCTCAGTAGATTCATCACTGATGTGTAGGAATGCATTTGATTTGGGGGTTTTAATTTTATATCCTGCTACTTTGCTGAATTTATTCATTAGTTCTACAAGTTTTCTGGTGGAATTTTTTGAATCTTCTAAATATAATATCATGTTATTGGCAAATAGTGATAATTTGAGTTCTTCTTTTTCTATTCATATCCCTTTAATTTTTTTTTCTTCTCTCTAATTGTTCTGGCTAGAGTTACAAGGGTGATGTTGAATAGAAGTGGTAAAAGAGGGCATCCCTGTCTTATTCCACTTTTTTTGAGGTAATGCTTTAAATTTTTCTCCATTTAGAATGATGTTGGCCTTGGGCTTAGCATAGATAGCTTTTACAATGTTGAGGTATGTTCCTACTATCCCTAGTGTTTTGAACATGATGGGGTGCTGTATTTTGTTAAATGCTTTTTCTGCATCTATTGAAATGATCATATTAATCTTGTTTTCAAGTCTATTGATGTGATGTTTATTGATTTCTCTCTGTTGAACCAAACTTGCATCCTAAGATGAACCCCACTTGATCATGGTACACTATTTTTTAAATATGTTTTTGTATGCACTTTGCCAAAATTTTATTGATTATTTTTGCATCCATGTTCACCAGGGATATTGGTTTGAAATTTTCTCTCCTTGATGTGTCTTTGTCTGGCTTTGGTGTCAAGGCAATACTAGCCTCATAGAATGAATTTGGAAAGGTTCACTTCTTTTCTATCTCATGGAATAATTTGAAGAGTATTCATTTTGATTATTCTTGGAAGGTCTTGTAGAACTCTGCTGAGAATCCATCTGGTCTTGGGCTTTTCTTAGTAGGTAAGCTTTTGATGGTGTCTTCTATTTCATTGTTTGAAATTAATCTGTTTCAATCATGTATGTCTTCCTGATTCAGTTTGGGTAGGTCATATGTCTCTAAAAATTTGTTAATTTCTTCAAGATTTTTTATTTTCTGGGAGTATAAATTTTCAAAGCAGTTTCTGATTATCTTCTGTATTTTAGTAGTGTCTGTCATGATATTTCCTTTTTCATCACAAATTTAGTAATTTGAGTTTCCTCTTTGTTAGAGTAGCTAAGGGTTTACCAAATTTATTTATTTTTTTTTTCAAAGAACCATTTTTTAGTTTTGTCAATTTTTTGAATTGTTTCTTTTGTTTCAACTTTATTGATTTCAGTTCTGATTTTAATTATTTCCTGTCTTCCACTGCTTTTGGTGTTTATTTGTTCTTCTTTTCCTACAGCTTTGTGACATAATGTTAGGTCATTTATTTGTTGACTTTTTATTTTTTTAATGAATGAGCTCAATGCAATGAACTTTCTTCTTAGCAATGCCTTCATAGTGTCCCAGAGATTTTTATGTTTTATCACTATTCTCATTTACCTCTAAGCATTTTTTATTTCATCTTTGATTTCTTCTGCTATCCATTTATCATTCAGTAACATATTATTTAGTTTCCAAGTGTTAATGTAGCTTCTATTTTTTTATTTTATTGTTGATTTTTAATTTCATTCCATTATGATCAGATAAAATGCAGGGTATTACCTCTATTTTTTGTATTTTCCAAGAGCTGAATTGTGGCATAAGATATGATTATTTTAGAGAAGGATCTATGTGCCACTGAGAAGAAAGTGTATTCGCTCATTGATGGATGAAGTATTCTATATGTGTCTGTTAAATCTAAATTACTGATTGTATTATTTACTTCTATAGTTCTTTGTTTAGTTTTCATTGGAAGATGTATTCATTAGTATTGTGTTAAAGTCTCCCAGTATTATTGTGTTGTATTTTATTTGACTTTTGAAGTTGAGAAGTGATCATTTGATGTACATAGATGCTCCATTGTTTGAGACATAAATATTTACAATTATTGTGTCTTGTTGGTGTATAATTCCCTTAATTAGTATTAAATGTTCTTCTCTGTCCCTTCTGACTAACTTTGGCTTGAAGTCCACTTTATCTAATATGAGGATAGAAACCCCTGATTGTTCACATGATCCATGTGAGTGATATTTTATTTTTTGCATATTTTCACCTTCAATCTGTGAAAGTCTTTGCCTATGAGGTGAATCACTTGGAGACATCATATTGTTGGGTCTTGATTTTTAACCTAATCTGCCAGTATATGTATTTTGATTGATGATTTTAGGCCATTAACATTCAAGGCTATTATTGAGATACGGTTAGTATTTCTGGTCATTTCGGTTTGTTTCTGGTTTTTAATTTGAATTAGTTTCTCCTTTGATTGAATATTCCTTTAGTTTAGTTCCTCCCTTCTGCTGTTCCCTCTCCCGTCTTTTTTGCATTTCATTTTCATGGAATACTTTGTCGAGAACGTTCTGTAGTTCATGCTTTCTAGTTGTGAATTCTTTTAACTTTTGTTTATCAAAGAAAGCTTCTATTTAATCTTCAAATCTGAAGTTTTGTTTTTCTGGGTAAAGAATTCTTGATTGGCATCAATTTCCTTTCAGAGCTTGGTATATATTTTTGCAGGACCTCCTAGGTTTGAGGGTCTGGGTTGAGATATCTGAGATCTGAATTGGTTTCCCCCATATGTAATCTATATTTTTCTCTCACAGCCTTTAAAAATCTATCCTTATTTTGCATGCTGGCATTTTCATTATAATGTGTCTTGGTGTGGGTCTACTGTAATTTTGTATATTTGGAGTTTTGTAAGCTACTTGTATTTGCTTTTTCAATTTCATTCTTTAGGTTTGAGAAATTTTCTGATATCATTTTATTGAAAAGATTGTGCATTCCTTTGGTTTGTATCTCCATACCTTCATCTATCCTGATAAATCTTTAATTTGGTCTTTTTACACTATCCCCTACTTCCTGGAAGTTCTATTCATGGGTTCTTAACATCTTCTCTGCATGGTCAACTTTATTTTCAAGATTATATATTTTAACTTCATTGCCTGTGTTTCTGTCTTCCAAGTGTGTTGTCTGTTGGTGATGCTTTTCATTGAATTTTTAATTTTTTTATTGATTCCTTCATTCTGAAGAGTTCTGCTTGATTTTTTTTTTCTGAATTTCTCTTTATTGAAGTGAACTTTACCTTCAGAATTTTATCTCTTATCTCATTCCTTACATTATCCTTTACTTCATGAATCAGTTTAACTATGATAAATTCCTTCTCTTACATTTCTTCCACTGTGTTGTCATTGGATTCCATTGATGGTACATCTTTGTTTGGGGAAGTTTGTTCGCTTGTTTTCTAATGCTGTTTGTGTGTCTACCCATCTCACAGTGTAGATCTGAGACAGTACAGTTTTTACCAGGTAGATTTATATTGTCCCTGAAGGTTTCCAGTATGTTGCTTTTAAGGAGGAGACAAATAATAACATCAACTAATGCTAACAATATACAGACTTAAAGCAAATTGTCCCTATAATGATGTCTACGGTTTTGTCACAATAAATAGAAATGATATGCTTAGTTATTGCCTATAATAAAACCATTGTGTTTGTAAAAGTGTTTACAATTTCAGACTGTGGACAAAGAGAGAACAGAAGTGCTATAGCATGTGATGTTTATGAAGAAGGAGGAAAGAAGATAGAAGTGAAAATTATAGGAAGAGTGAAAGAGGAATAATTGAAGTTGGTTGTTAGCAGGATAAAAGAAAGAGAATCAAGGGAAAAAGATAAGTAAAATAAAACAATATACATGTATTATATATATGTATATAAAATCAATTTAAAAATAGAGAGAAAAAAGTACAAATAAAATAATGTAGAAAAAAAAACTGAAATATACTATTTTGACATCCCAGTCCCCAATAAACTAAGGCTAAAAAATAATTTCAAAAATGGTATAAATATGAGAGAAAAAAAAAAAAAAAAAAACACAAGAAGAAAAGAAAAAAAAAAAAGGTCTCAATGAAGAATTGAATAATTGTTTCTGTTGAAGTTCAAAAATTTATCAGCTTCCCTTATGAGCAGTTCGGTTAGATTGTCTGGAGTTTGATGTTTGCTCCACTCTCAGGGTGTTTTGGGTTGCTAGGCCAAGAGAGTTAATCCTGGAGACAAAACTTCTGGAAGGAGGATGTAGGCTTTGGTGTGTTCCAATATCTTTGTTAAATGACAATTGGTCTGGAGATTTAAGTCAGTGGACCTCCAGGGCCCAGCAATTCCCCGTCCATGCTGGAAAACTACACCCCAGGAATCTCCTTTGGGTTCCACTCCTGTGATATAAGAGCCTGTTCTAAGTCCACTACATTGCCTGTGGACCCCATGATCCCTGGTCTCTGGTTCAGTCTATAAACTCAATCTCTCCCCCTCCTGCCCTTTCAAATTCCTGGTCAGACACTTCTCTTACAGCCAGTCCCGAGAGCTCAGCACAGGGACCTGCTAGCTAGTCTTGAAGCACATGCCCGACTGGGTGGATCTGGGGGCTATTCAGAGTGTGAGGCAATTTGGGGACTGGCCACCTTAGGGACACAGCTGTTTTGCACCAAGTGGATCAGGACCAGGTGCCATGACCATAAGGCTGTGAGCTATTGGCTAGGTCAGGAGCCAATGAGGGTTTGGAAGACAGGGTACTAGGGAGCTGGAGGACCTCTTAGGTGCCAGACTGATGCAGGACCTGGTGGAACTTGGGATCCAGTGGATGATAGACTGGTGAGGGAGTTATGGACCAGACTGGTGCCAAGTCCAGTGAGTACAAGCCTTGGTAAGAACCAAGTGGGTGCTAGACTGACTGACTGGGAGTGCTGAGAGCAAAATACCCTCACACTTTCTTCCAACTTTCTGACTCTGACCCACTGTTGCCAGTCCTGTTGGGCCCTGAAAGCCTCAGGGCTCATGGAGCTGGGGAGAGCCTGGCTCTCTCATTAGCCTCTCTAATGTGTATTCCCCCAGGTGAAATGCTCTCAGTTTCTTGCTTTCCACAGATACATTTTTTAAAATTTCTAAACCTAGATAAGGGAATTAGAAGGCCTTTTGTTCTAATGTTTACATGGAAACCACAACAATAACATTTGTTTTTTTTAAGGAACAAATCATATGTAATAACAACAAATGACAAAGAAACTAAGTTCTATATTTACATATCTCAAGTCAGTTAATCCTGGTATCCTCCATTGCTAAACTTTCTTGGCAAGACAGAAAGGTGAAGAAATAGTGAATGGACCCCTCTACAGAGATCATTCATAATCTTTATATTTTCAGTGTTACTGGGAATGTAAAGCAATCTATTTTGAAGATAAATCCCTGAGATTAAGTTCTTTTTTCTAATGGTATGCCTCATTCATAATAGTGCATAATAGTGCATAACAAGAACACTAAGTTGCTGAGGTGCGACTCCAACTTGCATTTCTCTGCCTGAGGCTCCTACCATGCCTGTCTAAGTCACATGTTAAGAAGACCAACCTGGGTGCTGTGGTGCATGCCTGTAATCCTAGCATCTTGGGAGGCTGAAACAGGAGAATTGAGAGCTTCAGGCCAACATGGGCAACATAGTGAAACACTTTGTTGAAAAATATCTCCTCAAACACCTGTCATTTCTCTGTAGGGAAAATATTCAAAATATTTTCTTTTAGCATTTTGAAATCTACAGCACATAATTATCGATAGGCACCTTACTATGCAATAGCACAACAGAATTTCTTACTCCAAATTTAATTTATGTAATTACACATTCATTGTGCATTTTATATGTATACACATGTATATGTGTGTATATATCACTTTTATTCTTCATTTTAAAAAGAACTTAAGAAAATCTTACACACACACACATACACACATGTACACACAACAAAGAAGAAAGAGGGAAAAAGAAGAAAAGGAATATAAGATGAATGGTGATAGAACAGAAAAATCAAAAGACAGTAGTATTGAATTTAATAGACAGGGCCATGTCAGAGAATCATGTAAGTTACTAGTGTGATTTACTTTTGAAACCTACATTTCTCTGCAAGAAAATTGGAAAATATTATTAATCATAGAATCCATGCTGTCTATAAAAGTAATTGCTCCGAAGAAGCAAAATTTATTCCTTTTATTAATATCTGAAATACTCTTCTCCCTTATATGCTATGGGATGTATGTAATGTAGCATAAATGGCATAAGCCGGAACTAAATAGCTATTTGCCACAATAACCTTCAATATATCAATACCATTGTTAATATAGCACACCTGGTTGGTTTAGAGCCAAATCAACACATTAGCTAAATAGAATATTCTGAGAATATCCTTACCATGGCCTTGTAAAAGGCAAGACTAGATTTCAAACTACTCAGTGAGAAAGAGGGGGTGGATCCCATTTCAGATAATCCTTTTATAATAATGTGTTTCCTGACATGATTTTGATAGGCAGTAATTGGAAGTCCCAGTTTATATCAAATACCAGGTATTATTATATATTCCAGTTTACCAATTAAGCATAGTACCCTATTTTTTTTTTAACAATTTATTAAACTGGAGAGTTAGTCTTGACATTTTCTTATGAAAATGGAGGCATTTTCCAGAACACACATCTTAAAAAGGTATTAAAAAATAAAAGGAATTTGAACCAGAGTCAGTGATGCCTAAATATAATTACAAAAGCCAGTTATCTATCAACATATACTTTAAGCATAATGTAAGTATGACTAAAATAGAGGATTAAATTATTGAACCAAATGAACAATAAGTTATACATCAATGACTTATTTTGTTCCTCACACCCATATAAAATTTTAACAGACTGGAAACAAGAGTGTCAAAGCCCAAGTCACAGTCATAGTACATGACTATGCAGAAAAGAAGACATTTCTAAGGAAGAAAAACAAACCCTAAGAAGCACTCTTTCCAGGGACAGGTATGAAGATTCAGCACTTTTTGAAAACAATAGTGTGTACTCAGGTCAAGATTGAAAATATTCCAAAGATCTCAAATAATGAAATAGATAATTTTATGGACATCAAAATCAGTGGTTTTCTACTATTTGAGTATAGTTCTTACTTCAATTTAATAATTAGCCATCAATATTTGCTCTTAGAACATATATTTTTCTGCTTTGAATGATTCAGTCCTATGGAACTAGAAAATGTTGGAACAAAGGTATTGTTCTTTGGAATCTATTTGGACATCTGGTTGATGTTTTGACAACAAACTTTTAAGTTACAATATATGATTGATAGAGTTGATTGGCAATGCAGAACTCTGCTTACAAGACCCTGCTCATGATTTTGCCATTGGACAGGGCTGCAACTCAAGTGGACTAAATGACATTGCTTGCATTCACCCTTTGGCTGTGTCTTCATAATGCAAGGTGAGGGAGAACTGGGAACCTAAAGCCACAGAGATAAGTAACCTACATGCTCAGGATATAAATTGATAGATGAAAATATACTGAGGTCATGTCTTCATAATAGTAGATGAAGTACATGAGATAAATTTGACTTTATACATGAGAATTATTAGAGTTTTTTTACTCACTCATTCTCACCAAATGTATTTTTATAAGAATGACTTCAATTATTATTGATTCTAAATTTTCCTTCCTTCCTTCCTTCCTTCCTTCCTTCCTTCCTTCCTTCCTTCCTTCCTTCCTTCTTTCTTCTTTTCCTTCCTTCTGCTTTCCTTTCTTTTTCCTAAGATAGACAGTTTTAATATAGCCTCCAATGTCATCTATATCCTGGTATCCATGGCTTTATGTAATACATTGCCATTGGCTGTGACTTACTTCCAAAGAAGAAACACAATTAATCAAAAAATATATGAAAAAATATTCAACGTCCCTATGAATCAGGGAAATGCAAGCCAAAACAACACTGAAATTTTGTCTCACTCCAGTTAGAATAACAATCATGAAGAATATAAATAACGATATTGTTGGTGAGGATGTGGAAGAAAAGTTACACCCATGCATTGCTTGTGGGGATGCAAATTAGTACATGCACTTTGGAAAGCAGTATGGAGATTCTGCAAAAGATGGGGAATGGAACCACGATATGATCAGCTATCCCAACCCTTGGTATTTATGCAAAAGAACTAATCAACAAATTATAGTGATATAAGCATACCAAAGCTTATAGCAATGCAATTCACAGTAGATTAAAATTATGTCATTTGGTGGTGAATGGGTGAACCTGGCGAACATCATGCTAAGAGAAATAAGCCAGAAATAAGCCAGACTCAGAAAATCAAAGATTTAACACTTTCTCTCATATGTCAAAGCTAGAGATAAATATGGTATAAAAGAACCAAGGGGATCTCTAAAAAATAGAAGGGAGATCAGGGGAGTAGAGGAAGTACATCAAAGGGGAGAGGGATGGTAAAGGGGCAAAAATGTGGAGTGAAATTGACCAAATCATGGTATATGTAATATATGCTATATGTAAAACAATACAAAGAAAACCAGTAGAGTAGGAAAAGAGAATCAAGGGGTGGGAGAAAGGAAGGGAAAGGGCAAATACTGGAAATTGAAATAGTATAACTTATATTATATGTATTTATGACTATGTCAAAATGACCCCATTATTATGTATGATTATAATGTACTAGTAAAAGTGTAAAAATAAAGAGTAGAACATAGTAAAGGTGATGGAATCTCACTTCTTTAAATAGGTCACATATGATTATAACTCCTTCTTGGTACCAAAATCAGTCAGTCCTTTCTGTCTTTAAAGAGGCAAGTTGCCCTGTTGAGGACGCCCATCTGCCAGGGCTGAAGGTAATCTCCTGCCAGTAGTCAGCTAGGAACAGAGGCTTTCAGCCAACAGTCTTAAAATAACTAAATTCTGCTAATAACCATGTATTCTTGGAAGCAAATATTTCCATAGCTTAGTCTTCAGACGCAGCACTGTGAGAGACATTGAGTGACATAACTCAGATAAACTCAGCTCAACTTCCTAAGCCATGGAAAATGACAGCTACTAAATGTATATGTGAGTCTATTAGGGTCTCAAGTCTGTGGTAATTTATTGAGCAGCAATAAAAACATAATAAAAGATCAAAAAATGTTTTCTGCAAAATTGCATGTTTCAGTAATGATACAATTAACCATTACTGTGTTACTGGCACGTTTCTGTTTTATGTTCAGATAAAATAAATAGTTGATAGGAAAAACCACATTTAAAAAAATTTAATAGATAATTTGAATCAACATGTAATCATAATATGCTTCATAGACATGCATTTGGTTTTTGATCTACTAGATTATAAACTCTTCTATTCTGTCTACTGATTTATCCCTGACACAAGGCAAAGTACCTTACATCAGATCTCCAGTAGTTGCTACTTGTAGATAGCTATTGAAAAAATAAAATAAAATATTCGAATGTCTTGCCATTATTTAGCCAAGCCTTCAGCTAGTTTTTGAAAAACTTTTGCTGTAATATGACATATGCATAGACAATATAAAAGTAATTAGTGTATGGTTCAGAAGGTTTTTACAAAGTGAACACACTATATAACAAGCAACCTGATTAAGGAGATAGAACATCATTAAAAATCCAGAATATTTTTCCCCCAAAATAAAAAAGTAACAAGTATCTTGACCTTGCATAATATGAAAATATTTTGCTGATTTTGAACTTTACATAAAAAAGAATTTTACAGCAAGGATTCTTTTGAGAATGGAATTTTTTATTTGATTAATATTATGTGAGTGATATTATAAATTGTGCTTTGAAACGAACTTTTTTCTCATTTCTGAATAGTTTTAATTTTATGACTACAGCAATACATTTAATAATTCTACCGCTAATAGGCTTTTTTTTATTATTTCCAGCTCTTTGGGCAATCATTATTGTCCTTATCTTTTGATAACCTATGTGTTTATGTTGGCTAGATATGTGGGAATGGACTGCAAGGTCATGAGCTAAGTGCTTATTCAGCTGTAAGAGATAGTGTCAAATAACTTTCCAAAAGGGTTTTTCAAGTACAAGTAGCACAAGTCACAATTTTTCTTCATCTTTACCTACTCTTGGTATTGCATGATACTTCAATTTAAATCTTTCTGATGGGTGTATATTATTAATACCTTGAGGTTTCATTCAGCATTTTTTAAAAAGACAAATGAAGTTGGTCACCTATGATTTTGCAACTATCAGATATTCTCTTGATTATAATTTATCCATTTGTCATAGAGGTATTTTGTCCCTATTCCCTTTTATTTTAATGTCTAAGTCTCCTATCCCTTAATACTAATTTGTTTTGTTTTGTTATGAACAATTTCTTATAATCAAATTTAGTAGGTTTTGATTAACAATGCCTTAAGTTTATAGTTTCATTTAGGCAAAATTGACATTTTCAAAATACAGAGTCTTCCCATATAAATGTTATCTTACATTATTTTTCAAATATATTTTTCAACCCACGTTATGTTGTATTTATTGTACAGGTCATACTTATTGTTATTTTATGATAATGCCCTGTAATGACAATTTTAAACCTAGACAAAGGAAATCAGCAACCAGAAGAGAAATAGAATTTCATTCCTTTATTTTCCATTTCTGTTCTGGATTGCTGGTTTCCTTTGGCTTGAGAGTAAACAGGCAAGGTACACACACATGCACACACTGGAGTACACACTGACTCAGTAATCACAGAAAGAAACTGTCAATTAGAGATTTGATGCTTCTCTGATATAGAGTACTCTGGAGGCAGACAGTCTATGTCTGATATGTGTGTCCTGGATTTCACCAGGGACCTAGCTCCTCCTTTATCTTTCAGCTCTGCTACCCTTGAGGGTACTTTGCAGCCCCGCTGATTCACCTCTAGCTCTGCTTCTGCTTTTAAAGTACTTTACTTGAAAGCATATCCTACCATCTCCATCTACATCAGTGTTTACTGATTGTAATTCCACTGCAGGACTGTGAATGGGAGGCTGGAAAACACAACTTGAAAGAAGAAAAGTAAAATGCATACTGTTACTTTTAACTAGTCAACCAATTGTCTCTGCTGTGCCATTACCCAGCATTTCTTCTGCTGCAAAACCATCTTTGGTAGACAGGAAGATGAGCTGCCCAGATTTAAGGAGAGACTTGCTGCCTGTCTGATGAGCTCTTCCAAAGTGTGTCTAACCTTTTAGCCAAATCATCTAAGGTCACACTTCTTCCTGGGTAGGGCACACCCTGTGTCTTAAAGATGTTCAACCCCTTTATTTCAAAATCATATATGTACTATGAAGATACATGAAGTGTAATACAAATGCTATAGTATGTAGTATGCACATTATACATTGTTATGTGAGAAATTTGTTTTGACCTTTCACCCAGAACTGGCATGATGAGGTTAAAGATTGAATCTCTGAATTTTGTTCCCTTTTTTATAAGACTAAGGGACATTTGGATCAGAAGAGCTTATCTTGACTTGTCCAAGCAAATATTTCAACTGATTTGAATGACATATCAATGGAAAATAAAAAGGTAAAATTCCTTCCATAATATATTTTAAAGTCTATCAGCTGTTATTGAAAGGTCAAAGTGGCACAATGACCCTAGAAAAAAGTGAATCATCGTAAAAAAAAAAAAAAAAAAAAAAAAAAAAAAAAAGGAAGATATGAATGAGTCCAACAGCATAAATTTTAACCTCAATACCACTATTTCCTTAAAAAAAAAAAAACGTTTTAAGCCGGGCATGGTGGCGCATGCCTGTAATCCCAGCACTTGGGAGGCTGAGGCAGGAGGATCACGAGTTCAAAGCCATCCTCAGCAATGGCGAGGCACTTAGCAACTCAGTGAGACCCTGTCTCCAATGAAATACAAAAAAGGGCTGGGGATGTGGCCCAGGGGTCGAGTGCCCCTGAGTTCAATCCCTGGTACCAATAAATAAATAAATAAATAAATAAATAAATAAACAAACGTTTTAGAGATGCCTAACAAAATTAAGATATGTCAATCAAAAGCATAGATTCCCAATTCCAAAATTCACCTCATTGTTG